>OZ014521.1:499707526-500120980 GCA_963966055.1 Lathyrus aphaca
TAAGTTACACATTCACACGCATGCCTCACTTCACTTCAAACTTCTTCATGTGTCTTTCAATTGACTTGTTATGTACTTGTATGCCTTAATTGATGTTTGAATATTCTTATTAGGCCCTTTCTTAACATATGTAGGTTCTTACTTTTAGTTTATTTGTCGATGTTTACCTTGTTTGCTTATGTTAATCTCATATCTTCATCTTACTTCTCCATGCTTCTATGTTAGTTTGTGTATTACTTCTTTCACTCTTCTTGGTGTGGTTTTGTATGACTAATGGTGTGATGTTAAGGTTCTGATTGTGATGACTTGTGGTGTTTAAATGTTATTTCTTCCATTGTTTGATCTTACTTGATCTTATCTTGTCATTGGTGATTGTTTCCAACACTTTCAGGGGCTATGGTAAGTAAGAGGTGTGGCTGAGGTTTCCACACTTCCAACTTTTTTCTCCTATTTTCTTTTATGCTTTCATTTGTGATTCTAGATGAGCTTATGCCATCACTTGTACAACTTATTCTCATTTCCTTTAGAAACAACTTAACTTCTTTAAGAGAAGTAAGTTGTTTTCTACCTCCTTTCTTCTTCTTCTTTCTTTCTTTTTCTTCTTTCTTTCTCTTATTTAGGATAGAATGATACCTCACTAACCTAGGACTCCTATGCATGAAAACATTAGGATTTATTAGTCCCCTTAGTCATTTTACCTTTAAGATCCTTTGGTTCTTTTTCTTTCTCATCTTCAAACAAAAACCTAAAAACACTTTAATAAAGGTTGAAGTAGTCTCTTGTGTATGGCCTTATTCCATGGAACACTTGTATTCACCCCATATTAGTGGTCGTATAAGCTCATCTATGATGTACAAGTCTAATCATGAGGCTACTTTCACAAAGTAAATCATAAAAAAACATTTCTTCATTCTTAATCACAAAACACTTAATAACTTCAACAAGTTAGTGATCTCAAACCCTAATCTTTGGAAGCAAGTTTGAGGGTATTCTTCATTCTTGGTGTGCTTATTACTCATTCTACCAAGGAATGTGGTAATAAGGACACATTCCCTAGAAAGGATTTGAATTCACTTTCTTGTGACACACTCATAAAAGCTTCTAAAAGACTCAAACAAAGAATAAATGTCTCTCCTTCGGGAATTAATTTCTCATCACCTTCACTCATAATGTAGAACTTGCTCCTACTTGACACTTTGCATGATAGTTACACACTCTTCGTCCGAGCCTACAACACCTGAGCATTGACATAAGCAGTTCAAGCTTCAAAACACAAGCCATTTTCCTCCCTAGTTAGGGGAACTACGGCGTCTCTGATCATCATGTCCAAATGAGGTATGTAGGCAGCGGGGTAGGACCTGTAACACCCTTCTACCCCACAAACAATTTAAGTAAAATATTATCAAAGTAATTCATAGAAGGTGTCACATTTCTTCATAAAACATCGATCCAAAATATTATATTAATAATATTCTTTTCTCAAATAATCAAAACTATGGCAGCGGAATTATATATTCAAAAATATTTTCCTCTTATCTCATTAAAACATAAAGACCTATTGGTCAAAGTCAACAATTATCATCATTCTCAATTAAACATTTAACAACTCATAAAACCCATCATAACAAAATTAAAATTCAATCATATAAGCGTTCTATTTCCCCCGATGATACATCTACCAAAGCAAGACACCAGACAATCTAGACTTAAGCTACACAAACTCCAGCTAAGACTTCACGTACCGCGAACTCATCTTAGATATCTGCAAGTTACCCACAAAAGAGGCAACATTTCCAAGCAGGCAGGGTGAGTAATCATAATTTATCATAAATATATTAGAATATGGAATATAAATAAATTAGCATAAGCATGTCATAACATCTTCAACCATATAATTCAGCAAAAACAACACAATCATGAACATATTATAAAAATTCAGCAACAACAACTCCATCGTGAATTCATCCAGACATATGCAATTCCAACTATCATGATATGCAATTATGCATGTGGTACCAATTTCATCGTGAGATGGATACATGACCATCAACCATCCACAAGGGAGCACACTGTAATCATCGATACACTCCAATCCACATAATGGGATTGAAGCTACTAAATAGGCCGAAGCCCCATCGTGAATGTCATGAAATGCAATGATGCGTTACACCGTAAAATTCTTCGAGAAATCAATTGCGCATCATTCATTTCATATCAACACCTCAACATCAATTAATCATATATTTCCATCGTAATAACACGTCAAAACCTCATTTCATTAGCTACCTCAACTGATCAAAACATAACCAATCATTTCGTGTTCAACAAATAATCATCATAAAATCATGTTTTTCATCCCGACAACATATCAACAATACTTCTTTATCAATCATACCACAAAAAAACTTATTTGATTCAATGAGATAACCAAACAAATCCCCTCATCAACAACAACAAAACGTTAATTCACAATAACATCATGTTTATAATCATAAAACCAATTTTTAACAACAAAGCAAACAACTTCCTTCATCAACAACAACAAATCGTCAACTTACAATAGAATCCTATTTATAATCATAAAATCAACTCAACTTTTTCTAAATATTCATCATTTAAAAATGTATCATTTCACTCATTTTATTTCATTAAATTAAAGTTCATCTCGTTAGCTTTCTGACGCTTCAAAAGTTATGAATTTTTCAAAATAAAAGTGCCACTGATATAGTGTTAACCGGTTAACCAAAGCGTTAACCGGTTAACGCCTCATTTTTTTGCCCAAAACGCATATTTTTCACTGGTTAACCGGTTAACCAAATGGTTAACCGGTTAACACCTGTACATAAGCAGTTTTCTGCTGTTTTTTACGAATTCTACACCAAAATACCTCAATTTTTCATACGAATTCATTCCAATGCAACCCAAAACTTCTTACCTATCAAAATTAATCATATACAACAACAATATATCAATTCAAACATCAAACACACCATTCTAAAACATCTTATCAATCCTAATTCACCAATTCATACTCTTATAACTCAATATATGTCATCAAACCTAACAATCACTAAAATCATACAAAACCTAATCTATTCATAAACCAATTCCTATATAATTATAATAGATTATGAAAACTCCCCATACCTTAGAGAAATTCTCCAATTGACTCTCTTCTCTGGGGTTCTCCACAGCCTCCTGACTCTGAGCTTCCTCTTTCTCCCTCTTCTTCAGAGCACTTCATCCAACACGATAAAATGAGCATTTTGATCGTATAATCCCTTTTGATCAAAACTATCCCTGTTATGTCTTTTCCCACTTTACCCTCATAATTTTCACAAAAAGACCACCTTACCCTTTTCTTTAATATAATTTCAATAATAATAATAAAATAGTATAATAAAACACTATTTATCCTTATTATATAAATTATCTTATACTCCAAAATAACCAACATAACATTCATACTTCCACTTCTATTATTTTAAATAATAACCAACAATCCGAATAATACTACATGATTATTCTTATTATTAATATTATTAAAATAATTTCACCACCATGCATCGGGTCACATAACCACCAATTTTCAATTCATTCATATATCCTCAAATAAGCAACAAATACTCATAATCAAATTTAGGGTGTTACAGGACCCGTTCGAGCACTCTTTTATTTTCCCTTCATTTTCCCCTTTCTTTTCTTTTCTTATCTAATTTCAGTCTTTCCTTTGCAGCAACTTTTATTTCTTTACCCTTTGAAACAGTTTCTCTGCAAGCGTGGATCCCGTCGGGTACAACAGACGATCTGGGGTGCTAATACCTTCCTAGGTCATAACCGACTCCCGAACCCAGTTTCTTTGGTTCGCAAGACCTATGTCCTTTCCTTTCTTTTCTTCGAGTTGTGTAGCATCACCATTCCCATTCATTCGGGATAAAAATGTCTAGCTGGCAACTCTACATTTTCCGCGACACTTTTGTGTTTGTACCAGGATGGAAATCCAGGGAGCGACAACTGGGAACTTATGCGGGATGCTTGTTTTTTCCCAGACTCAGCTGAGACCTCCCTGAGTAGTATATAATTTCTAACAGATTCCTTGATTTGGTCATGAGCCATTTCTCGGAGATGGTGAGCGTATTATTGCTGCTCGACTTTGAGAGTTCGTGTTGTCGACCTGGAGCACACTTGTGAGGTGGGCGACTATTTACAGTTTTACAGGAAAATTAACCTTTAACCTACCTTGTTTCTGATATTTACAATGTTCAATATATGCAACAGTGATCAGATGCAAGTGCATTTCATAACATCATTTGTATGCCTGCATTCTTAACACATGTTTCTTCATTTATAGTATTTCATATCACATCCTTGATTCCAGTTGTGAGTATCATTCTTTGAGTAAAGCATGATTACAATTAGGGTTTGATTAGTTCCCCCATTAGTTTTACCTTAGTGTCATCTTTTGTGTCTCTCTTCTCACCTCCTAATCAGGGACTAAACCTTTAAGGTTTTAAGGCTTTGTGATTAAGGTTATGCCTGCATCCTTCTTTTAGGATGGAGTGTATAACTTTAATCCTAAGTGTTAAACCCTTAATGTGTTTAAATCTCTTAATCAATTCATCTAATAATCACTAAGACATCAAACTTGTAACTTGGGTCTTGCATTAGGGTTCTAATTCTTCCTTAATTGGTTAAGAAGGACTAACCCTAGTGTTAATGGACAAGTCCTCCTCAAGTTGTCTTACAAACCATAAAATACATTTATTAATCTTATCATTAACTAAAATCCACTCTAATAAAGGCCTTATTTTGTCATGAGGTTAATCCCTAATCATGGATTAAGTTGAGGAGACTTCCTCAGCTTAAATGTTCTCATCTATTATCCTTCTATTAGGATGGTGTAATGAGTCCATTAAATCCTTGATTATGGCTTAAAATCATTACTTAACACTAAACAAAAACACCAAAAACATCTAAATAAATATAAGTAGGTTAATGATCTTAATCATACTTCATGATGATTAAGTGCGAGGTGTTTACTTCATACTTAAGGTATTCTCATTACCCCTAATCAGAGGGAGGGTGTGATGAGTTTACTAACCCTTGGTTTAGGCTTAAGCTCATTCTCTTATGACAAACTGTAAACACCCAAAATTTGCCCTCACCCATTCACACCATGGCTGGTGATCATCTCATATGCATAAACACAATCATATCACCTCATATCCCATTTTTGATTTACTGCATAGATTCAAAGTCATCTGCACCTAGGGTTTGTGATCTGAGCAATCCAAGAGCCTCCTGAGCCACTCCAAAGGCCATCAATCACTTCAAAGGGATCCATGTGTGTTCTTGTATCTTATTACATCCTCTCAAAGTCAAAAATGTCAAAGGATCACAAGAACTGGGATTGGTGTGGATGCAGAGCCAGGTTTGACTGCACAGTTGACCTAAAATTAGGGTTTTGGTTTCAGAGGCCATAACTCCAAATTTTTTGGTCATTATTGTTTCCATTGGTCTCTATATGGTATAGGGAGTATTCATATCAATTTTCATGAAGAAATTCCATGGGGAAGTCATCTGATCAAGAGTTGACTTTTCAGACAAGTCAGTGCAAAATCAGGGCATCTGAGGCCCCCAATGACCCAACCAAGGGGTGATCTTCATCATTTTGAGTGTATATGATCTTTATTTGATCATGGAAGAAGATTGAAGTTCACAAAATTCAAGAATTTGAAGTTTTTGCAAAGTTGACTTTTTAGGGCATAGTTGACTTTTCAAGAATATGTCATTTTATGCCATTTTTCAAGCCTTGCTTTTTGATCCAAAAATGCTTCAAATGGAAAAACTTTGGTCATGAAAGTTGTAGATCACATTTTTCCCTTTTCAAAAAGTACAAGAACATGATCTAATTCATTTTGGATCAAAAGTTATGGTTTGACAAAGTTGGCAAAAATCACTAAAATTCAAGTTATGCACCAAGAGGCAAAGTTGCAAAATCATCCTTTCAAGGCCAATTTAGTCATCATATGGGCCTCTAATTCACTCAACATGATCACACAACTTCTAAAAATCAGATTTGAACCAAGATCCCTCATGTTTCATGGTTTGTGTAGCAAGATAGTCACATGTGAACCAAAGGGAACCAACTTGCAAAAGCCATCATCACACCTCATCCACTAGTTGCCTTGGCTGCTGAACCTTCCTAGCATCACTCACACACCATGCTGCGCCAGTCCATGTACTTGTACTAGCCTAGAACTTGGCCCATGCTTTCCTTACACCAAAGTTGACATTTTGCAAAAGTGAACTTACCAATCAATAAAGGGCAGGTCACATCATCTGACCAATGGGATTATCTTATGCAAGGAAAATGCTGGCCATTTCATACTACAAGCAAGCCTGAAACCAGCAAGAACATCACATTCACAAAATCACCCCCTCAAGCAAAAGCCTTCGAATCTCTCTACACAACACACAAACACAAAAACCATTTTCATAGATCAACTCACCTTGCTTCACTGAGCCAAAACCAGCAAGACTTAGGCCTGAATCAAGCAAGAACACCATTCCTCCATTTTCACTCTCAGAAGCAAAACCATTCGAAACTCACTCCACAGGCCATAAACACCCAAACAAACTCCACAAACCTTCTCCACTCATCATTCTGACCACAAAGAACCCTTCACCATTGCCAGAAACAGCCTGAATCATAAACACGATTCACACCTGAGCTTGAACAGAACTTGTTCAATCTCTCAAACCAGCCAACATAAACTCCTTCTAAGCATTCAAGGATCATCAGGGGACCAAGTAGAGTGGATTGCACCAAAGGGAGAGGACAGAAAGTTGCTGGATTGAAAGCTTCGAAACTCAGGTAGCTCAAGAACTTTTTTTCCAGAAATCGTTTTTTAAGTTCTAAAGTTGTTCTCCATGCTTCACTGATTGCTCTGATACCTTTAGTTTTGAAAATAGTGGAGAAATGAGAGTTTAATTTGTTTCTGAAAGTTTTGCCCTAAAATCTTCTTTGTTTCGATTCATGAGATTGGTGAAATAAAAATGAGATTGGGCTTGGGGTTTTGATTCAGTAGGTTGTGGGGATCATTTCCATGTTTTTAGATTTCATTTTAGTTAGGTTTTGAGAGTTTTGGAGATTTTCAGGTGGGGTTCCCACCGGAGAAGACGACCGGAGGTCTTCTCCGGCCACCTGAAAATCATTAGGGCATAATCCCAGTCATTAAGTGCATTTGAATCTGGGACGTTGGATGCGTTGAAAAGGTTGACTTCGCGCGCGTGTGTATGGCTGAGATGCAGTCATTAAACCCTAATCATCATTATTTATTTAATTAATTGAGATTAAATCAGTTTGAATATGGGCCATCAGATGGCGCGCGCAGTCAACGTTTTCAAACCCAGACTCAATCCTGGCCCTCCATCCTGCATACTTCCATTTATTTTCATTTTTATTTCATTTTCTTTCATTTAATTTGCATAATTTATTTAAAATAGTAAAAATTGTTTAAAAATTATGAAACTTTTTCTCAAGAGTTTCATTAATTTTTATGACACAAAAATGTTTTTATTTTCATTTTTAGCATTTAAAAAATATTTTAAAATATTTAAAAGTTTATTTTTAATTGATTAATGAGAATTAATTTATTAAAAATACTTTTAGGTATTTAAAAATCACCAAAAAATTCATGAAATGTTCTAAGACATTTAGAAACATTGTCCAACCTTCAAACCAAATTTATTTTTTGATCTTGATGCATTTTAAGAATTTTTCATTGAATTAAAATCATTTTTGTGCATTATTTTGATCCAAAGTTCAAAAAATCATTTCTGCCTATCCATGAAGAGTTGGACATTGATTCTTTTTGCATTGCATTGTGTTTAGCATTTAGTTTGTGAGATTAAATGGCCATGATTTGATCTTTCATTTTCAATTTGTTTGACATTTCTTTTGTTTAGGAACCCTAAAACCCTAGAAAACTTGTGAAATTCATATCTTGAGTTAGGTTAAGAGTTGAGACCTCTCCTTTGGGCAGTGAGTTAGTATAGGATTAGGGGTCCTTTGTGTGGCATTTTCAATTTTTTGTAATGTTGTTTGCTTCTGATTTTGGTTTGTGTTTGATGTGTGATTCATAAACCCTAATTTGGGCTTCCATATGCATCCATCTTGCATCTTCTTGCATAACTTGACTTGCCATGACATTCCATGCCTCCATTTGATTCATTTGACATCATAAGACATATTGAAAGCATGTTTGATCATTGCATCATGTATTTGCCATGTTGTATGTCATGTGCACCTCATAACTTTTCATGTATGTTCATGATTCCTAACTTGCTTCATTTGCATTCATGAACTTGTATGATCATTTCCATGTGCTGCCTCATGTTTGTAGCATCTCATAGCATCATTAGCATCATGTATATGCTTCTGGTTTTGTTTCTCATCATGTCATCTCATCCCATTTTGGCATTGCATTGCATTTCTTTCCTAACTTTTCAGGTGGTAAGTAACTTTGAGAGGTGAATTTGCCTTCACTTCTCATAACTTTTCTTTTCATATCTCTTGCATCCATTGCTGCATTTTTATATGTGTTTGAGTTTGAGCTTGCTCATTCTTCTCCTTCCCACTTTCTTTCTTCAAGTGACTTGACTTCTTGAATGAAGCAAGTTGCTTTGCTTCTCTCGATCCTTTCATCTGCTTCCTGGTAGTTCCTTTGAAGATTGCTCTTGAAAACCTCACAAACCTTAGGGACAACCAAGCATGACAATGATTAGGGTTTTGATTAGTCTCCCCTCTTAGTTTTACCTTTGTGTCTCTTTTGAGTCTTCTCTTCTCATCTCACAATCAGGGACTAAACCCTAAAGGCTTTAAGGCTTTGTGATTAAGCTTGTGCATGCATCCTTCTCTTAGGATGGAGTGTATAACTTTAATCCTAAGTGTTAAACCCTTAATGTGTTTAACTCCCTTAATCAATCCACTTAATAATCATCAAGACATCAAGCTTGTAACTTGGGCCTTGCATTAGGGTTCTAATTCTTCCTTAATTGGTTAAGAAGGACTAACCCTAGTGTTAATGGACAAGTCCCCCTCAAGTTGTCTTACAAACCCTAAAAATCACTTCATCATCTTATCATTAAATAAAATTCACTTAATCAAAGGCTTGTTTTGTCATGAGTTTAATCCCTAGTCATGGATTAAGTTGAGGAGTTTTCCTCAGCTTAAACACTCTCATCTATTATCCTTCTATTAGGATGGTGTAATGAGTCTGTTAAATCCCTGATTATGGCTTAACCTCATTACTTAACACTAAACAAAAACACCAAAAACATCTAATTAATCACAAGTAGGTTAATGATCTTAATCCTACACCAAAGGTGTTTAAGTGTGAGAAGCTGACTTCACACTTAAGGTATTCTCATTACCCCTAATCAGAGGGAAGATGTGATGAGTTTACTAAATCCATTGGTTTAGGCTTAAGCTCATTAACTTATGACAAACTTTCAAAAGCAATAAAAGACTAAAAACACAAAAACAAACAATAATCGTCTCCTCCGGGATTCTTTTCTCATCACCTTCACTCACAAACGAGAACTTGCTTCTTCCGTCTAATGCAAGACAGTTTGCACCTGAGCCAGACAGGTCATACACTTGAGCATAGACAAGTAAGCAGTTCACAAGTCAATTCATCTTTCAGTCTCTTTGGGTCGAACTACGGTGTTCTGACTTCCTCATTGCACGAGAGGATACGTAGGCATAACTTAACAGTTATCGAACAAAAGTCTCTGTACATTCCCCCTCTTTCCAGCATCATTCTTTTAGCCTCATGATCTTGGGCAATTCATTCTCATTCCTACACTAACACTGTATATATTACACTTCACACTTCATTTACACTGACACCTGTACATCTTTCTTCCAGCTCTTTTACACACAAATTGCACTGACACTACCCCTTTAAAACACGAATCTTTCAAGCGTGGATCCCGTCGAGTACGGCGGACAATCTGGGTGCTAATACCTTCCCAGGTTGTAACCAACCCCCTTTCTCAGTCTCTCTGGTTCGCAACCGTCTTATCCATCTTTTTCTAGGCTTATGCAGCATTGCCTTTCCTCCGGGATGAAAATGCCTAGCTGGCGACTCTATTCACCTCCAGTGAGTTCACGGCTGTGTGTTCTCATTGTTCCCTTCGCCGACCGTTCGCGTCTGTACCCCATTTGACTTAGCTTCATTTGGCGGGAGCGACACAAACTCCAAAAAGCAATAAAAGATTGAAAATACCAAAAACAAACAATAATCGTCTCCTTCGGGATTCTTTTCTCATCACACTCACTCACAAACGAGAACTTGTTTCTTCCGTCTAATGCAAGACAGTTAGCACCTAAGCCAGACAGGTCATACACTTGAGTATAGACAAGCAAGCAGTTCATCAGTCAATTCATCGTTCAGTCTCTTTGAGTCGAACTACGGTGTTTTGACTTCCACATTTCACGAGAGGATACGTAGGCATAACTTAACAGTTATCGAACAAAAGTCTCTGTATATTCCCTCTCTTCTACCATTATTCTCTTTTAGCCTCATAGTCTTGGGCATTGCACTCTTTTCTTACACTGACACTCCTTTCATTCACTTCACTGACACTTGTATTCTTTTCCAGCTTTTGCACACAGATGGCACTGACACTACCCCTTTAATCACAAACTTTCAAGCGTGGATCCCGTCGAGTACGATGGACAATCTGGGTGCTAATACCTTCCCAGGTAGTAACCAACCCCCTTTCTCAGTTTCTCTGGTTCGCGATCGTCTTATCCATCTTTTTCTAGGTTTATGTAGCATTACCTTTCCTTCGGGACAAAAATGCCTAGCTGGCGACTCTTTTCAGTTCATCTTCATGTTCTCTCCTTCGTCGACCGTTCGCGTCTGTACCCCTTCTGGCCAGGTGTCATTTGGTGGGAGCGGCACTTTCTTTGGGAGGACACTGAGTGAAGACCCAGTGTCTACCAGTACATGAGAAAGAACAGCACCTTTGCACTCTAAGGTGATGTGTAAATCCTTATTATGATTGCGTCCCTCCATTGTTAAATCAGCATTTGTAAAGCCCAGTCTATGACTGGTGTTAACATTCGCAACCACTGTTTCTAGCTGATTAACCGTAATCTCTTCCGGCATGTAGGCTGCGTGCAGGACCTTCAACAGTGCATTCCTGTGGGTTCGGAACACATTAGCAATGATAATATAGAGATTTTGGAGGGTGTCTGATGAAGCTGGTCCACCACTTTGTAATCACTCTTTTTGATTATTCTCATGAACTCGTCCACTTCTTGTTCAAAAGACGTCTTCGGAATTTCCTTAACAGTTGGCTCTTCAAGTACCACGTTCTTCCCTTTTACCTTAGCTGCAGCTTCTGCTTCAACATTGGGCCTCGGTGTTTGTGAGGCAAAAAGGGGTCCGCTTCTGGTGAAGCCTCCGCCTCCCCCAACATTGTCAACTTGTGGTGAAGTGGTTGATGAATCTAGAGTGATCTTCTTTCCGTCGCAGTAGAGATCAGATCCATAGTGCCAAGGTATGGCATTACTGCTTTCATAAGGAACATGTCCAGGTACCGTAATGGTGACCAAACTGATTGTCGCAGAGGAAGGAACTATGATGGTATGCGGGTCGTAGTAGATTGTGACTGGAGATCTGACAAGAGGAGTTGCAGTTTGTTGTTGGAAATTGTTGTTGGGATGAACATTTGTTGGGTCATAATAGATCATGACCGTTGAGACAACTTCATTAGTGTTCGCTGGTGTTGTAGGAGATTCCGTTGATAAGATGGGTGTTGATGTTGTAGAAGTAAATGTTGATGAACTCTGATCTGTTGAAATAATGGATGGAGTGATTGCCGGAGTTGTGGATGAATCGGTGGGAATGATAGTTGTTGCAGTTGTAGGAGGATCTATTGTTGCTGAAGAAAGGATTGTTGATGTTGTAGGAGAATCCATTGTTGCTGAAGAAAGAGTTATTGAAGGAGCCGTTGTGGTAATTAGCAAAATTACATCTTTGATAAGGCCATCTATGCCAAACCTCAGCCTCTCACCACCATTAATGGCGGTTTTGCACGATTCGCAGCAGGCCCCACAGCCCGGGAACACTTGGCATCTTAAGAGTTGAGTTTTGACTTCTGCCAACGGTGTTTGAATCTGTGCAACATTGTCAATCAGTGCAGATGGTTGATCCTCTTCTATGGCATTAATCATGGGCCCACCATGATTGGGCATAGGATTTCTGTTAACATTTGGAGGAGGTGCGAAATTGAGAGCTTTGGAATCGACCAAATCCTGAACCTTCATTTGCAAGGCTCTACATTTCTCAGTATTGTGACCAGGTGCGTTGGAGTGAAAGGCACACCTGGCATTGGCATCATAATTCTTCGGGAGGTTGAGAGGATCTGGTGGAGCCAACGTCCTTAACTCAACCAGGTTAAGCTTCAGGAGTTGTGGCAGTAAAGCGGCATAAGGCATAGGGATGGGATCAATCACCCTATTTGCCTGAGATGACCTCTGTTGAAAGGGGCGCTGCTGTTGGTTGTTGTTGTTATTGATGTACGTTCTTTGTTGCGGAAAATGGGATTGTTGCTGATAGAGATGTTGTTGTTGTTTTGGAAAAAGTGGTTGTTGTGGCACTAGAGCCGGGATAGTAACGGCTGCTACTAATCTGTGAGAATATTGGGGTCTGCCCCTGCTTGCATGGATAGCATTCGTTTCACCTACCCTTCGGGGTCCTGCAAAAGGTTTTCTGGGGTTGTTGGAGGAGCTGGCACCATTGTCGGAGATTTTGCCCATTTTCAAAAGACTCTCAATTCTCTCACTAGCTATAACTACATCGGCAAAACTGGTGGAAGAGAAAGCAGCAAGCCTGTCAATTTAAGTTCCCTGCAAGGTGTTCATAAACATGTCGGCCATCTCTCTTTCAGACATAGGTAGCTGGACAGCAGCAGCAAGCTGTCTCCACCTTTGAGCATAATCCCGAAAGCTTTCTCTTGAAGACTGAGACATGCCCATTAGAAGAGTTTTATTAGGGGCCATGTCTAGGTTGTACTGGTATTGCCGGATGAAGGCTTTGGCCAAGTCTTTCCAACATCTTATAGTGGCCCTTGTCAGATGTGAATACCATTCTCTGGATGCTCCAGTTAGGCTGTCCTCAAAATAGAACATCCATAACTTCTCGTCCATGGTATAAGCCTTGAGTCTCCCCAAGAAAGATTGTAGATAGGTACGCGGGCAGGAGGTACCATTATACTTTTCAAAGCATGGGGGTTTGAATTTGTGGGGAATCCTCACCCCATCTACGAGCTCCATATCCATTACGTCAAAGCCGAAAGAATTTTGGGATTCCAAGGACCTTAATTTTTCAGCAATCTCATCCAGTCTTCTGTCATACACCTCATCTCCTACCCCAATAACTGTGAAATGTTCTTCTTGGGGATCCTCTTGCAGAATTTTACCCCCAGCAGTATTACCTTGAACATTCCTTGTGCCATTAACATATGGATTCAAATGGGGCCCAAACTCTGGTGGGTCGGTACGAGGCTGTCCTCGTTCATTATTGCTGGTTCCTCCTGTTCCAAGGTGGGGCTTCTCATGTGTATGCCTTTCTACCAGCTCTCTCAGCCTCTTCTGGCTCTGAGCCAAGCCAGTCATCACAGCCATAAACTGGGTCATTTGGTTTCTCATTTCGACCCTCTCGTTTTCCATTTGATTTCTTACTTCATTCAGGTTCTGCTGTACCTGATCCATCTGAATGCCTGGAAGGTTGTTTCGCGTTGGGTACCGGTGTGTACGGTTGACAGGGAACACTCGGCGACAAGCAATGTTTCCTGAAACCACAACAAAGTGAGAAACAAATAACAAACGAAAACCTACAAAAACACATAAAATGTTAGTATGCAATGCAATATGCTTATTTGTTTTCCAAGCTATCCGGTTTGGTTCTTGGTTTTGTCCTTTCCAGACCTCGAGGAGATGCTTGATGATGTTGAGAAAAGAAGCCCGCCAAAATAAAACAAATTGATATATTACAAATGATGAAAATACATAGTTTGTTTACAATACACGCCCATGGTGGGTCAAAATTACAACAAAAAAGAAAAAGTACATCAAAACAAAAGAAATACAAGCAAAGAGGAATCAGACATCCAATCCATAGTCATCTTCCCTGACTTCCTTCAGGAGTGCCTCAGTCACCGGACCAGCTGGGTGCTCTGTAATGGTCCTAATGAGGAGGTTCCTGGTAGAAATGGCATTAGTCAGCTTCTTATGCCTGTCCTTATCCTTTGATATCTTTAACCCCGCTCGGAGCTTCAATTCCGATATCTCCTTCTGAGCTGCCAACAATGTCTCCTGCTGCTTCTTCTCATTGGCCTTCAGCTGCTCAATCTTGGCCTGAGTCTTCTGGTCTTCTTGTG
The DNA here is from genome assembly GCA_963966055.1 of Lathyrus aphaca. NCBI lineage: Eukaryota > Viridiplantae > Streptophyta > Magnoliopsida > Fabales > Fabaceae > Lathyrus > Lathyrus aphaca. Next base: position 499,721,987 of record OZ014521.1, read on the forward strand.
CACGGGCTTCGGTGATACTGATCCACCTAGCCTGGCTTTCCTCCAGGTAATGCTCATCCCTAGCTTTCTGAATCTTGGCCTCCTTGCAGGCATTCTTCAATATCTGTTCCCCGGCTCTTGCTTTCCTTATGTAGTCATCTGTCCTCTCAATCTTGGTCAGATGCTCAGTCTTGAGTCTTTCCAATCTTTCTATGTCCAGACGGCCGTCATTTCTTTCCCAAAGAGTCTTATTCAAACTGTCAGATAGCTGATTATTCCTCTCTTTCAGCTTTTCAAATTCCTTCAGGATAACAGTTGCTGCAGGCTGTACTGTAGATGGTCCAGGTGTGTCTTCCAAGGTGAAGGGAATCCTGGTAATCTGAGCTCTAGTACGGGACCAGTCAGAATATTGGGCTGAAACAACATTGTTACATCTTCCAAGGATGGTTGTCCCTTTGGTCTGTATGTTATCCCAAGCCCAGGCAGCTTGTCTGACAACAGCTGAATTAGGTTGCACTTCACAGTATAGGGTCTCAGTTAAATCCTGTCCTCTGGGAGGGTGAACCAAGGCATATCCCAATTGTCTCTTAAACAGTAAAGGGTTGTAATTGATGCAACCTTTTACTCCTATTAGAGGCACATTAGGGTATTGCCCACAGCTGGTAATAATATCCTTGCCTTTGGTGCTCTGGGTGCACCATCTGATATCATCTGATGTTAAGGCAATGAATCTCTTGGCCCAATTCTTCTGCAGGCGTGGGTTCAAGAAAGCATCTGATTTAGGCAGGTGCCTGAGTAGCCAAGAGTAGAACAAGGGAGCACAACATCTAACTAGCTCCCCCCTTTGCTTTTCATTTCTCTGATGGATGGAGTAGTTAAAATCTCCTAGTAATGTAGGCACATGGTTCCTCAGCAGAAACAAGTGGATGGCATTCTTACTCACAAATTTGGGCTCATCTGCAAACAATATAGCCCCATATATGTTGAGGGCTAATAATGCACAGACTGCCCTCCATTCTCCCACTGTAGCCTTCAGGATGGCCTGAGAAATTAAGAAGTCTAGATGTAAACCAGGAATCCCAGCTTTTGTTGTCATGTTTTGCTCAATAAGGGCAGGCTCCAAGTGCAATGCCCTTGATATCTCTTCACTTCTGGGAGCAGTCATCTCTTGGTTGAAGGGGATCCCTCCTCTGATAGGCACTCCAATCAACAAAGAAAACTCTTCCAACAGAGGCCCCATCTGGAAGTCTGGAAAAGTGAAGCATCTGAGTGGGGGGTCATAAAACTGCAGGCATGTGTGGATCATGCTTCTCTGAGAAGAATCAAGATCCACAACCATGTCCAAAATACCCCCATAGTGCTCTCTAAACAGTGGGGTGTGGTCAGGTGTGATAAGTGACTGGACCTGCCTGATACTAGTCAAGGAGGGCTCAAAGAAGTGGTAAGATATGTTGCTTTTCCTTGGAATATCCATGAGTACTGATGAAGAAGCTAAAAGTGAGTCTCTGTCCAAAGTGAATTATTCTTAAACAAAACCGTAACAGGGTATGATGTGGCAAAGGGTTCCTGCAAACCTGTAAACAACCCAACCCCCTCACATGTAATGTTCTAGAACAAGGATCCTCAGACTTGGATCAGTTATGAGAAGTGTAAGCACTTCTAACCCGGAGGTACAGTGTTTACAATAACCATAAAAGATCCTCCTCTAATTCACCCCAGATTCTGAAGGTCAAAATAAAGGTCATCCAGACTTAGCAGGCTTCCCAGATAGCTCTAGCACTACAGGAAATCTGTAGCACAGAGTTCTCAAGAAGAAACCCACATCTGAACCGTGTTTCATATTCCCGCACCAGACCGAAATGGAATGGGAAAGAATATGAACCACTCTAGCCTAGGTGTCACTCAGGTCCCAGGTATAGGACCTTAATCACTCAGTGAAACCCCCACCCACCAAAACAGAAGCTAGATCCAGCAATGACAATGACAGTATGATGTATAAAAAAACTGTAAAGAAAGCAGTAAATAAAGATGTACATAAAGAAATAAATAAAGAAAATAAATAAACACAATTAGCACATAACACCCCAGTAAACACAAAACAAACAAGCGCTAGGAGGAACATACAAAAAGAACCAGAAGCCCTGGTTGCAGTATAAGGGTCCCCAGCAGAGTCGCCAAGTTATCGCTCCCACCAAATGACACCGGGCCAGAAGGGCTACAGACGCGAACGGTCAGGGAAAGAGTGAACATGAAGATGAACTGAAAAGAGTCGCCAGCTAGGCATTTTTATCCTGAGGGAAAGGTAATGCTGCATAAACCTAGAAAGAAATGGATAAGATGGTCGCGAACCAGAGAAACTGAGAAAGGGGGTTGGTTACAACCTGATAAGGTATAAACACCCAGATTGTTCGTCGTACTCGACGGTATCCACGCTTGAAAGTTTGTGTTTAAAGGGGTAGTGTCTGTGATATCTGTGTGCAAAAGCTGAAGAAAGATGTACAGGTGTCAGTGCTGGAAAGTGAAGTGAAGAAAAGGAAGGTCAGTGCAAGAAAAGAGTGCAGTGCTCAAGACAATGAGGCTTAAAAGAATGATGCTGGAAGAGGGGGAATATATAAAGACGTTTGTTCAATAACAGTTAAGTTATGCCTACGTATCCTCTCGTGCAATGAGGAAGTCAGAACACCGTAGTTCGACTCAAAGAGACTGAAGAATGAATTGACTTGTGAACTGCTTACTTGTCTATGCTCAAGTGTATGAGCTGTCTGGCTCAGGTGCAAACTGTCTTGCATTAGACAGAAGAAGCAAGTTCTCGTTTATGAGTGAAGATGATGAGAAAAGAATCCCGGAGGAGACGATTATTGTTTGTTTTTGGTATTTTCAATCTTTTATTGCTTTTTGGTGTTTGTCATAAGTAAAGAGCTTAAGCCTAAACCAAGGGTTAGTAAACTCATCACATTCTCCCTCTGATTAGGGGTAATGAGAATACCTTAAGCATGAAGTAAGCACCTTACATTTAATCACCATGATGTAGGATTTAGATCATTAACCTACTTGTAATTATTTAGATATTTTTTGGAGTTTTTGTTTAGTGTTAAGTAATGAGTTTAAGCTATAATCAAGGATTTAATAGACCCATTACACCATCCTAATAGAAGGATAATAGATGAGAACATTTAAGCTGGGGAAGATACCTCAACTTAATCCATGATTAGGGATTAACCTCATGACAAAACAAGCCTTTATCAAAGTGGATTTTAGTTAATGGTAAGATTAAGAAGTGAATTTTATGATTGGTAAGACAACATGAGGAGGACTTGTCCATTAACACTGGGGTTAGTCCTTCTTAACCAATTAAGGAAGAATTAGAACCCTAATGCAAGGCCCAAGTTACAAGCTTATTGTCTTAGTGATTATTAGATGGATTGATTAAGAGATTTAAACACATCAAGGGTTTAACACTTAGGATTAAAGTTATACACTCCATCCTAAGAGAAGGATGCAAGCATAATCTTAATCAGAAAGCCTTAAAACCTTAAAGGCTTAGTCTTTGATTATGAGAGGAATAGAGAGACACAAAAGATTACACAGAGGTAAAACTAATGGGGGGGACTAATCAAACCCTAATTGTTAACATGCTTGGTTGTTCCTAGGGTTTATGAGGCTTGCAAGAGATCTTCAAGAAGAGCCACCAAGGAAGAAGCAGATGAAAGGAGGAGAAGCAGAAGAAGCAAGTCAACTTACTTCACTTAGGAAGATAAGTGAAGTAAGTTCAAAGGTCCGGATGGAGGCTCAGAATTCCAGTAACCAGGGTGGGGGACTCAAATAAAGAGTCACATGTCCAGGGTTAATCACAAGAACTGTCCAAAGTGAATTATTCTTAAACAAAACCGTAACAGGGTATGATGTGGCAAAGGGTTCCTGCAAACCTGTAAACAACCCAACCCCCTCACATGTAATGTTCTAGAACAAGGATCCTCAGACTTGGATCAGTTATGAGAAGTGTAAGCACTTCTAACCCGGAGGTACAGTGTTTACAATAACCATAAAAGATCCTCCTCTAATTCACCCCAGATTCTGAAGGTCAAAATAAAGGTCATCCAGACTTAGCAGGCTTCCCAGATAGCCCTAGCACTATAGGAAATCTGTAGTACAGAGTTCTCAAGAAGAAACCCACATCTGAACCGTGTTTCATATTCCCGCACCAGACCGAAATGGAATGGGAAAGAATATGAACCACTCTAGCCTAGGTGTCACTCAGGTCCCAGGTATAGGACCTTAATCACTCAGTGAAACCCCCACCCACCAAAATAGAAGCTAGATCCAGCAATGACAATGACAGTATGATGTATAAAAAACTGTAAAGAAAGCAGTAAATAAAGATGTACATAAAGAAATAAATAAAGAAAATAAATAAACACAATTAGCACATAACACCCCAGTAAACACAAAACAAACAAGCGCTAGGAGGAACATACAAAAAGAACCAGAAGCCCTGGTTGCAGTATAAGGGTCCCCAGCAGAGTCGCCAAGTTATCGCTCCCACCAAATGACACCGGGCCAGAAGGGCTACAGACGCGAACGGTCGGAGAAAGAGTGAACATGAAGATGAACTGAAAAGAGTCGCCAGCTAGGCATTTTTATCCCGAGGGAAAGGTAATGTTGCATAAACCTAGAAAGAAATGGATAAGATGGTCGCGAACCAGAGAAACTAAGAAAGGGGGTTGGTTACAACCTGGGAAGGTATTAGCACCCAGATTGTTCGTCGTACTCGACGGTATCCACGCTTGAACGTTTGTGTTTAAAGGGGTAGTGTCTGTGATATCTGTGTGCAAAAGCTGAAGAAAGATGTACAGGTGTCAGTGCTGGAAAGTGAAGTGAAGAAAAGGAAGGTCAGTGCAAGAAAAGAGTGCAGTGCTCAAGACAATGAGGCTTAAAAGAATGATGCTGGAAGAGAGTGAATATATAGAGACTTTTGTTCAATAACAGTTAAGTTATGCCTACGTATCCTCTCGTGCAATGAGGAAGTCAGAACACCATAGTTCGACTCAAAGAGACTGAAGAATGAATTGACTTGTGAACTGCTTACTTGTCTATGCTCAAGTGTATGAGCTGTCTGGCTCAGGTGCAAACTGTCTTGCATTAGACGGAAGAAGCAAGTTCTCGTTTATGAGTGAAGATGATGAGAAAAGAATCCCGGAGGAGATGATTATTGTTTGTTTTTGGTATTTTCAATCTTTTATTGCTTTTTGGTGTTTGTCATAAGTAAAAGAGCTTAAGCCTAAACCAAGGGTTAGTAAACTCATCACATTCTCCCTCTGATTAGGGGTAATGAGAATACCTTAAGCATGAAGTAAGCACCTCACATTTAATCACCATGATGTAGGATTTAGATCATTAACCTACTTGCAATTATTTAGATATTTTTTGGAGTTTTTGTTTAGTGTTAAGTAATGAGTTTAAGCTATAATCAAGGATTTAATAGACCCATTACACCATCCTAATAGAAGGATAATAGATGAGAACATTTAAGCTGGGGAAGATACCTCAACTTAATCCATGATTAGGGATTAACCTCATGACAAAACAAGCCTTTATCAAAGTGGATTTTAGTTAATGGTAAGATTAAGAAGTGAATTTTATGATTGGTAAGACAACTTGAGGAGGACTTGTCCATTAACACTGGGGTTAGTCCTTCTTAACCAATTAAGGAAGAATTAGAACCCTAATGCAAGGCCCAAGTTACAAGCTTATTGTCTTAGTGATTATTAGATGGATTGATTAAGAGATTTAAACACATCAAGGGTTTAACACTTAGGATTAAAGTTATACACTCCATCCTAAGAGAAGGATGTAGGCATAATCTTAATCAGAAAGCCTTAAAACCTTAAAGGCTTAGTCTTTGATTATGAGATGAATAGAGAGACACAAAAGATTACACAGAGGTAAAACTAATGGGGGGGACTAATCAAAACCTAATTGTTAACATGCTTGGTTGTTCCTAGGGTTTATGAGGCTTGCAAGAGATCTTCAAGAAGAGCCACCAAGGAAGAAGCAGATGAAAGGAGGAGAAGCAGAAGAAGCAAGTCAACTTACTTCACTTAGGAAGATAAGTTGCTTGAAGAAAGAAAGTGAAGAAGGAACATGAATGAGCAAGCTCACTCTAAAGCAAAAGCAAAATTAAGCAATGAATGCATAAGAGATATGAGAAGAGATTGTGAGAAGTGAAGGCAAATTCACTTCTCAAAGCACTTACCACCTGAAAAGTTAGCATAAAGAAGAAATGAAGTGAAAATGAAATGAATGCAAAGATATAAACCAAAATCAGAAGCAGATATATGATGTTAATGATGCTATGAGATGATTCAAAGACATATCAAGAGATGTGAATGATCATACAAGTAATAAAGATGCAAATGAAACATGAGAGGAGGCATGAAAGTTCATGAATGCACATGGAATATAATGAATGCATAACATGGTAAATGGATGAGGAAATGATCAAGAATGAGTATAATGTGTCCTATGATGTCTTAGAAGTTATGTGAATGCATAAAATGTCATGGCAAGTTCTTATATGAATGCTTATGCAAGATGTATGCAAAGGAAGATGAGAAATTAGGGTTTTCATGCAACATGAGATGCAAAACTCAAAAACAGAAGCAAATGACAAGATAAAAAATTGAAATTGCAACCAAAAGAACCCTAACCCCATATGATATCATACCCCAAAGGAGAAGACCTAACTCTTAACCTAATGAAAGATATGATTTTTTCTAAGTTTTCTAGGGTTTTAAGGTACTTAAAGGGGAAAAATGCCAATCAATTCAAAAAGGAAGAAGAAATTCATGAAAAAATTATGTTAGAAACTACATTTCAAATGAAGGTCAATGCAAAAAGAACCATTGTCATACCATTCTTGGTTAGACAGAAAATAATTCTTGAAGTTAGGGTTCTAAAATTTGAATTTTATGAACCCTAAATTCAAGAAAATTGTCAAAAATGTTTCAAAACCAAAAATAAATTTGTGTGGATGGTATGACAATGTCTCTAAATATTTAAAGATGTAAAATGAATTTTTTTGGGATTTTTTAGAAACCTAAATGATATTTTAATTAATTAATTTTAATTAATTAATTAAAATAAATATTTAAATGTCTAAAAATGATTTTTTAATGTGAAAAATAAAAATAAAAATATTTTTGGGTTAAGAAAACTATTTGAAATCAGAATGCAAAATAAAAATATTTTTGGAAATTTCTAACTATTTTAAATAAAATGTGTAAAATAAATGAGAAAAAGAGAAATTAAAATTAAAATAAACTGAAGTATGCAAAGGGAATGGCTGATATTGATTATGGGTTTATGGGAGTTGACTGCGCGCCAGATCCAAAGGCCCACATTCAAACTTAACTAATCCTATTTATTTAATTAATTAACCCTAATTAATAACTAATGAGCTTATCTTAACCACACAAACACGCGCGGGAAGGGAGATCCAATGGTCCACATTCAAAGTTTGACCTAACCCTAATTAAGTCACTAATGACATTCAGGTGGCCGGAGAAGACTTCCGGTCATCTTCTCCGGCCAGACCCTCACCTGAAAATTGCTAACTTCTTCCCTAGGTACTTTCTGGAGCTCTAAAGCTCCAGATTCACTCATCCCACTTCCCTGAACCTAAATCCACCCTCAAACCTCATTTCTTTTCACTCAAACTCAAGATTCGAAGGAAACATCAAAAATGGCAAAAATTTCAGAAGCTTAGCAAATACTCATCTCTCCACCATTTTCAAAAATACAAAGTTCAGGATCATCAGTGAATCATGCTTTTTCTTAATGGAACATAAAATAGAAGTTCTGGAAAAATTAATTCGAATGGCTACTTGAGATGGAGCTTCTTAGTTTGGAGCTTTCTGACTGCTTCTTCTGTGCAAGATGACTCCAATGACCTCCCTGAAGAAGCTTTGAGGCTTGGAAGACCTTGAGAGTGGATGTTTTGTGAGCTTGCACTCCACTGGTCAGAAAATCGTATTTTGTTTGTGGTGTGTTCTTGGCTGTTTTGGTGGGTGGTTTATGATCAGTGGGTGATTTAGAAATGAATGGTGGTGTTTGTTTGAAGAATGGATGACTGAGTTGGGAGATTCGAAAGCTTTTGCAAGAGGGAGAGTTTTTTGTGAACTTGGTGATTCTTAGGGCTCAGCTTGTGTTCTTGTGTGCTATCACCAACATTTGGTCCACATATCAAGTTGTGATAGGTTTGTGGAGTGGTTGTGCCCTATTGTGATTGGTATGGCCTTCTTGCAAAAAAGTCAAAAGTTTTTGTCCTTGAGGTATGGGCTGGTTCAGAGATGGTACAAGGGCATGTCTGGTTCAGCAAGGATCAAGGAGGTCCATGGAATTCATTTTGAGGCAATTCAGCATGTGAGAAATAAGTTATGGGGTGTTTTGCAATTTGGAGAATGTTTGGCCCCTTTGAGATTTCTTCATGGGCAAGGCATGAAATCTTGAAATTCATTGGGAAATTATGAGTTTTAGACAATGTGCTATGTTGGTATGATGATTAGAAGTGTGTTTGAAGACACAAAATGAATTGGCAAGTGGTTTTGCAAAGAATCCTCTTTGGTGCATTCTTGAAAATTATGTGATTTTTGCCAACTTTGACAAGCAAAAACTTGAGTTCCATAATGAATTAGAACTTGTTCTTGTACTTTTTGAAAAGGGAATGATCCAATCTACAACTTTCATGACCAACAATTTTTCATTTGAAGCATTTTTGGTTGAGAAAGAGGAGGTTGAAAAACTTTCCCAAAATGGAAAGTTTACATTACAAGTCATTTCCATTTTTGGCAACTTTTGGTTTAGCTCACTTTTCTTCAAATTTGTGAACTTATAAACACTTCAATGATCAAATAAATACCATATAAACTCAATTTGATGAAAAATACACTTTAGTTCCATGTTGGGGGGCCTCAGATGCCCTGATTTTGCCATGGCTTGCTCAAGAAGTTACCCAGTGATCAGATGACTTCCACAATGAATTTATTCATCAAACTTGGTATACATGATCCTTATAACATATTGAGACCATTAGAAACAAGAATGACCAAAAAATTTGGAGTTATGGCCTCTGAAACCAAAACCCTAATTTTAGGTCATCTGTGCAGTTAAACCCTAGTTCTGCTTCCATGCTTTGCCAGTTCTTGTGATTCTTTGACTTCCTTGATCTTTGGAGGATAAAATATGATGATTGAACATACATGGACCCTCTTTAGGTGATTGATGACCTTTGGAGTGGCTCAGATGGATCTTGGATGGCTCAAGTCACCAACCCTAGATGCAGATGAACTTGAACTGATGCAATGAAACAAAAATGCAATATGAAATGGTATGATTGAACTAATGCAAATATGAAAGATCATAAGCCATGGTGTGAACTTAGTGAGGGAAAATTTGGGGTGTTTACACCTGGTTTCAATATAAGGGTCCCCAGCAGAGTCGCCAAGCTGTCGCTCCCACTAAGAGACCCAAGGTCCGAAAGGGTACAGACGCGAACGGTCGGCGAAAGGAGAGATGAAATGAAGGTGAAAGGAGTCGCCAGCTAGGAATTTTTATCCCGAAGGAAAGGTAATGTTTCATAAACCTAGGAAAGATATGGATAAGACGGTCGCGAACCAGAGAAACTGAGAAAGAGGGTTGGTTACAACCTGGGAAGGTATTAGCACCCAAATTGTCTGTCGTACTCGACGGGATCCGCGCTTAAAAGTTTGTGTTTAAAAGGGTAGTGTATGTGTTATCTGTGTGCAAAAGCTGGAAAAGAATATGTAAGTGTCAGTGCAAAAAGAAGTGAAATGCTCAGGAACTGAGGCTTAAAGAATAATGCTGGAAGAGGGGGGAAGAGATAGAGACTTTTGTTCGATAACAGTTAAGTTATGCCTACGTATCCTCTCGTGCAACGAGGAAGTCAGAACACCGTAGTTCGACTCAAAGAGACTGAAAAAATAAATTGACTGATGAACTGCTTGTTTGTCTATGCTCAAGTGTATGACCTGTCTGGCTCAGGTGCTAACTGTCTTGCTTTAGACGGAAGAAGCGAGTTCTCGTTTGTGAGTGAAGATGGTGAGAAAAGAGTCCTGGACGAGACGATTATTGTTTGTTTTTGTGTTTTCAATCTTTTATTGCTTTTTGGGGTTTTTCATAAGTTAATGAGCTTAAGCCTAAATCAAGGGTTAGTAAACTCATCACATCCTCCCTTTGATTAGGGGTAATGAGAATACCTTAAGTATGGAGTAAACACCTCAAACTTAATTACCATGATGTAGGATTAAGATCATTAACCTAATTGTGATTACTTATATGTTTTTGGAGTTTTTGTTTAGTGTTAAGTAATGAGTTTAATCCATAATCAAAGATTTAATGGACTCATTACACCATCCTAATACAAGGATAATAGATGAGAACATTTAAGCTGAGGAAGTCTCCTCAACTTAATCCATGATTAGGGATTAACCTCATGACAAAATAAGGCCTTTATTAGAGTGTATTTTAGTTAATGATAAGATTAATAAATGGATTTTATGGTTTGTAAGACAACTTGAGGAGGACTTGTCCATTAACACTAGGGTTAGTCCTTCTTAACCAATCAAGGAAGAATTAGAACCCTAATGCAAGACCCAAGTTACAAGTTTGATGTCTTAGTGATTATTAGATGAATTGATTAAGAGATTTAAACACATTAAGGGTTTAACACTTAGGATTAAAGTTATACACTCCATCCTAAAAGAAGGATGCAGGCATAACCTTAATCACAAAGCCTTAAAACCTTAAAGGTTTAGTCTATGATTATGGGATGAGAAGAGAGACACAAAAGAAGACATAAAGGTAAAACTAAAGGGGGACTAATCAAAACCATAATTGTTATCATGCTTGGGAGTTCCTATGGTTTGTGAGGCTTAAAAGAAATCTTCAGAGAAGCCACCAATGGAAGAAGCAGAAGAAACAAGTTAACTTACTTCACTGAAGAAGATAAGTTACTTGAAGAAAGAAAGTGGATAATTAACATGAGTGAGCAAGCTCACTCTAAAGCAAAATTAAAATTCAACAATGATGCATAAGAGAGAAAGAGAAGAGAAGTGAGAAGTGAAGGCAAATTCACTTCTCAAAGTACTTACCACCTGAAATGGTTAGCATAAAGGAAAGAATGAAATGAAAATGGAATGTATGCAAGGATGCAAACCAAAACCAGAAGCATTTTCATGATGCAAATGATGTTATGAGATGATATGAAAGCATGTCAAATGTTATGCATGATCATACAAGTGATGAGAATGCAAATGAAGCATGTAGGAGGCATGAAAACACATGAAAGTTCATGGAATGTAATGAATGCACAACATGGAAAATGGATGAAGAAATGATCAAGCATGATTCTAATGTGTCCTATGATATCTTAGAAGTCATGTGAATGCAAGAAATGTCATGGCAAGTTCTTGAATGAATGAATATGCAAGATGTATGTGAATGAACATGAGAAATTAGGGTTTTAATGCAACATGAGATGCAAAAGTCAAAAACAGAAGCAAAACATAAGATAAAAAATTGAAAATGCATTCAAAGGAACCCTAACCCCATATGATATCACACCCCAAAGGAGGAGACCTAACTCTTAACCTAATGAAAGTTGTGATTTTTCTAAGTTATCTAGGGTTTTAAGGTACCTTAAGGGAAAAAATGCAACTCAAATAAAAAATGCAAGATAAAATTTGTGACAAAATTATTCTAGATACTACATGTCAAATGAAGAACAATGCAAAAAGAATCAATGTCATACCATTCATGGTTAGGCAGAAACGAATTCTTGAAGTTAGGGTTCAAAATTAGGAATTTTATGAACCCTAAATTCAAGAAAAATGTCAAAGATGATTCAAAACCAAAAAGAAATTTGTATGAATGGCATGATAATGTTTGTAAATTTCCTAATATGCAATGTGAATTTTTTTGGAATTTTTAGAAACCTAAATGGTATTTTAATTAATTAATTTCCATTAATTAATTAAAATAAACATTTTAGTATTTTAAAAATGATTTTTTAATGCAAAAAATAAAAATAAAAATATTTTTGGGTGAAGAAAATTAATTGGATGCAAAATGCAGAAGAAAATATTATTTGGGATTTTCTAGCTATTTTAAATAAAATATGCAAAATAAATGAGAAAAAATGAAATTAAAACTGAATAAAACAGAAGTATGATGATCTAATGGTTCACATTTGAACTGAAGGGATTTGGTTTGACCAGCGCGCAAATGGATGGACAAGATTCACTCTGGGCTAATTTATATTAAATAATTAATTAAACTCAGCCCTCTAAAACACGCGCCAAACCCACATCAAACGGTCCAGGTTTAAACTTGGCTAATTAATGAGGTTTTGCCCTAATCACTTTCAGGCCACCGGAGAAGAGCTCCGGTCGTCTTCTCTGGCAGCCTCCTCACCCTATCTCTCTCAATACGCAATGAAAACTCACCAAATTCTCCAGAAACACTCCTCTAACAATTCTAAACAAGATTCAGCCATCAAAATCCATTTATTTTCACTCAAAATCAGGAATCGAAAGCAAACGGAAAATAACACAGAAATTTCAAACATTCAATACATGCTCAATACTTGATCATTTTCAAAACTAAATACATCAGGATCATCAGCAAGGCATAAGGAACAATTTAAGAACTTAAAATTTCATTTCTAGAAAATTTGTTCTTGAGGTTACCTGAAGTGAAGCTTCCTGGTTCTGAGCTTTCAAGCCTCATCTTTGATGCAAAAAGTCTCCAATGATCCTCCTAGTGATGCCGTAATGCCTAGAACAGGCTGAAATGGGCTGGTTTGAGAGAATGAAGCCTTGCTGCACTAGATTCTTGTTTTAGTTGTGGGGTGTTTGAGGCTTGTTTGAAGGGTGGGAAAGGGTCCTTTAGTGATGTTGAGTTGATTGGTGAAGGTAGTTCTAAGTTTGAGTCAGTGAGCTATGAGTTTCGAAAGCTTTTGCAAAATGGAGTGATTTTGGGAACTTTAGGATTTTGAGGTTTCAAGCTGCCATGTTGTGTGTTATGATCTGCATTTTGTCCACATAACAAGTTGTGATAGGCCAGAGAGTGGGTGGTGGCTGCAGCTGATTGGTATGGGCTTCTTGCAAAAAGTCACCAACTTGTGTACTTGAGGTATGGGCTCTTATGCAGCTGGCTTTTTGGCTTGTCTTGGTGCAGCTGAGATCAAGGAGGTCCAGAGAATCCATTTTGTGGCAATTCAGCAAGTTTGTGAAATGTTCTATGTCATTTTGCAATTTCATGAAGTTTTGGCCCCTTTTGAAATTCTTGATGTGCAAGACATGGAATGTGATGATTCTTGGGCCAATTCTGACTTTTAGGCAATGTGTTATGTTACTATGATGCTTAGAAGTGTGTTTAAAGTCACAAAATGCCTTGGCAAGTGATTTTGCAAAAACCCTCTTTTATGCATTCTTGAACATTATGTGATTTTTGCCAACTTTGTCAAGCCATAACTTGAGTTCCATAATGAATTAGAACTTGTTCTTGTACTTTTTGAAAAGGTAATGATCCAATCTACAACTTTCATGACCAACAATTTTTCATTTGAAGCATTTTTGGTTGAGAAAGAGGAGGTTGAAAAACTTTCCCAAAATGGAAAGTTTACATTACAAGTCATTTCCATTTTTGGCAACTTTTGGTTTAGCTCACTTTTCTTCAATTTTGTGAACTTCCAAGTACTTCAATGATCAAATAAAGATCATATAACTTCAATTTGATGAAAAATTCACCTTGGTTCCATTGATGGGGGCCTCAGATGCCCTGATTTTGCTCTGACTTGCTCAAGAAATTACCCAGTGAACAGATGACTTCCACAATGAATATCTTCATCAAACTTGGTACATATGATCCTTATAACATATTGAGACCATTAGAAACAAGAATGACCAAAAAATTTGGAGTTATGGCCTCTGAAACCAAAACCCTAATTTATGGTCATCTGTGCAGTTAAACCCTAGCTCTGCTTCCATGTTTTGCCAGTTCTTGTGATTCTTTGACTTCCTTGATCTTTGAGGGATATAAAATGATGATTGAATATACATGGAACCTCTTGGAATGATTGGTGGCCTTTGGAGTGGCTCAGATGGACCCTTGGATTGCTCAGATCACAAACCCTAGAGGCAGATGAATTTGAATTATGCAGATGAAACAAAAATGCAATATGAGATGGTATGTTTAAACTAATGCAAATATGAAAGATCACAAGAAATGGTGTGAACTTGGTGAGGGAAAATTTGGGGTGTTTACAGCTTCCCCTATTCAAACATGAGTCAGCTGTGCAGGATGTAAGCGACGGGCTTAACAGACAAACAAGATAACTTGTGGTTGAATACCAAAGACAGTCCAAAATTTGCATTCACTGGGTAGAAGAAGAAAAGGGATATAAATTGTAAAATAAAGTATAGTATGATTACAAAGTGCGGGCGATGGAGGACGACCATCGAGCAGAGGACGGCTGCTAGGGATAAAGCGATGACGGGGACGGCCGACATGCTAGGGAAATAAAAGACCACGACGGGGACGGCCATCGGGTAAATAAACAAGATTCTCTGGGGATTAAAGTAAAGGCAATGATGGGGACGACCATCAGGTTTATAAAGTAAAGTAATCAACGATGGGGACGGCCATCAGGCTAAACTGATGAAAGACGATCATCAGGAAAAGGAAAAGGGACCACGACGGGGACGACCATCAGGTTAAAGAATAAATGAAATAAATGATGAGGGACGAACATCAAAGGTGAAGGACGATCACCTAGCAGGGGACGGCTGATTTTTATCACGACATAGGACGAATGTCGGATAGAAAAAGTCGACGATGGGGACGGCCATCGGATAAGCATGATGAAGGACGATCATCAAGAGGTGAAGGACGATCACCTAGCAGGGTACGGCTGCTCAATATCACGACATAGGACGAATGTCGAATAGAAAAAGTCGACGATAGGGACGGCCATCGGATAAGCATGATGAAGGACGATCATCACGAGGTGAAGGACGATCACCTAGCAGGGTACGGCTGCTCTCAGGGTTTATCATGACATAGGACGAATGTCAGATAACAAGATCAACGATGGGGACGGCCATCGGATAAAATGATGAAGGACGATCATCAATAGGTGAAGGGAGATCACCTAGCAGGGGACGGCTGCTAAATATCACGACATGGGACGAATGTCGGATAGAAAGGGGTTCCAATAATGGAGACTCCGCTGGGGAAAGGATGAGGGACGGTCATCCAAAGGTGAAGGACGATCACCTGGCAGGGTACGGTTGCTGAAAGTATCACGACATAGGACGAATGTCAGATAGGAGAAAAGTTACTTTTACCGGGGAATGGTAAACACAGACGAGTGCTTATGCTCAAGAAATAAAAGGTATAAGTGTTTTGACGCTGTGTATAGATTAAAGATGCGGACGAGCATCCTTAAGACTATGATACGGACGAGTATCGGTAGAAACAAACGCTGACGCGTGTTATGAGATGATGACACGGACGAGTACCAACTGGTTAACAAAGAACATGGACGAGTGTCGAATCTGTTGGGAATAAGTGTATATAAGATACGGACGAGTATCTGTATAGTATAAATGAGTATTTTGAAATATGAGCAAGACACGGATGAATGTTTCAACTTGTTGGGGAAAAGTGTGACACGGACGGGTGTCATAAGAGAAAATGTATAAGTTATGAACTTATGAATGTAAAAAGGTATTCTGGCAACCTGTGGGGAGCGGTGACACGGACGGGTGTCAAAGGAGTGTACAAGTATATCTACAGGGGATGATATGAGATGACACGGACGAGTGTCGAGGAGAGCATATATGAACATGTATTTGTGTTAGAGAGTGCAAAGGGGACGCTTTGGCTTTCTGTTGGGGAAATACGAGATGACACGGACGAGTGTCGAGGAGAACATGTTATGGACAAGTATCTGTTGGTAGAAAGTGTTATGGCGACTTTACTGGGGAATGATGACACAGACGAGTGTCAAAAGGGAGCATGCATCTGTATTTGAGAGTGCAAAGGGGATGCTTTGGCTTTTATGGGGATGTATTTTGTATATTGCTGATGAGGTACCGTTGGTATATACAGGTGACTAGTTCGAACCTGACTTGTGATCATGCAATATGTTTGATTTTTGCCGTAATGCTCCGTATTAGACAGAATGCTATGCTTTGGGGGGAAATGATGTGAATGCTATGATTATGCAAGAGAAACCGGTTCGGGATTCGGATCCCGCTGCTGTGAAGATCTCTGGCTGATCTGCTTGGAAGGAGAATCCCAGCTGGGGATGAGATCATTGGTATATTTGATAAAACATATGGTTCTGCTTGGGGAACTAGATCACTGATAGATCTACCCGATAAGGAGATATCCCAGCTGGGGATGAAAAAGCTTTTGTCACTTTGTTGTGTGAGAATTTCAGGAATTGTTATTCTGGAAGAGGCTAGAACTCTGCGGGGAGATTGGTTCCCTTGTCTTTGAGACCTGGTGCTCTAGGGGGAGAAGATTCTTCTATCTTTGCTGAGGATGGGAAATTTGGTACTTTGTCGGGGGGAGGAGAGATCACTGAACGATCTTCCTAGAGGACTTTGTGAGGATCCTGCTGAGGATGAGGAGACTTGACAACTCAGCTGGGGAAATGAGCATTTCCTGATGCTGCTTGAAGAGGATGTGTTGGGGAAGTGATGCCTGGCATGCCCCATGTTATGTTTTTGAATACCTGCAATCCTGCTAAGACAAAGAAACGCACAAGTATCCCGAGGTATCCCTTACCGGATCCCGTCATAGGAGTTAGATATTCCTGAGAGTAAATACATTTCATGCAAGCATCTAATTAGAAAGGCACATCTGTTTTATGCAAATATTATATCATGGATACTGGACATTTTTTGCAAATGAAATAAAAATGTACAAGATGAAGTGTGACTGAAAATTCTGATTTTATTAATCTGGGTGCCCTGAATTGGCAAATACAGTCAAAGAAACAAATCCCCTGAAATGAGGAGATTGTTACAAAATTGAGAAAAATAAAGGTGTTGGCAATGTTGACGACGCTTCAGTGAGCTCCCTTTGCTATGACCTGTATGCCCTTGACATTCTTCTCGACTTGCTTTCTGAAGAAGGTTGACTCTGATTGATGCTTTAACCTTTCGAAGCTTGCCATGTTGTTGAGATACAGACGAATTCAGGATGCAGTTGTTCGCTTATTCCCTGATTTTGCTTGGATCGCCCTTTCGGGTTTTCGATCCACCGGGATACCCATTTTTGCCTGAGCTGTCCAATGCGGTTTTTCAACCCAGCGGGTGTACATCTTTTTAATTTTCCCTTACTTTTGCCTGAGTCTTTTATTTTGTTTTTGACTCGCCAGGATGCCCTATTTTTGCCTGGACTTACATTCTGTTTTTATGTCCAGCGGGTCATTTTATGCGAAGTATTTTTTAACTGCATATGAATTCAAAGGGGATAAGAAATCTTCACCATCCATAGTAATGAGCATCAGTGCTCCACCAGAGAAAACTTTCTTTACTATGAACAGACCGTCGTAATTCGGAGTCCACTTGCCCCTGTGGTCTGTATGAGGAGGAAGGAGTCTTTTCAGCACAAGATCTCCTACTTGGTATTCCCGAAGCCTGACTTTCTGATCGAAGGCTTTCTTCATCCTTTTCTGATATAACTACCCATGACAAATTGCAGCTAATCTCTTTTCTTCAATCAAATTCCGTTGATTGTACCGAGAACGGACCCATTCTGCTTCATTCAGCTTGACATCCATTAGTACCCGTAAGGAGGGTAGCTCAACTTCAACAGGTAGGACAGCTTCCATACCATACACAAGTTGATAAGGTGTTGCCCCAGTAGACGTTCTGATTGAGGTACGGTACCCATGCAAGGCAAACGGTAGCATATCATGCCAGTCTTTGTAGGTGACCACCATCTTTTGCACAATCTTCTTAATGTTCTTGTTAGCTGCCTCAACAACGCCATTCATCTTTGGCCTGTAAGGAGAAGAGTTGTGATGTTGGATTTTAAAGTCCCGGCATAGTTCTGCCATCATTTTGTTATTCAAATTGGAACCATTATCAGTAATGATTCGCTCGGGTACTCCATATCGACAGATGATGTCTCTCTTCAGGAATCTGGCTACCACTTGTATGGTGACGTTTGCGTATGAAGTTGCTTCAACCCATTTGGTGAAATAATCAATGGCTACCAGGATGAATCTGTGGCCATTTGAAGTAGTCGGTTCAATTCTTCCAATCATGTCAATGCCCCACATGGAAAAGGGCCAAGGTGAAGACATTACATTCAAAGGATTTGGAGGCACATGTACTTTGTCAGCATAAATCTGGAATTTGTGGCACTTTCTGGCATAGGCACAACAGTCTGCATCCATTGTGGTCCAGTAGTAACCTGATGTTAACAATTTCTTAGCCATTGCATGTCCTCCAGCATGGGTACCGAAAGATCCTTCATGCACCTCGTGCATCAGCAAGTCTGCTTCTTTCTTGTCAACACATCTGAGCAGAACCATGTCAAAGTTTCTCTTGTATAATGAGCCATCAGCATTCAGGAAGAAACTACCAGCCAGCCTTCTTAATGTCTTCTTATCATTGGATGATGCCCCAGGCGGGTATGTCTGATCCTCTAAGAAGCATTTGATGTCATGGAACCAAGGCTTGTCATCTTTAACAATGTCCACGGAGAATACGTATACTGGTCGGTCAAGTCTGGATACCGAAATCTGAGGCACATAATTGGCAGTTTGGACCTTGATCTTGGAGGAAATGGTAGCTAAAGCATCTGCGAACTAATTTTCGTCTCGAGGGATGTACTCAAGTTTGACTGTTGTGAAAAAAGTCAATAACCTCCTCGTATAGTCACGGTATGGAATCAGATGCTCTTGGTGAGTGTACCATTTTACGTTGGTCTGATTGATTACCAGAGCTGAATCTCCAAATACAGTTAAAGTCTTAATCCTGAGGTCAATAGCTTCCTCAACACCCATGATATAAGCTTCGTATTCAGCTTCGTTGTTAGTGCATGCGAAGGTGAGCTTTGCCGAGAATGGCATATGAACTCCTTTAGGTGTAATGAGCACTACACCAACTCCACGACCATTCATATTAACAGCCCCATCAAACATCATTGTCCATTCTTCTTCTAGGTCAGGCCCTTCAGTATGAACAGGCTCTTCATGATCTTTTTCTTTTAGGAACATGATGTCTTCATCAGGGAAGTCAAACCTCATTGGCTGGTAATCATCAATGGGTTGCTCAGCTAGATAGTCAGACAGCACACTGCCTTTGATGGCCTTTTGAGATGTGTACTGAATGTCATATTCTGTTAGGATCATTTGCCATCTAGCAACCCTTTAGGTAAGTGTTGGCTTCTCAAATATGTACTTGACGGGGTTCATTTTTGAGATCAACAAGGTAGTATGAGTCAACATATATTGTCTTAGTCGGCGAGCAGCCCACGCTAAAGCACAACAAGGTTTCTCGAGCAGTGAATAACGTTGTTCACAGTCGGTAAACTTTTTTCTTAGGTAGTAAATTGCATACTCTTTTCGAACAGACTCGTCATGCTGGCCTAGCACACACCCCATTGACCCTTCTAATACTGTCAGGTACATTATTAGAGGTCTTCCTTCAACTGGAGGCATAAGAATTGGAGGCTCTTGTAAGTACTCCTTGATTTTGTCAAAAGCCTTTTGGAAATCTTCGTTCCACCTGACCGTTTGTTCCTTTCTTAACAATTTGAACAGGGGCTCACAGGTTGCAGTAAGATGAGATATGAACCTTGATATGTAGTTCAATCTACCTAAAAACCCCCGAACTTCTTTTTCAGTCCTGGGTGCAGGCATCTCCTGAATGGCTTCGACTTTGTCAGGATCAACTTCAATTCCTTTTTCACTTACAATGAATCCCAAATGTGCATTTGTTGGGGTTTAGCTTCAGCTGATACTTTCTCAGACGCCTGAACAACTTTAACAGATTTACCAGATGGTCTTCTTCGGTGAGGGACTTGGCAATCATGTCATCCACGTAGCATTCAATTTCTTTGTGGATCATGTCGTGCAATAATGTTACCATAGCCCGTTGATAAGTTGCACCGACATTCTTTAGTCCAAAAAGCATTACCTTATAACAGAACGTTCCCCAAGGTGTGATGAAGGTAGTCTTTTCCATGTCTTTGGGTGACATCCTGATCTGATTATACCCAGAGAATCCATCCATGAAAGAGAATACCGAGAACTGAGTTGTGTTGTCGACCAATACATCAATGTGAGGTAAAGGGAAATCATCCTTCAGGCTAGCTCTATTCAGATCCCGGTAATCCACACACATCCGTACTTTTCCATCCTTCTTAGGCACTGGTACAATGTTAGCGACCCACGGCGGGTAACTAGTTACAGCAAGGAAGCTGGCGTCCCACTTTTTTTGTACCTCTTCTTTTATCTTCAAAGCCATATTCGGACGAGTACGACGTAGCTTCTGTTTCACTGGAGGACAATCTTCTTTCAAAGGCAGCTTGTGCATAACAATGTCCGTATCTAGACCTAGCATGTCTTGATAGGACCAAGCAAAGACATCGACGTACTCTCGAAGCATGTCAATAAGTTGTTCCTTCACTGAATCTTGCAGACCGGCCCCAATTATCACTTCTTTCAAGTCTCCTTCAGTACCAAGATTAATTGTTTCAACCTCCTCCTGATGAGGAGTGATTACCTTCTCCTCTTGCCTTAACAACCTGGATAACTCTTCAGGTAACTCATAGTCTTCTTCAACCCCTTCATCAGCTTGATTAATCGGATTGTCGAAGTCATACGAGGTCATAGCAGTGCTGTTGTCGGTGCAATCTGGAGGATAATCTCTGCAAGGGTTGAGATTGGTTCATTTTAGTGATCAGTTTTAATCTTGTTTAGAAAAAGTGAAAATGAAGTTGTTTATTTTGAAAACATTGCCATTATAATGTTTTGTACAAAAGTGAAAAATGAAAAGACAGTGAGCGAAAAAAGAGACTCGTTTGCAAAAGGTGTCCTGATATTCATTGATTAATCATTTGCACAAAATACAACATGGCCCTATTACAAAATGAGTCATGACACCTTGGGCAAGATGCAGGACTTGATGCATGCTAAAAAGACAGGAAATAATAATTACTCTGCCGGAGTAACCCTTGTAATTTCCTGGGAAGACCAATTAGAGACTTGGTTCCCCGGGATCCTTGGACGTATCCAGTTCTCTAGGTTGCGGTCGCTTTCCTCCTCGTCTTCCAGATTGTTCACAGCATCTGGGGTGAGCATCCCCCCACTGACAAATTTGGGCTCCTTGGCAGCCTCTGATTGATCTTGTCGGATTGGTCTGTAACCCAACCTGAATCTGTCTTCTCTTTTCTCCACCGGCAATAGTTTTCCCCAGCCTCTGGCATTACCCTCTTCAACAACCTTCCGAGCTTGCTGATATGAAGTGATAGAAGTTCCAGACACAATAGTTGCTTCATTGACGTTTGTCTCTCCCACCAAATGACACAGGGCCAAGAGGGGTACAGACGCGATAGGTCGGCGAAAGGAGATAACATGAAGATGAACTGAAAAGAGTCGCCAACTAGGCAATTTTTATCCCGAAGGAAAGCTAATGCTGCATAAACCTAGAAAAATATTGATAAGACGGTTGCGAACCAGAGAAACTGAGAAAGGGGGTTGGTTACAACCTGGGAATGTATTAGCAACAGACTGTCCGTCGTACTCAACGGGATCCGCGCTTGAAAGTTTGTGTTTTAAAGGGGTAGTGTCAGTGCTATTCTGTGTGCAAAAAGCTGGAAAAGAATGCAAGTGTCAGTGCAAAAGAAGTGTGAAGTGAATAAAAGGAGTGTCAGTGCAAGAAAAGAGTGCAATGCTCAAGACAATGAGGCTTAAAAGAGTAATGCTAGAAGAGGGGGAATATACCGAGACTTTTGTTCGATAACCGTTAAGTTATGCCTACGTATCCTCTCGTGCAATGAGGAAGTCAGAACACCGCAGTTCGACTCAAAGAGACTGAAAGATAAAATGACTGATGAACTGCTTACTTGTCTATGCTCAAGTAAATGACCTGTCGGGCTCAGGTGCAAACTGTCTTGCATTAGACGGAAGAAGCGAGTTCTCGTTTATGAGTGAATGAGATGAGAAAAGAATCCCGAAGGAGACGATTATTGTTTGTTTTTGGTATTTTCAATCTTTTATTTCTTTTTGAGTTTGTCATAAGAAAATGAGCTTAAGCCTAAACCAAGGGTTAGTAAACTCATCGCATCCTCCCTCTGATTAGGGGTAATGAGAATACCTTAAGTATGAAGTAGGCACCTCACACTTAATCACCATGATGTAGGATTAAGATCAATAACCTAATTGCAATTATTTAGATGTTTTTGGTATTTTGTTTAGTGTTAAGTAATGAGTTTAAGCCATAATCAAGGATTTAATGGACCCATTACACCATCCTAATAGAAGGATAATAGATGAGAATATTTAAGCTGAGGAAGATACCTCAACTTAATCCATGATTAGGGATTAACCTCATGACAAAACAAAGCCTTTATTAAAGTGTATTTTAGTTAATGGTAGGGTTAAGAAGTGAATTTTATGGTTTGTAAGATAATTTGAGGGGGCCTTGTCCATTAACACTAGGGTTAGTCCTTCTTAACCAATTAAGGAAGAATTAGAACCCTAATGCAAGGCCCAAGTTACAAGCTTAATGTCTTAGTTATTATTATATGGATTGATTAAGAGATTTAAACACATCAAGAGTTTAACACTTAGGATTAAAGTTATACACTCCATCCTAAGAGAAGGATGCAGGCATAACTCTAATCACAAAGCCTTAAAACCTTAGAGGTTTAGTCCCTGATTAAGAGATGAGAAGAGAGACACAAAAGATGACACAAAGTTAAAACTAATGGGGGACTAATCAAACCCTAATTGTTATCATGCTTGGGTATTCCTAGGGTTTATAAGGCTTGCAAGAGATCTTCAAGAAAAAGCCACCAAGGAAGAAGAAAGATGGAAGGAGGAGAAGCAAAAGAAACAAGTCAACTTACTTCACTTAAGAAGATAAGTTGCTTGAAGAAAGAAGGTGAGGAGTAACATGAATGAGCAAGCTCACTCTAATACAAATACAAAATGCAGCAGTGAATGCATAAGAGAGATGAGAAGAGATTGTGAGAAGTGAAGGCAAATTCACTTCTCAAAGTAACTTACCACCTGAAAAGTTAGTAAAAGGAAATGAAATGAAATGAATGCAAGGATGCAAACCGAAACCAGAAGCATATTTATGATGCAAATGATGATAAGAGATGATGAAAAGGTGTGTCAAGAGATGTGAATGATCATACAAGTAATGAGGATGCAAATGAAGCATGAAAGGAGCATGAAAGCACATTAAAGTTTATGAAATGTAATGAAAGTATAACATGGCAAATGGATGATGCAATGATCAAACATGAGTCTAATGTGTCCTAATATGTCTTATGTGTCATGTGGATGCAAGGAATGTCATGGCAAGTTCATGAATGCAAGCATATGCAAGATGAATGCAAGTGAAGATGAGAAATTAGGGTTTTCATGCAACATGAGATGCAAAACTCAAAATCAGAAGCAAATGACAAGATAAAAAATTGAAAATTCAATCAAAAAAACCCTAACCCCATATGATTTCATACTTCAAAGGAAGAGACCTAACTCTTAACCCTAAGGGACTTATGATTTTTCTAAGTTTTCTAGGGTTTTAAGGTACCTAAAGGGAAAAAATGAAAATCAATTCAAAAAGGTAGAAGAAATTCATGAAAAAAATATGCTAGAAAATACATTTCAAATGAATATCAATGCAAAAAGAACCATGGTCATACCATTCTTGGTTAGGCAGAAAATAATTCTTGAAGTTAGGGTTCTAAAATGGGATTTTATGAACCCTAAATTCAAAGAAAAAATGTCAAAATGATTCAAAACCAAAAAGAAATTTGTGTGGATGGTATGACAATGTCTCTAAATGTTTAAAGATGCAACATGAATTTTTTGGGATTTATTAGAAACATAAATGATATTTTAATTAATTAATTTTCATTAATTAATTAAAATAAACATTATGTGATTTTTGCCAACTTTGTCAAGCCATAACTTGAGTTCCATAATGAATTAAACTTGTTCTTGTACTTTTTGAAAAGGGAATGATCCAATCTACAACTTTCATGACCAACAATTTTTCATTTGAAGCATTTTTGGTTGAGAAAGAGGAGGTTGAAAAACTTTCCCAAAATGGAATGTTTACATTACAAGTCATTTCCATTTTTGGCAACTTTTGGTTTAGCTCTATTTTCTTCAATTTTATGAACTTCCAAGCACTTCAATGATCAAATAAAGATCATATAACTTCAATTTGATGAAAAATCCACCTTGGTTCCATTTATGGGGGCCTCAGATGCCCTGATTTTGCTCTGACTTGCTCAAGAAGTTACCCAGTGAACAGATGACTTCCGCAATGAATTTCTTCATCAAACTTGGTACATATGATCCTTATAACATATTGAGACCATTAGAAACAAATAATGACCACAAAATTTGGAGTTATGGCCTCTGAAACCAAAACCCTAATTTCAGGTCATTTGTGCAGTTAAACCCTAGCTCTGCTTCCATGCTTTGCCAGTTCTTGTGATTCTTTGACTTCCTTGATCTTTGAGGGATATAAAATGATGATTTAAAATACATGGACCCTCTTGGAATGATTGGTGGCCTTTGGAGTGGCTCAGATGGACCCTTGAATTGCTCAGATCACAAACCCTAGATGCAGATGAATTTGAACTATGTAGATGAAACAAAAATGCAATATGAGATGGTATGTTTAAACTAATGCAAATATGAAAGATCACAAGCTATGGTGTGAACTTGGTGAGGGAAAATTTGGGGGGTTTACACACACCAAGTCCAAAACATTCATCAGGTAGATGAATGATTGGCTCACAAGAAAACTAAGAACAAACACATAAAAACGTTGAATGAACAATCCTTATTTCTCACATCTTCACACCAGGGTAAGAAGCCGTTAAGTAGAAATTTGAATGGACATGGGCCTGCTGAACTTGCACAAATCAGATAAAATATTTCCTTAAATAAACGAAAAAAATAGAAACAACAAATGTTCTGCTAAAATAACTCCAAGTCGAATCCTCTTTTTCCTTCTGATAAATCGCTCAAATAAACAAAATAATCCTCAGGTTTAATGACAGCAAAACATGCGCATAAATAAGGATTCATATAGGTCGTCAGGCCCAGTCAGACATGTCATGACATCAATCTTAACATCCTAATACAAACAACTACATACTAAAATCTTCACACCTGCATAATGCTTAAATCATATGTCATAACATTTCATATGACATCCTGATACAGACACATGTCTTACCACAAAATGTAGCCAATCTAAAACATCTAGAAACTCCCCCTTTGGCAAATTTTTGGCTAAAACAATTTATGCATTATTAGAAAAGCAAAAAAAACAGCAGCAGAAGCACACATGCATACAGAACAGGGAGAAAACACAGACTCCCTCTCAAACCAATAATTGTATCAGAGTACAACAACAACAGAAAATAGTAGAGAGATTTCATCTCCCCCTCAACCTGTTAAGCCCTGCAGCATACATAGTCTGGCTATTCTAAAATAAGTAGTATCATTATTCCCCCTTTTTAGCCAGAAATTGAGCCAAACAAGAAACTGTTAGAGGCAACAAGCTCATTAAGAGAAAAATTATCCTGGGTATATTAGAACCCCAATAGATACAATACTTCAGCTTGTTCTTCACTCTCTGAACCACCATCAAAGTCACTTGCAGCTTCCTTTCCAGTCTACTTCCTTTGAATGGACTTCCAAAAGGTAATGATTTCTATAAGCCCTCATAAAGACAAATTCCCAATTTTCCTCTTAGATTTTCAAACTGATTTTCATCCAAGGCCTTGGTGGATATGCCAGCCAGCTGTAGTTTAGTGGCAACATGCTCCAACTTGATCAATTTATCTTCCACAAGATCTTTGATGAAATGGTGCCTTATATCAATATGATTTGTCCTTCTGTGCTGAATAGGATTCTTGGAAATATTGATTGCACTGAGATTGTCACAATATAATGCCATGACATCCTAAGTGACATTATACTCAGATAACATTTGTTTCATCCAAACAAGCTGAGAATAACTGCTACCAGCAGCTATATATTTAGCCTCTACAATAGACAAGGAGATATAATTCTACTTCTTGTTGAACTCGGAAATGAGATTGTTACCTACAAAGAAACACCCTCCAGAAGTACTTTTCCTATCATTTGCACTCCCAGCCCAATCAACATCACAATATCTAGATAAAACAGGATCACTTCCATGAGAATACAACATGCCATAGTCACAAGTCTCATTCACGTATTTCAGTATTCTTTTGACTTATTTTATGTGAGAGACCTTAGGTTCTGCTTGATATTTGGCACATACCCCAACAGCAAAAGCAATATCAAGTCTACTAGTTGTTAGATACAGTAGACTGCCTATCATGCTTTTGTATAAGCTTTGATCAACACTTACACCTTTTTCATCCTTAGTCATCTTAAGATGGGTAGGAGCAGGTGTTCGTTTGTGACTGGCACTTTCCATTCCAAAATTCTTTATAATGTTTGTTGGTGTAAGCCCTAGAGGCCAATACTTTTTGGTACTTGTATCGGATTATTCGTTTAATAATAAAAGGCATTTCTTTATTATGTTTGTCTTTCAGAATAATAAAGTCCCTAGAATAGTTAGTCTGTTTAATGAAATGTTAAGTGTGACTTAATCATGAGATCCCATTAAACATAAAGACATTATTCTTAAAATATCCGTAGTCAAGCTTTATTGCAAAGTGGGATAACATTAAAGCATTGAGACTATTATGAAGATAGACTGATGATCACATCTCATGGATCATGGATAAAGGGTTATCAAGTCTTGACATAGGTATAAATATTAGGAGTAATATTTATACCGGATTGACCCGCTATGAGAATACTACATAGTATGTTATGCAAAGTGTCATAAGTTATTCTCATGGTGATAATGGTGTATTACCACCCTTCGACCTGAAACCACTATGGACCCTAGATGTAGAGTCGGGTGCTTTATTGCTGATCAAACATTATCCGTAACTGGATGATCATAAAGACAGTTGATGGGCACTCCACGAAGCATGCTGAGGGACATGAGTGTCCTAGATGGAATTTGCCAATCCTGCATAACAGGAGAAATGTCTAAGGGCCCAATATTGAACTGGACAAGGATGACACAGTGTATGCCTTGTGTTCAATATAGACATAGGGGCAAAAGGGTAATTGTACAAACATATATTATCACGAAAAAGGTTTTGTCAGATCACATGACATTTTCGTGACTTGGGTAGCAGTGATGTGTTGCTAGATACCGCTCACTGTTTATTATGTTAAATATATAATTTAATATAATTACCAACGTTACGAAATCCTACAGGGTCACACACATAAGGACAGTTTGATGAGAGATAGAGAAATCAAAGGAACACCGTAAGGTACGGTGCACTTAAGTGAAAAATAGAAATTCGGATAATATAATAATAATTATTGTTATTTTATAATGGTTATAAAATAATAATAAAATAAATATATTTATTATAATAATAGTTATTATAATAATATATAATATTATTATGGATCATGTGAATTGGGCTTTTAGCCCGCAGCCCACAAGAGAGTCTATAAAAGGAACCCTTGTGATGAAGCTTTTACTTGATGCAATTTCGTTTTTGATTCTCACTCAAATAATTCTGTTCGTAAGCAGCTAGCACTGTGACCGGAAGCTGTTCGTGTGGACTGAGTAGAGGCGTTGCACTTCATCAACGCTTGTGATCGCTGCATCAAAGATCTGAATCGCCACAAAGAGGTAACGATTCTATCACTGACCATGCTCATTCGTAAGGATCACTAAAGGAAAATTTTTTGTTTTCCGCTGCGTTTAGATCGCAATTTTCCTTCAGTGGTATCAGAGCCACTTACGAAACCATGGATCTGATAGCTGTTAAATTTCCGTTTTTTTTCTGTATTTGATTCGATTAAAACACAGAACGAATTTAACAATAAACGATTAATTAAATTTGGCATCTGTTGTGTACGATTTGGATGATTGATGTTGATTATGCTTCGGAATCCGACATTAGTATGGTGAAGTTGTGCGATACATTGATCATCCATAGGTTACACAATTAGATCGATCACTTTTATATAAGATATAAGAAATTCTGATGCAAAGATGGTATATGGGATATACTGTTTTGATTTCATCCATTCAATCACATAAGGATTGTAATTCTTTTGAAAGATCATCATTTTCATTCGCTTCGGAATCCGACGTTAGTATGGTGAAGCAATGACATGTTGATCTATCATATTGAGTTATCAATCGAGTTGTGTTTGACGGCATGAAATTGTTGCATTAGGATTAATGGCAGTACAAGTGTTGTATTGCCGCAGACTTTTCCGGTTGGGGTTGTAAATGCACAAAAGTTGTGCAGGAAACGACGTGAAATACAATGAAGTGTTCATAAAATTTTTCGCCGGGGCGCTGCCCCTGACAACCCCGCAAGGAGGCCCCGGCTAAGTCTGCAAAGTGTGATCAATCAGCCGAAATTTAATTTAGTTTATTTAATTATCGGAATTTTTAAACTAATAATAAAAGTGTGTTTATTATTATTTATTTGTGGTGATCAGTTATGGCCTTAGTTTATCCTTTATTATTGTTTTGGGAATTTTAAATACGGCCTGCGAGTCGTGCCTCTCTCTCAATCTCTTTATGTAACTTCTTTTCTCATCTCACTCCCTCGTATGTAAAACGAGTATTCTTATATGTAATGTAATATTATGTTATGAAGAAAAAGGAAGTATTCAATATTAAAGGAGGATAACCTTGGAGATCATGCTTGGAGAAGCTTAGATCGTTATTAGGTTAGCTTAGGTTCTCTCATTGGCTTGAGAGAACAATTGCGTTAGGGGCCATAATTGTATCTTTTTATATGTATGTTGATGCATGTAATTGTATGTTGATGCATGTGAGAGACGTTTTGCATGTTAAGCCGGTGAGATCAAACTAATAACAAATTCCCTCAAAATTAAATATTAAGTTTATGCTTTCCAATTTTTAGCACTCATCAAGACTAGTATCGAGCATTGTAGGTTTCGCCTACGCGAGGTGCATGTTCTATATTAGTAAGGTGTGATGGGATAATTGTAATATCCAATTGCTAAAACAATGGGTCAAACTTAACTAAACAAATTATAATAAGATTATACATGTTTAGAAGCAAGAATTGGGAATGATTCATGTGATGGATCAGAATAAGGAGTTATTCACCCAATTGAAAATATTCGAGAGTTGTATGAGATACAATTGGAAGGAGTTCCTACCTAAATAACTTAGTTTTGTGTAATCAGCCTAACGCTGACTTAAAACAAAGTGAAACATGGATCTCGACCCACTAGAAAGTCTTCCAACGGGATTTTCCGAATCAAATGATGAGGGTCATTTGTTTTGAATAAAATAGTGGGAGCATATTTGATTAAAGGCCTAATTAAATATGTTGTTTTAATGATACTTATATTTTCATATTTCTCTTGTAGATTACCATGACAACAAACACATCGAACAATATTTTGCGATCCATCCTAGATAAGGAAAAATTGTCTGGGACAAATTTCCTGGATTGGCACCGTAATCTGAGGATTGTCCTCAAGCACGATAAGAAGCTGTATGTCTTGGAGACACCAGTTCCTGAGGAGGAACCTCCTAGTTCTGCATCAAAGGCAGAAAGAGATGCTTATAAGAAGCATTTCGATGATGCCAATGAAACCGCTTGCCTCATGCTTGCTACCATGAACTCTGAGTTGCAAAAGCAACACGAGAACATGTTTGCGTTCGATATGATCGGACATCTGAAAATGCTTTATCAAGAGCAAGCAAGAAATGAGAGGTTTCAGGTTTCAAAGTCCCTTTTTAACAGCAAGTTAGCTGAGGGAGCCCCTGTAAGTCCCCATGTACTCAAGATGATTGGGTATGTGGAGAACCTTGACAGATTAGGGTTTCCCCTTGGAAAAGAACTTGCGATTGATCTGATCTTGCAATCGTTGCCAGAGAGCTTCAGTCAGTTTGTCCTGAATTTCAATATGAATGACTTGGACAAAAGCCTTCCAGAACTGCTAGGCATGTTGAGAACTGCTGAGCAGAATATGAAGACAAAAGGGAAATCTATTCTGATGGTCAGTAATGGAAAGAAACAGAACAAGAGGCCCATCAAACAGGGTGGTAGAGGGAAAGGCAAGGAAGTTGCCAAACCCAAACCCACTCCTCCTGTTTTGAAGCCTAGTGGAGGAATAGCAAAGGAGGGCACTTGCTTCCATTGCGGTAAGACCGGACATTGGAAGAGAAATTGCCCAAAGTACCTGGAAGATAAGAAAAATGGAGTAGAGACTTCAAATTCAGGTATTTTTGTTATTGAAATTAATTTATCTACTTCTGCATCATGGGTATTAGATACTGGATGCGGTTCTCACATTTGTACTAATGTGCAGGGGCTAAAAAGGAGTAGAGATTTGGCAAAAGGTGAAGTTGACCTACGAGTTGGCAATGGAGCAAAGGTTGCTGCTTTAGCTGTAGGAACTTATGTTTTAACTTTACCTAGTGGTTTAATAATTCAGTTAGATAACTGTTATTATGTACCTGCAATTAGCAGGAATATTATTTCCGTTTCTTGTTTGGACAAGTTTGGTTTTTCATTCATAATAAAGAACAATTGTTGCTCCATTTATTTGAATGATATATTCTATGCTACTGCAAAAATGAATAATGGACTATATGTCCTTGATCTTGAAATGCCAATTTATAACATTAATACTAAAAGGTTGAAACCTAATGAGTTGAATCCAACTTACCTTTGGCACTGTCGATTAGGCCACATAAATGAGAAACGCATTTCCAAACTCCATAAAGATGGACTCTTGGACTCTTTTGATTATGAATCATATGACACATGCAGATCTTGTTTAATTGGAAAGATGACAAAGTCCCCATTCACAGGAAAAGGTGAAAGGGCTAATGATCTTTTGGCACTCATACATACTGATGTATGTGGACCACTGAACATACCAGCCAGAGGAGGTTTTCAGTACTTCATCACTTTCACTGATGACTTCAGTAGATACGGATATGTGTATTTAATGAAACACAAATCTGAGTCCTTTGAAAAGTTCAAGGAATTCAAGAATGAAGTACAAAACCAACTAGGGAAGAATATTAAAGTTCTTCGATCAGATCGAGGCGGTGAATATTTAAGCCTAGAATTTGATGACCATCTAAAAGAGTATGGGATTCTATCCCAACTTACTCCTCCTGGAACACCACAATGGAATGGTGTATCTGAGAGAAGAAATCGAACCTTGTTAGACATGGTCCGATCCATGATGAGTCACGCCGATCTTCCAAACTCCTTTTGGGGACATGCATTATTAACAGCAGCTTACACACTTAACCGTGTTCCATCCAAAAAGGTTGATAAGACACCATATGAGATATGGAGTGGTAAGAAACCACATATGTCTTACATGAAGATTTGGGGTTGCGAAGTTTACGTCAAACGACAAATTTCAACCAAGCTTGAGCCCAAATCTGACAAATGCTTATTTGTGGGATATCCTAAAGAAACAAGAGGATATTACTTCTACAATCCTTCTGAGGGCAAAGTGTTTGTCGCTCGAACTGGAGTCTTTCTGGAAAGGGATTTTATTTCCAAAGGAAACAGTGGGAGGAAAATAGAGCTTGAAGAAATTCAAGAATCACAAAACATTGAAACACCTATGGAGGAACTAGAGCAGGAAACACAAGTAGTTGTGGAAGAGCAACCTGCTCAAGTAGAACAAGACCAGCGTAGGTCAAGCAGGACACGTCACCAACCTGAGAGATATGGATATCTCATAAGTGATCAGGGTGATGTATTACTCATGGATCAAGATGAGCCTGTGACCTACAAAGAGGCCATAACTGGTCCTGAGTCTGAGAAGTGGCTAGAAGCCATGAAATCTGAAATGGATTCCATGTACACAAACCAGGTTTGGACCTTGGTAGAACCTCCTATAGGAGTTAACCCTATAGGATGCAAGTGGGTCTTCAAGAAGAAGACTGACATGGATGGTAAGGTACATACCTATAAAGCAAGACTGGTTGCAAAAGGCTATAAACAAATTCATGGGGTTGACTATGATGAAACCTTTTCACCAGTTGCAATGCTTAAATCTGTTCGGATTTTACTTGCCATCGCTGCATATCATGATTATGAAATATGGCAGATGGATGTCAAAACTGCTTTCCTTAATGGGAATCTTCTTGAGGATGTGTACATGACACAACCTGAAGGATTTGACATACCACAAGATGCCCAAAAGATATGCAAGTTACAGCGATCAATCTATGGATTAAAGCAAGCTTCCAGAAGCTGGAATCTTCGTTTTGATGAAACCGTAAAACAATATGGATTCATAAAAAAAAAATGAAGATGAACCTTGTGTCTACAAGAAGGTTAGTGGGAGCATGATCGTGTTTCTGGTATTATATGTAGATGACATATTACTCATTGGAAACGATGTCCCTACCTTGCAACAAGTGAAGACTTGGTTAGGGAATTGTTTTTCTATGAAAGACCTAGGTGAAGCAACCTATATATTAGGAATTAGGATCTATAGAGATAGATCACAAAAACTGCTTGGCCTAAGTCAGAGTACATACATAGATAAAGTGTTGAGACGCTTTAATATGCATGATTCCAAGAAAGGATTCATACCTATGCAACATGGTCTGTGTTTATCAAAAACACAATCCCCTTCAACTAAGGAAGAAAGGGATCGCATGAATAAGATTCCATATGCATCTGCAATAGGATCTATCATGTATGCCATGTTATGTACTCGACCAGATGTCTCGTATGCATTAAGTGCAACGAGTAGGTACCAATCTGATCCCGGTGATGCTCACTGGGTAGCTGTCAAGAATATCCTTAAGTACTTGAGAAGGACTAAGGATTCATTCTTGATATATGGAGGTCAGGAAGAGCTTGATGTAATTGGTTACACTGATGCTAGCTTCCAGACAGATAAGGATGATTTTAGATCACAATCTGGTTATGTGTTCTGTCTCAATGGTGGCGCTGTGAGCTGGAAAAGTTCAAAGCAGGAAACAGTTGCTGATTCTACAACTGAGGCCGAGTATATTGCTGCCTCAAATGCAGCAAAGGAAGCTGTTTGGATCAAGAAGTTCATTAGTGAACTTGGCATAGTCCCTAGCATTGTGGATCCCATTGGTTTATATTGTGATAACAATGGTGCTATCGCACAAGCTAAGGAGCCTAGATCTCACCAACGATCCAAACACATACTTAGGCGTTATCACCTCATTCGAGAGATAATCGATCGGGGAGATGTGAAGATATGCAGAGTACCTACACTTGACAATATCGCTGACCCATTAACAAAGCCTCTTGCGCAACAGAAGCATGATGGTCATACTAGATCTATGGGTATTAAGGGTATGCCTAATTGGCTCTAGTGCTAGTGGGAGATTGTTGGTGTAAGCCCTAGAGGCCAATACTTTTTGGTACTTGTATCGGATTATTCGTTTAATAATAAAAGGCATTTCTTTATTATGTTTGTCTTTCAGAATAATAAAGTCCCTAGAATAGTTAGTCTGTTTAATGAAATGTTAAGTGTGACTTAATCATGAGATCCCATTAAACATAAAGACATTATTCTTAAAATATCCGTAGTCAAGCTTTATTGCAAAGTGGGATAACATTAAAGCATTGAGACTATTATGAAGATAGACTGATGATCACATCTCATGGATCATGGATAAAGGGTTATCAAGTCTTGACATAGGTATAAATATTAGGAGTAATATTTATACCGGATTGACCCGCTATGAGAATACTACATAGTATGTTATGCAAAGTGTCATAAGTTATTCTCATGGTGATAATGGTGTATTACCACCCTTCGACCTGAAACCACTATGGACCCTAGATGTAGAGTCGGGTGCTTTATTGCTGATCAAACATTATCCGTAACTGGATGATCATAAAGACAGTTGATGGGCACTCCACGAAGCATGCTGAGGGACATGAGTGTCCTAGATGGAATTTGCCAATCCTGCATAACAGGAGAAATGTCTAAGGGCCCAATATTGAACTGGACAAGGATGACACAGTGTATGCCTTGTGTTCAATATAGACATAGGGGCAAAAGGGTAATTGTACAAACATATATTATCACGAAAAAGGTTTTGTCAGATCACGTGACATTTTCGTGACTTGGGTAGCAGTGATGTGTTGCTAGATACCGCTCACTGTTTATTATGTTAAATATATAATTTAATATAATTACCAACGTTACGAAATCCTACAGGGTCACACACATAAGGACAGTTTGATGAGAGATAGAGAAATCAAAGGAACACCGTAAGGTACGGTGCACTTAAGTGAAAAATAGAAATTCGGATAATATAATAATAATTATTGTTATTTTATAATGGTTATAAAATAATAATAAAATAAATATATTTATTATAATAATAGTTATTATAATAATATATAATATTATTATGGATCATGTGAATTGGGCTTTTAGCCCGCAGCCCACAAGAGAGTCTATAAAAGGAACCCTTGTGATGAAGCTTTTACTTGATGCAATTTCGTTTTTGATTCTCACTCAAATAATTCCGTTCGTAAGCAGCTAGCACTGTGACCGGAAGCTGTTCGTGTGGACTGAGTAGAGGCGTTGCACTTCATCAACGCTTGTGATCGCTGCATCAAAGATCTGAATCGCCACAAAGAGGTAACGATTCTATCACTGACCATGCTCATTCGTAAGGATCACTAAAGGAAAATTTTTTGTTTTCCACTGCGTTTAGATCGCAATTTTCCTTCACCTGGCATATTTGCTTTGAGAGAGAAAATGGAATCTTCCATCTGTTTAACTTGCAATCTAAGAAAGAAGGTTATTTCTCCAACAAGACTCATTTCAAATTCAGACTACATCTGTTTGACAAAATGGTTAACCATCTCATCTAACATCCCACCAAACACTATATCATCCACATAAATCTGAGCAATTGTGATTTTTCCTTTTACATATTTGACAAATAAAGTGTTGTCAATTCCACCTTTTATGTAACCATTCTAGAGCATAAACTTTGTTAGTCTTTCATACCAAGCTCTAGGAGCTTGTTTTAATCCATACAAATCATTTCTCAACTTATAGACATGATCTGAAAGATTTGGATCAAAAAATCCCTTAGGCTTCTCCATATAAACTTCTTAATTCAGATATCCATTCAAAAAGGCACTCTTTACATCCATTTGGAACAGTTTAAACTTCAGAATGCATGAAACTCCCAATAGTAATCGTATTGATTCAAGTCTAGCCACAGGGGCAAACGTTTCATCAAAGTCAATGCCTTTAATTAGAGTATATCCTTGAGCAACAAGTCTGGCTTTATTCCTGGTCACAACCCCTTATTCATCATATTTATTCTTGTACACCCATTTAGTACCAATGGCATTGGTTCCTTCAGGTCTTGGTTCAAGCTCCCACGCTTTATTTCTCTTGAACTGCTCTAGTTCTTCTTGCATAGCATTAATTCAAAATTCATCATTCAATGCTTCTTTGACATTTTTAGGTTCAATCTTGGATACAAAACAAGAGTTAGAGATAACTTCCCTTAATCTGGTTGCAACTCCACTATTGGGATCACATATAATAAGATCTTTAGGATGATCTTTCTGGATCCTGATTGAAGGTGCTTTGTTTGTTGGTTCTTGTTCAGATACTGTGATAGCTGGATTTTTATCATCTTCTTTATCAATAAATTCAACTGGAGTATCATAGAATGTTCCAAAATCATATGTGACGCCAGGTTCTTTGAATAGATCATCAATAACCATGTTTATGGATTCCATCATGACTCTGGTTCTAGAGATGAAAACTCTATAAGCTCTACTATTAGTAGAGTAGCCCAAAAATATGCCTTCATTATTTTTGGGATCCATTTTTCTTATTTGTTTTCTATCTGCCAGAATATAACACTTACTTCCAAATACATAAAAGTATTGGACATTAGGCTTCCTTCCCTTCTAGAGCTCATAGAGAGTAATGGGAGTTCATTTTCTTAGAGTGACTCTATTATGAACATAACAAGTAGTATTCATAGCTTCAACCCAAAAGTGCAGAGGAAGTTTCATGGCATGAATTATGGCCATGGTTGTTTCCTTAATGGTTCTGTTCTTTCTTTCCACAACTCCATTTTGCTGAGGAGTAATAGGAGAAGAAAATTTATGGTTGATTCCTTCAGATGAGCATAACTTAGAGAATTTTTTATTCTCAAATTACTTCCCATGATCACTTCTAATCCTTATGACACAACTTTCCTTTTCCCTTTGAATTCTTTGACCGAGATCCTTGAACACATCAAAGACATCAGATTTCTCTCTAACAAAATTTATCCAAGTAAACCTTGAGTAGTCATCCACTACCACATAGGCAAACCTTTTTCCACCCAGACTCTCAACCTGTATAGGATCCATCAATTCCATGTGTAATAACTCCAATACCTTTGATGCAGTAAGATGTTGAACCTTAGGATGTGACATCTTGGTTTGCTTACCTACTTAACATTCACCATATATCTTACCTTCATCAGTCTGAAGCTTAGGTATTCCTCTTAGAGCTTCCAGAGTTATAACTTTTTTCCTCCCTCTAAGATGAAGATGACCCATCTTTTGATGCCGTAATTTTACTTCATCTTCTTTAGATAGAGAGAAAACATACGTATAATTGGTATCTTGATTTACCCAGAGATAACAATTATCTCTAGACCTGACTGTCGCTCCCACCAAAATGACACCACAGGTCACGAGGGGTACAGACGCGAACGGTCGGCGAAAAGAGGATGAGGACACACAGGTGTGAACTCAGAAAGACAAGAGTCGCCAGCTAGGCATTTTTATCCCGGAGGAAAGGTAATGCTGCATAGACCTAGAAAGATATGGATAAGACGGTTGCGAACCAGAGAGACTGTGAAAGGGGGTTGGTTACAACCTGGGAAGGTATTAGCACCTAGATTGTCCGCTGTACTCGACGGGATCCAGGCTTAAAAGATTTGTGTTTTAAATGGGGTAGTGTCAGTGCATATTGTGTATCAAAGCTGGAAAGAATGCAAGTGTCAGTGTAAAAAGAAATGTGAAGTGTGCAAATGAAGTGTCAGTGTAAGGAGAGAGTGAAATGCTCAAGATAATGAGGCTAAAAGAACAAGGCTGAAATAGGGGGGAATATACAGAGACTTTTGTTCGATAACTGTTAAGTTATGCCTACGTATCCTCTCGTGCAATGAGGAAGTCAGAACACCGTAGTTCGACCCAAAGAGACTAAAAGATAAATTGACTTGTGAATTGCTTGCTTGTCTATGCTCAAGTGTATGACCTGTCTGGCTCAGGTGCAAACTGTCTTGCATTAGACGGAAGAAGCAAGTTCTCGCTTGTGAGTGAATGAGATGAGAAAAGAATCCCGGAGGAGACGATTATTGTTTTTTTTTTTTGTGTTTTCAGTCTTTTATTGATTTTTTTGAAGTTTGTCATAAGTTAATGAGCTTAAGCCTAAACCAATGGGTTGGTAAACTCATCACATCTTCCCTCTGATTAGGGGTAATGAGAATACCTTAAGTGTGAAGTCAGCATCTCACACTTAATCACCATGATGTAGGATTAAGATCATTAACCTACTTGTGATTAGTTAGATGTTTTTGTTGTTTTTGTTTAGTGTTAAGTAATGAGCTTAATCCATAATCAGGGATTAAACAGACTCATTACACCATCCTAATAGAAGGATAATAGATGAGAATGTTTAAGCTGAGGAAGACTCCTCAACTTAATCCATGATTAGGAATTAACCTCATGAAAAAACAAAGCCTTTATTAGATGGATTTTAGTTAATGATAAGATGAAGAAGTGAGTTTTATGGTTTGTAAGACAACTTGAGGGGGACTTGTCCATTAACACTAGGGTTAGTCCTTCTTAACCAATTAAGGAAGAATTAGAACCCTAATGTAAGGCCCAAGTCACAAGCTTGATGTCTTGATGATTATTAAGTGGACTGATTAAAGGATTTAAACACATTAAGGGTTTAACATTTAGGATTAAAGTTATACACTCCATCCTAATACAAGGATGCAGGCATAAGCTTAATCACAAAGCCTTAAAACCTTTAGGGTTTAGTCCTTGATTATGAGATGAGAAGAGAAGACTCAAAGATGACACAAAGGTAAAAGCTAAGTGGGGGGACTAATCAAACCCTAATTATTATCATGCTTGGTCATTCCTAGGGTTTGTGAGGTTTGAGAAAGAAATCTTCAAGAAACCACCAAGGAGAGAAGCAGATGAAAGGAGCAAAGAGAAGCAAAACAACTTGCTTCACTTAAGAAGACAAGTTGCTTGAAGAAAGAAAGTAAGATGAACAAGAATGAGCAAGCTCAATCCAAAGCACAAGATAAAATGCAGAAAGGATGCATAGGAGAGATGAAAAGATATTGTGAGAAGTGAAGGCAAATTCACTTCTCAAAGTAACTTACCACCTGAAAACTTAGTGAAAGAAATGAAATGCAATGCAAATGAGATGAAATGGCATGATGCAAGACAAAGTCAGAAGCAAATACATAATGTTAATGATGCTAAGAGATGATGCAAACATGAGGCAAGGCATTGGAATGATCATACAAACATATGGATGCAAGAGAAGCATGCTTAGAACCATGAACATACATGAAAAGTTATGAAATGCAAATGACATACAACATGGCAAATGAAAGATGCAATGATCAAACATGATTCTAATATGTCCTAAGATGTCATATGAATCAAATGGAAGCACAAAATGTCATGGCAAGTCATTGAATGCAAGCATATGAGAGATGGATGCAAAGGAAGGCATAAATTAGGGTTTATGATCAAAGCTCAAAGAAAAATTCAAAACCAGAAGCATAAGACATGACAAAAATTGAAAATGCAATCAAAGATACCCTAAACCTATATAAGCTCACTGCCCAAAGGAGGGGTTCTAACTCTTAACCTAATTAGGGTTATGAATTTCCTAAGATTGCTAGGGTTTTAAGGTACCTTGACAAGAAAAATGCTAAACAAAATGAAAATTCAAGATCAGTTCATGCCAATTTAATCCTATAAACTACATGTTATGCAAGATGCAATGCAAAAAGAATCATTGTCCAACTCTCAATGGTTAGGCAGAAATGAATTTTTGAAGTTTGAGACAAAATAATGCCTTGAAATGAAATTAATTCCAAAGAAAATTATCAAAAGGCATCAAGAACAAAAAAGAAATTTGGTTTGAGAGTTGGACAATGTTTCTAAATGTTTTTAAAGGTTACATGAATTTTTTTGTGATTTTTAAATACCTAAAAGTATTTTTAATTAATTAATTTTCATTAACTAATTAAAAATAAACTTTTAAATGATTTAAAAATAATTTTTAATGCAAAAAATAAAAATAAAAATATTTTTGTGTTCTGAAAAATAATGAAAACCTTGACAAAAATTTTCATAATTTTTAAACATTTTTTGCTATTTTTTAAAATTCGTGAAAATTGAATAGAAACAAATGAATTAAAAATTAAATAAATGAGAAAAAAGGGGAAAGTCAACTAATCCCAAGGCTGAGATTCAAAGCTGGGTTGGAGGGAATTGACCCCGCGCGTATCTGGACGGCTGAAATTCAAACTACACTAATTATGATTAAAGCCCTAATCTGAACCCTAATGACTTTCAGATGACCGGAACAGTGTTCCGGTCATCTTCTCCGGCGGCTCTCTCACTCAATCTCTCTCAAAA
Source organism: Lathyrus aphaca (assembly GCA_963966055.1). Classification (NCBI taxonomy): domain Eukaryota; kingdom Viridiplantae; phylum Streptophyta; class Magnoliopsida; order Fabales; family Fabaceae; genus Lathyrus; species Lathyrus aphaca. The sequence continues at coordinate 499,762,073 of OZ014521.1, forward strand.
CGCCATAAAAACTCACCAAACTCTCCAGAATCAATCCTTAGCTCATTCTAAACAAGATTCAGCCAGCAAAAATCATTTATTTCACATGAACAACAAGATTCGAAGCAAAACGGAAAATTATTCAGAAATTTCAGAAGCTCATGAAATGCTTATTTCTCAATTATTTTCAAAACTAAACACATCATGGCAATCAGTGAAGCATGTAGAATCATTCTATAACATAAAATGAGAGTTCTGGAAAAATAAATGCCATGGCTACCTGAGCTTGAGCTTTCGAATCAGGGACTTTCTGGCCAGTTCTTTGCTTCAAATCCACTCCAATGAACCTCCTAAGAAGCTTGCAATGCTTTGTTGGAGTTTAAATGGCCTCTGGAGAGAGTTTGCAGAATCTCAGTTCATGAAAGGTGAAAATCGTGTTTTTGATTGTAGAGTTTTTAGGGCAAAATGGGGGGGGGGGAAATGATCAGTGAAGTTTATGGAGTTGAATGGTGGAAAAAGTTTGAAGGTTTGATGGCTGAATCAAAGGATTCGAAGGCTTTTGCAAAAAGGAGGATTTTTGAGTATGCTGTGTTCTTGGAGTTTCAGGCTTGTGTGTGTTATGAAAATGAATCCTTGGAGTGTGTTTGTAAGGTCTGGATTGGGCAGAGAGTTGTTGTGTCACTGTGGGATTGGTATGGGATGAGTTGCAAAAAGTCAAGAAAGTTGTACTTGGAAGTATGGGCAAGTGGCAGGCTGAGATAGGGGCATGGCTATGCGCAGCAAGGATCAAGGGGTGTCATGAAATCAGATTTTGTGAGCTGGCTCAAGTGGATGAAGAGTTATGGATCATTTTGCAAATTTGTGAACTTTTGGCCCTTTTGGAATTTCTTGATCCACAAGCCATGAAAATGAGTGAACTTTTGATGCAATCTGATCTTTAGGCCTTGATTTATGTTTGTGTGAAATTTAGAAGTCCATTTGAAAGCTCAATTTTCCTTGGCAAGGGATTTTGCAACTTTGCCTCTTTGGTGGAAAACTTAAAATTATGTGATTTTTCCCAACTTTGACAAGCCATAACTTTTGATCCAAAATGAATTAGAATGAGTTCTTGTACTTTTTGAAAAGGGAATGATCCATTATACAACTTTCATGACCAAAGTTTTCCCATTTGAAGCATTTTTGAATCAAAAACCAAGGGTTGAAAAAGTTTCCCAAAATGGCAAGTTTCCATTACAAGTCATTTTCCCAAAAAGTCAACTTTGCAAATGGCTTGAAATTCTTCAATTTTGTGAACTTCCAACATCTTCTATGATCAAATAAAGATCATACATAATCCAAATGATGAATAACACCCTTTGGTTGGGTCATTGGGGGCCTCAGATGCCCTAATTTTGCACTGACTTGCTCAAAAAGTCAACTCTTGATCAGATGACTTCCCCATGGAACTTCTTCATGAAAATTGATATGCATGATCCCTATACCATATAGAGACCAATAGAAACAAGAATGACCAAAAAATTTGGAGTTATGGCCTTTGAAACCAAAACCCTAATTCTAGGTCATCTGTGCAGTTAAACCTGGCTCTGCTTCCATGCCAATCTCAGTTCTTGTGATTTTTTGACTTCTTTGACATTGAGAGGATATAATATGATGCTTGAACATACATGGACCCCTTTGAAGTGATTGATGACCTTTGGAGTGGCTCAGAAAGCTCTTGGATTGCTCAGATCACAAACCCTAGATGCAGATGACTTAGAATCAATGCAGTGAATCAAAAATGTGGTATGAGATGCTATGGTTGAGTTTATGCATATGAGAAGATCAAAAGCCATGGTGTGAATGGGTGAGGGAAAATTTGGGGTGTTTACAGCTGCCCCTATTCAAGCATGAGTTAGCTGTGCAGGATGTAAGCAACGGCTTAACAGGCAAACAAGATAACTTGTGGTTGAATACCAAAGACAGTCCAAAATTTGCGCTCACAGAATGAAGAAGAAAAGGGATATAGATTGTAAAAGAAAATAAAGTATATTTATAAAGTGCGGGCGACAGAGGACGACCGTCGAGCAGAGGACGACTGCTGGGGAAGGAGTGATGACGGGGACGGCCGACATGCTGGGGATATGAGAGATTATGATGGGGACGACCATCAGGTAAAGTGACAAAGATTCTCTGGGGAATAGGTAAAAATAAATGATGAGGTACGGTCATCGAAGGTGAAGGACAATCACCTAGCAGGGGACGGCTGCTCTGTTGGGTATAAGATGAGGGACGGTCATCTAAGGTGAAGGACGATCACCTGGCAAGGTACGCTTGCCTAAAATATCGCGACATAGGACGAATTCCGGATAAAAGGTCGACGATGGGGACGGCCATCGGATAAGCATGATGAAGGACGATCATCAAGAGGTGAAGGACGATCACCTAGCAGGGTACGGCTGCTCTGAAGGTATCATGACATAGGACGAATGTCAGATAACAAAGATCAACGATGGGGACGGCCATCGGATAAAATGATGAAGGACGATCATCAAAAGGTGAAGGACGATCACCTAGCAGGGTACGGCTGCTAAATATCACGACATAGGACGAATGTCGGATAGAAAAGGGGTTCTAATGAAATAGAGGCTCCGCTGGGGAAAGGATGAGGGACGGTCATCCAAAGGTGAAGGACGATCACCTGGCAGGGTACGGCTGCCGAAAGGTATCATGACATAGGACGAATGTCTGATAGAAAAGAAGTTTTGCTTTGCTGGCGACCTACTGGGGAATATTAAACACGGACGAGTGTTTTCATCCAAGAAATAAAAGGTATAAGTGTTTTGATGTTGTGTATAGATTAAAGATGCGGACGAGCATCCCTAAGACCGTGATACGGACGAGTATCAGTAGAAACAAACGCTGACGCACGCTCAGAGATGATGATACAGACGAGTACCAACTGGTTAACAAAGAACATGGACGAGTGTCGAATCTGAGGGGACTCTTCTGGGGAATAGTAGACACAGACGAGTGTCTAAATTCAAGAAGACTTGAGTGTTAGACACGTGTATAGATTAAAGATGCGGACGAGCATCCTTAAGACTGTGATACGGACGAGTATCAGGTAGAAACAAACGCTGACATATGTTCTGAGAGGATGATACGGACGAGTACCAACTGGTTAACAAAGAACACGGACGAGTGTTGAGTCTGCAGAGGTATGAGTGGTGTATACAATATACGGACGAGTATCTGTATGAGTGAAACAGGGGTAACAAGTATGAGTGGTGTACCGACAAGTGTTTAACTTGCTGGGGGGTGACACAGACGAGTGTCAAAAGGTATATAATAAACAAGTATATGCTTTACAAAGTGTTCAGGTAGCTATGTTGGGGAAGGTGACACGGACGGGTGTCAGGGAATCTGTATGGATATATGTATCTTTGAGTGCAAAGGGAACGCTTTGGCTTTCTACTGGGGATATGACACAGACGGGTGTCAAGAAGTATCTGTAATATATAAGTGTCTGTTTGTAACGAAAACTCGGGCGACTTTACTAGGGAATCATGACACGGACGGGTGCCAAAAGGGGTGTGTATTTGTATTTATGAGTGTAAGGCAAATGCCTTGGCTTCCTGCCGGGGAATCTGGAGAGTTTCCTGTATATCGTTGTTGGATTGCCGGTATTTACAAGTGTTTGATTCAGACCATGGCTTATGATTATGAAATATGTTTGATTTTTGCCGTAATGCTCCGTATTAGAAGGAATGCTACGCTCTGTGGGAAAAATATGATGCGAATGCTATGATTGTGCAAAGATACCGATCCGGGATTCGGATCCCGATGCTGCGAAGATCTCTGGTTGATCTGCTTGAAGTGGACATCCCAGCTGGGGATGAGATCATTTGGTAGATCTGACATACGGGACTCTGCTTGGGGATATAGATCACGGATAGACCTATTTCTGGTAATGAGGGACCCAGCTGGGGGTTTGTAGAAGCTTTCCTCACTCTGTTGTGAGGTCTCCAGGCGTTGCTCTTCTGGATAGAGGCTGAAACTCTGTGAGGAGATGGTTCCCTGGCTTTGTACTTGGCTGAGGAGGAGTAATAAATGGCAACTCAGCTGGGGAGAAAGCACCTCCGGTGTTCATACTGAGTGGATAATGATTTGCCAGCTTGCTGGGGTGAAGCTTTCATGCCCCATGTTGTGCTTTGAACACTTTCAATCCTGAAAAGACAGAGAAATGCACAAGTAATCCCGAGGTATCCCTTACCGGATTCCATCATAGGAGTTTAGGCACTCCTGGGAGTGAGTATATTTCCTGCAAGCACGTATTTTTAGAAGAGAAGCATCTGTATTTATGCAATCAGTATTTTAGAGACATCGGACATTCTTGCAAATGAAAATAAAATGTACGAGACAAAATGTGACTGAAAAAAATCTGATTTTATTGATTCATGTGCCCTAAATTGGAAAATACAGTCAAGGAAACGAATCCCCTAAAATGAGGAGATTGTTACAAATTGAGAAATAAAAGGTATTGGCAACGTTGACGACGCTTCAAGGGGCTTCCCTTTTGCTATGACTCGTATGACTTTTGACATTCTTCTCGTCTTGCTTTTTGAAGAAGGCTGATTCTGACCGGTGCTTGAACCTTTCGAAGCTTACCAAGTTGTAAGTAATACAGATGAATCCAGAGTACAGTCATTCGCTTATTCCCTTATTTTGCATGGATCGCCCTTTCGGGTTTTCAATCCATCGGGATACCCTTTTTTGCCTGAGTTGTCCGATGTGGCTTTTCAACTCAGCGGGTGTACATTTTTTTGTTCATTTTCCCTTATTTTTTCCCGAGTCTCTTATTCTGTTTTTGACTCGCCGGGATGCCCTATTTTTGCCTGGACTTACATTCTGTTTTTATGTCCAGCGGGTCATTTTTATGCGAAGTATTTTTTAACTGCATCTGAATTCACAGGGGACGGGAAGTCTTCACCATCCATAGTACTGAGCATGAGTGCTCCACCAGAGAAAACTTTCTTTACTACGAATGGCCCTTCATAGTTCGGAGTCCATTTGCCCCTGTGGTCTGTATGAGGAGGAAGGAGTCTTTTCAGCACACGATCTCCTACTTGGTATTCTCGGAGCCTGATTTTCTGATCGAAGGCTTTCTTCATCCTTTTCTGATACAGCTGCCCATGACAAATTGCAGCTAGTCTCTTCTCTTCAATCAGACTCAATTGTTCGTATCGGGATCGGACCCATTCTGCTTCACTCAGCTTAACATCCATTAATACCCGTAGGGAGGGTAATTCAACTTCAACAGGTAGGACTGCCTCCATACCATACACAAGTTGAAACGGTGTTGCCCCAGTGGATGTTCTGATTGACGTACGGTACCCGTGTAAGGCAAATGGTAGCATTTCATGCCAGTCTTTGTAGGTGACCACCATATTTTGTACAATCTTCTTGATATTCTTATTAGCTGCCTCAACAGCGCCATTCATCTTTGGCCTGTAAGGAGAAGAATTATGGTGTTGGATCTTGAAGTCCCGGCATAGCTCTGCCATCATTTTATTGTTTAAATTGGAACCATTATCAGTAATGATTCGCTCGGGAACTCCATACCGACAGATGATATCTCTCTTCAGAAATCGGGCTACCACTTGCCTTGTAGCATTTGCATAAGAAGCCGCTTCAACCCACTTGGTAAAATAGTCAATAGCAACCAGGATGAATCTGTGGCCGTTTGAAGCGGTCGGTTCGATCTTGCCAATCATATCAATGCCCCACATAGCAAAAGGCCAAGGTGAAGACATCACATTCAGAGGATTTGGAGGCACATGCACTTTATCCGCATAAATCTGGCATTTATGACATTTTCTGGCATAGGCACAACAGTCGGCATCCATTGTGATCCAGTAATATCCTGATCTTAACAACTTATTAGCCATTGCATGCCCTCCGGCATGGGTACCAAAGGATCCGTCGTGCACCTCGTGCATCAACAAGTCTGCTTCTGTTCTATCAACGCATCTGAGGAGTACCATATCAAAGTTTCTCTTGTATAGGGAACCATCAGTATTCAAGAAGAAACTACCAGCTAGCCTTCTTAACGTCTTCTTATCATTGGAAGATGCCCCAGGTGGGTATGTTTGATCCTCCAAGAAACACTTAATGTCATGGAACCAAGGCTTATCATCTCTAACAACGTCTGCTGAGAACACATATGCTGGTCTGTCAAGTCTGGACACTGAAATCCGAGGTACAAAGTTGGCAGCTTGAACTTTGATCATGGATGAAATGGTGGCAAGAGCATCTGCAAATTGATTCTCGTCCTGAGGGATATACTCAAGCTTGACTGTTGTGAAGAAAGTCAATAACCTCCTTGTATAATCCCTGTAAGGTATCAGATGATCCTGGTGTGTGTACCATTTACCGTTGGTTTGATTGATTACCAGAGTTGAATCTCCGAATACAGTCAAAGTCTTGATCCTGAGGTCAATGGCTTCCTCAAGACCCATAATACAAGCTTCGTATTCAGCTTCGTTGTTAGTGCAGTTGAAGGTGAGTTTTGCCGAGAAAGGCATGTGAACTCCCTTAGGTGTAATGAGTACTGCACCAACACCACGACCATTCATATTAACAGCCCCGTCAAACATCATAGTCCATTCTTCTTCTAGGTCAGGCCCTTCAGTGTGAACAGGCTCTTCATGATCTTTTGCTTTTATGAACATGATGTCTTCATCAGGGAAGTCAAATCTCATAGGCTGGTAATCATCAATGGGTTGCTCAGCAAGATAATCAGACAATACACTGCCCTTGATGGCTTTCTGAGATGTGTATTGGATGTCATATTCTGTGAGAATCATTTGCCATCTTGCAACCCGTCCGGTAAGTGCTGGCTTCTTAAATATGTACTTAACTGGGTCCATCTTTGATATCAACAAGGTAGTGTGGGTCAACATATACTGCCTTAGTCGGCGAGCAGCCCACGCTAAAGCACAACAAGTTTTCTCGAGCAGTGAATAACGTTGTTCACAATCGGTAAACTTTTTGCTCAGGTAGTATATTGCATACTCTTTTCGATCAGACTCGTCATGCTGGCCCAACACACACTCCATTGACTCTTCTAATACTGTCAAGTACATGATTAGAGGTCTTCCTTCAACTGGAGGCATAAGGATAGGAGGCTCCTGTAAGTATTCCTTGATTTTGTCAAAAGCCTTCTGGCAGTCTTCGTTCCACCTGACTGTTTGTTCTTTTCTTAACAGCTTGAACAAGGGCTCACAGGTTTCAGTGAGGTGAGATATGAACCGTGAAATGTAATTCAATCTACCTAGGAAATCTCGAACTTCTTTTTCAGACTTCGGTACAGGCATTTCTTGAATGGCTTTAACTTTATCAGGGTCAACTTCAATCCCTTTCTCACTTACAATAAATCCCAGCAGCTTAACGGATCGCACCCCGAATGTACACTTGTTGGGGTTCAACTTCAGTTGGTACTTCATCAGACGCTTGAATAGCTTTAACAGATTTACCAGGTGGTCTTCTTCTGTGAGGGACTTGGCAATCATGTCATCCACATAACATTCAATTTCTTTATGGATCATGTCATGGAATAATGTTACCATAGCCCGTTGATACGTAGCACCCGCATTCTTCAGTCCGAACGACATCACCTTGTAACAGAACATGCCCCATGGTGTGATGAAAGTTGTCTTCTCCATGTCTTCAGGTGACATTTTGATCTGATTGTATCCTGAAAATCCATACATTAAGGAGAATACTGAGAACTGAGCCGTATTATCAACCAATACATCAATGTGAGGTAAAGGGAAGTCATCTTTCGGGCTGGTTCTGTTCAGGTCCCGGTAATCCACACACATCCTCACCTTGTCGTCCTTCTTAGGCACAGGTACAATATTAGCAACCCACGGCGGGTAGCTAGTTACAGCAAGGAACCCGGCGTCCCACTGCTTTTGTACCTCTTCTTTAATCTTCATTGCCATATCTGGGCGAGTACGGCGCAGTTTCTGTTTAACCGGTGGACAATCTTCTCTTAAAGGCAGCTTGTGCATGACAATATCGGTGTCCAACCCCGGCATATCCTGATAAGACCAAGCAAAGACATCCACATATTCCCGAAGCATATCAACCAGTTGTTCCTTCACTGAGTCTTTTAAGCATGCCCCGATCTTAACCTCTTTCACATCTTCTTCCGTACCAAGATTAACCGTTTCGACCTCCTCCTGATGAGGAGTGATAACCTTCTCCTCTTGCCTTAACAACCTGGCTAGCTCTTCATGAAGCTCATAATCTTCTTCAACCCCTTCATCAGCTTGATTGATTGGATTATCAAAGTCATACGAAGCCATAGTTGTGTTGTTGTCGGTGCGGTCTGAAAGGCATTCTCTGCAAGGGTTTAGATTGTTCATTTTAGTGATCGGTTTTAATCTTGTTTAGAAAAAGTGAAAGGAAGTTATCATTTTGAAAACATTGCCATTTTTATTTTTGTGCAAAAAGAAAAATGAAAAACAGTGAGCGGAAAAAAGAAAAAAAAGACTCATTTGCAAAAGATGTCCGATATTCATTGATTAATCTGTTTGCACAAAATTACAAGATGGCCCGATTACAAAATGAGCCTTGACATCTTGGGCAAGATGTAAGACTTGATGCATGCTTAAAAATACAGGAAATAATAATTACTCTGCAGGAGTAACCCTTATAATTTCCTGGGAAGACCAGTTTGAGACGCGGCTCCCCGGGATCCTTGGACGTATCCAGCTCTCCAGGTTGCGTTCATCTTCCGACTCATCTTCCAAGTTGTTCACTGCATCCGGGGTGAGCATTCCCCCGCTGACAAAATTGGGCTTCTTAGCAGCCTCTGATTGATCTTGTTGAGTTGGTTTGTAACCCAACCCAAATCTGTCCTCCTTCTTCTCCACAGGTAGCAGCTTGCCCCAGCCTTGGGCAGTCCCCTCTTCAACAACCTTCCTGGCTTGCTGATAAGATGTCATGGAGGTTCCCAGTACAGCAGATGCTTCATTTATGTTCAGGGCCTCAAACCCCTGGCTCAAAGTTTCATGGATTTCTCCATCCATCTCAATATACTTGTACGTAGCCAGATGGCTAACAAAGATGTCCTCTTCACCACAGATGGTGATGATCTGGCCTTCCCACTCGAATTTCAACTTCTGGTGAAGGGTAGACGTAACTGCGCCAGCGGCATGGATCCAAGGTCTACCCAACAAACAGCTGTAGGCCGGCTGAATGTCCATCACATAGAAGGTAATCTTAAAAGTCTGCGGGCCAATCATCACAGGCAGATCAATCTCCCCTAGTACTGATCTTTTAGAGCCATCGAAGGCTCTCACCACCAAATTACTCGGACGTAATGCCAAGCCATCATACTCCAGCTTCACCAAGGCTTTCTTTGGTAGAACATTGAGTGAAGACCCAGTGTCCACCAGTACATGAGATAGAACCGCTCCCTTGCATTCTAGGGTGATATGTAAAGCCTTGTTGTGGTTACGTCCCTCAGTTGTTAAGTCAGCATTGGTAAAGCCCAGTCCATGACTGGTGTTGACATTAGCTACCACAGTTTCTAGCTGGTTAACAGTGATCTCCTCTGGCACATATGCTGCGTGCAAGACTTTCAGTAATGCATTCCTGTGAGCTTCAGAACACATCAGCAGGGATAATATGGAGATCTTTGAGGGAGTTTGGTGAAGTTGATCCACCACCTTGTAATCACTTCTCTTTATAATTCTCATAAACTCGTCTACATCTTGCTCAAAAGATGTCTTCTGAGTTTCTTTGACAGCCGGCTCTTCAAATACCACACTCTTTCCTTTTGCTTTGGCAGCAGCTTCTGCTTCAGCATTAGGTCTTTGCACTTGTGAGGCAAAAAGGCGTCCTCTTCTGGTGAAGCCTCCGCCTCCCCCAACATTATCAATATGTGGAGAAGAGGTTGAAGAATCCAAAGTGATTTTCTCCCCTTTGCAGTAGAAGTCAGAGCCATAGTGCCAAGGGATGGCATTACTGCTTTCATATGGAACTGGTCCAGGCACCGTGATGGTAACTGGACTGACTGTAGCAGAGGAGGGTACTGAAATAGTGTGCGGATCGTAGTAAATGGTGACTGGTGACCTGGTAGGAGATGCCACTGCTTGTTGTTGAAAGTTGTTGTTTGGAGGAACATATGATGGATCATAGTAGATGGTGACTGCTGAGATATCTTCGTTAATTTCTGTTGGCGTTGTAGAAGATTCTGCTGGATAGATGGGTGCTGATGTTGTAGAAGAGATGGTTGTTGACATCTGATTTGTTGAAATGATGGACGGAGCCATTGTTGATGATATTGATGAATTGGTTGGAATGATTGTTGTTGCAGTTGTAGAAGAGTCAGGAATTGTTGTCAAAGGGATTGCTGGATTTGTAGGCGCCGATGTTGTAATCTGAAGTATACCACTTTTGATAAGACCATCTATGCCGCTTCTCAAATTATCACACCCGTTGACCGAAATGTTGCAATAACCACAACCGAGCTCACACCCAGGGAACATCTGGCATTCTAGGAGCTGAGCTTTAATTTCTACCAGAGGTGTCCGAATCTGCCCAACACTGGTGATTAAGAAAGATGGCTTGTCTTCCTCAATAGCATTAATTATGGGTCCTCCATGATTGGGCATGGGATTCTTGTTGACATTTGGAGGGGGTGCAAAGTTGAGGGCTTTAGAATCCACCAGATCTTGTACTTTCATTTGTAAAGCCATGCATCTCTCAGTGTTGTGGCCAGGTGCATTGGAATGAAAAGCACACCGGGTGTTGACATCATAATTTCTTGGCAGATTGGAAGGATCTGGAGGTGCCAAGGTCCTTAATTCAACCAGGTTGAGTTTCAGGAGTTGTGGCAATAAAGCGGCATAAGGCATAGGGATAGGGTCAATCACCCTATTTGCCTGCGATGGTCTTTGCTGAAAAGGTCTTTGTTGTTGATTGTTGTTATTGTTGTGGTTGTAGTTTCTCTGTGGCGGATACTGAACTTGCTGTTGATAATGTGGTTGTTGTTGTAGTTGATATGCTGGTTGCTGAGGAATCGGAGCTGGAATAGTGACAGCTGCTACTGATCTGTGGACACGCTGAGGTCTGCCCCTGTTGGCATGAATGGCATTCGTCTCACCGGTTCTTCTAGGTCCCACAAAAGGCTTCCTGGAGTTACTGGAAGAACTTGCACCATTATCAGAAATTTTACCCATCTTCAGAAGGCTTTCAATTCTTTCTCCAGCTATGACTACGTCAGCGAAGCTGGTGGAAGAAAAGGCAGCTAGCCTGTCAATATATGTTCCTTGTAGAGTGTTCATGAACATGTCGGCCATTTCTCTTTCCGACATGGGTGGCTGGACAGCAGCAGCAAGCTGTATCCACCTCTGGGCATACTCCCTGAAGCTTTTTCTGGAGGATTGAGACATTCCCATCAGAAGGGTTCTATTAGGAGCCATGTCTAGATTGTATTGGTACTGTCTGATGAAAGCCTCAGCTAAGTCTTTCCAGCACCTGATGGTAGCTCTGGTCAAGTGAGAGTAATAATTCCTGAATCACAACAGAGTTAGAAACAAAACATAATGACAAAACCTACAAAAGAAAACAAAAGTTAGCATGCAATGCAGTATGCTTATTTGCTTCCAAGGTATCCGGCTTGGCATTTGGTTTTGACCTTTCCAGACCCTGAGGAAGATACTTTGATGTTGCTTGAGAGAAGGAAAACAAACTAACAAATATATTACAGATGTTGAATAATACATAGTCTGTTTTTACAACATATGCCCCTGAAGGGTCAAAATACAACATAAAAGAAAAGTACATCAAATGGAAATAACAACAAGCAAAGTAATCAAACATCTAAGCCAAACTCATCCTCATTAACCTCCTTCAAAATTGCTTCAGTGACAGGGCCAGTTGGATGCTCTGTGATGTTTCTGATAAGAAGGTTCCTGGTGGCAATTGCAGTGGTCAGCTTCTTGTGTCTGTCTTGGTCCTTTGACCTCTTCACACCAGCCCTAATCTTCAATTCTGAAATCTCCTTCTGGGCTGCTAGCAGAGCCTCTTGTTGTTTCTTCTCAATGGCCTCCAACTGCTCAATCCTGTCTTGAGTTCTCTTATCCTCTTGAGTACGAGCTTCAGTGATCCTGACCCACCTAGCTTGACTTTCTTTCAGATAGAGATCAGTCCTAGCCTTCTGAAACTGGGCCTCTTTACAGGCATTCTTCAAAATCTGCTCTCCAGCTCTTGATTTCTTGATGTAGTCTTCTGCTTTCTCAATCCTGGCTAGATGCTCCACCTTAAGCTTTTCTAACCTCTCAATGTCTAGACGACCATCACTCCTCTCCCAGAGGGTCTTCTTCAGAGCTTGAGACAGATTTTCATTCCTCTCCTTTAGTTTCTCAAATTCCTCCAGGCTGACAGTGGCTGGTGGTGGTACTGTGGATGGTCCAGGTGCATCCTCAATGGTGAAAGGCATCCCAGAAATCTGAGCTCTAGCATGAGACCAATCATAATACTGAGCTGAAGCCACACTATTGCATCTCCCAAGAATGGCCATCCCTTTGGTTTGGATGTTGTCCCAAGCCCAGGATGCTTGTCTGACAACAGCTAGATTAGGCTTTATCTCACAATACAGGGTTTCAGCCAAGTCTTGCACTCTAGGAGGGTGAATCAAAGCATAGCCCAATTGTCTCTTAAACAGCAAAGGATTGTAGTTGATGCAACCCTTCACTCCTATCAGAGGTACATTGGGGAACTGTCCACAGCTAGTAATTATGTCCCTTCCTTTGGTGCTCTGGGTGCACCATCTGATGTCATCTGAAGTTAGAGCAATAAGTCTCCTAGCCCAATTCTTTTGTTGGTGAGGATTTAGGAAAGCATCAGTCTTGGGCAAGTGTTTGAGCAGCCAGGTGTGAAATAGAGGAGCACAGCATCTCACCAATCTCCCTCTCTGCTTCTCATTCCTTCGGTGAACAGAATAATAGAAATCTCCCAGCAGGGTGGGCACTGGGTTCCTCAAAAGGAAGAGATGAATAGCATTCTTGCTGATAAACTTGGGTTCATCTGCAAAAAGTATAACCCCATATATACTGAGGGCTAACAATGCACAAACTGCCTTCCATTCTCCCAAGGAGGCCTTCAGGATGGCCTGAGAGGTTAGAAAGTCCAAGTGTAGGCCAGGAATTCCAGCCTTTGTTGACATGTTCTGCTCAATCAAAATAGGTTCCAAATACAGTGCCTTTGCCACTTCGTCATTACTGGGAGAAGCCATCTCTGGGTTGAAGGGGATACCACCCCTGACAGGTACTCCAATCAATGATGAAAACTCCTCCAACAGAGGTCCCAACTGAAAATTCTGGAAAGTGAAGCATCTCAAAGGAGGGTCATAAAACTCTAGGCAAGTGTGAATCAAACTCCTCTGAGAAGGGTCCAAGTCCATAACCATATCAAGGATGCCTCCATAATGCTCTCTGAATAATGGGATGTGGTCTGGAGTGACAAGTGCTTGGACCTGCCTGATGCTAGCCAGCACAGGCTCAAAGAAATGATATGTAATGTTGCTCTTCTTGGGTGCCATGACTGCTGATGAATAGCTGAAAACAGATGCTGATGATGAAGACTGGTACTGGAGATGAGCCACTGATAGGCTGAGGCTGATGCTGGAGGTAGCTGAAGCAGGCAACTGATGAGGATATCTGAAGCAGATAGCTGATGAGCAAAGGTCTATGCAGATGAAGGGGTCAAAACCAAGCCAAATGAAATGTGGATACCCTGAAACACAAATAAGCAAATGTTAAATGATGCAATGTATGCAAATGATATGCAAGGGTTTGTGATCAAGCTGGATCTGATTACTGCCTTGATATAAATGTCCATGTATGTTCAAGAAGTCCAGATGGAGGTTCAGAAGTCCAGTAACTAAGGTGGGGGACTCAAATAAAGAGTCACATGTCCTGGGTTAAATCACAAGAACTGTCCAAAGTGAAGCATTCTTAAACAAAACAAGTAACTGGGTATGATGTGGCCAAGGGTACCTGCAAACATGTAAACAACCCAACCCCCTCACAGGTGGTGTTCTAAAACAAGGATCCTCAGACTTGGATCAGTTATGAGAAGTGTAAACACTTCTAACCCGGAGGTACAGTGTTTACAATAACCATAAAAGATCCTCCTCTAATTCACCTCAGTTTCTGAAGGTCATAATAAAGGTCATCCAGACTTAGCAGGCTTCCCAGATAGCCCTAGCACTACAGGAGATCTGTAGCAAAGAGTTCTCAAGAAGAAACCCACATCTGAACCGTGTTTCATATTCCCGCACCAGACCGAAATGGAATGGGAAAGAACATGAACCACTCTAGCCTAGGTGTCACTCAGGTCCCAGGTATAGGCCCTTAAACTCTCAGTAGAACCCCACCCACCAAAGCAAAAACAGATCCAGCCAGATGACAATATGACAGTATGATATATAAAGCTGTAAAGAAAGAAATAAATAACTGTACATAAAGCAATAAATAAAGCAACTATATACACACAATTAGCATATAACACCCCAGTAAACACAAATCAATCAAGCGCTAGGAGGAACCCACAAAAAGAACCAGAAGCCCTGGTTACAGTATAAGGGTCCCCAGCAGAGTCGCCAAGCTGCCGCTCCCACCAAAATGACACCACAGGTCACGAGGGGTACAGACGCGAATGGTCGGCGAAAAGAGGATGAGAACACATAGGGGTGAACTCAGAAAGACAAGAGTCTCCAGCTAGGCATTTTTATCCCGGAGGAAAGGTAATGCTGCATAGACCTAGAAAGATATGGATAAGACGGTTGCGAACCAGAGAGACTGAGAAAGGGGGTTGGTTACAACCTGGGAAGGTATTAGCACCCAGATTGTCCGCCGTACTCGACGGGATCCACGCTTAAAAGATTTGTGTTTTAAAGGGGTAGTGTCAGTGCAATCTGTGTATCACAGCTGGAAAAGAATGCAAGTGTCAGTGTAAAAAGAAATTTGAAGTGTGCAAATGAAGTGTCAGTGTAAGGAAAGAGTGAAATGCTCAAGATAATGAGGCTAAAAGAATAAGGCTGAAATAGGGGGAATATACAAAGACTTTTGTTCGATAACTGTTAAGTTATGCCTACGTATCCTCTCGTGCAATGAGGAAGTCATAACACCGTAGTTCGACCCAAAGAGACTGAAGGATGAATTGACTGATGAACTGCTTACTTGCCTATGCTCAAGTGTATGACCTGTCTGGCTCAGGTGCAAACTGTCTTGCATTAGACGGAAGAAGCAAGTTCTCGTTTGTGAGTGAGTGAGATGAGAAAAGAATCCCAGAGGAAACGATTATTGTTTGTTTTTGAGTTTTCAGTCTTTTATTGCTTTTGGAAGTTTGTCATAAGTTAATGAGCTTAAGCCTAAACCAATGGGTTAGTAAACTCATCACATTTTCCCTCTGATTAGGGGTAATGAGAATACCTTAAGTGTGAAGTCAGAATCTCAAACTTAATCACCTTTTGATGTAGGATTAAGATCATTGACCTACTTGTTATTATTTAGATGTTTTTTTTGTTTTTGTTTAGTGTTAAGTAATGAGTTTAAGCCATAATCAGGGATTAAACAGACTCATTACACCATCCTAATAGAAGGATAATAGATTAGAATGTTTAAGCTGAGGAAGACTCGTCAACTTAATCCATGATTAGGGATTAACTTCATTACAAAACAAAGCCTTTATTAGATGGATTTTAGTTAATGATAAGATGAAGAAGTGAGTTTTATGGTTTGTAAGACAGCTTGAGGGGGACTTGTCCATTAACACTAGGGTTAGTCCTTCTTAACCAATTAAGGAAGAATTAGAACCCTAATGCAAGGCCCAAGTTACAAGCTTGATGTCTTGATGATTATTAAGTGGATTGATTAAAGGATTTAAACACATTAAGGGTTTAACACTTAGGATTAAAGTTATACACTCCATCATAATAGAAGGATCCAGGCATAAGCTTAATCACAAAGCCTTAAAACCTTTAGGGTTTAGTCCTTGATTATGAGATGAGAAGAGAAGACTCAAAGATGACACAAACGTAAAAGCTAAGTGGGGGGACTAATCAAACCCTAATTATTATCATTCTTGGTCATTCCTAGGGTTTGTGAGGTTTGAGAAAGAAATCTTCATGAAACCACCAAGGAGAGAAGCAGATGAAAGGAGCAAAGAGAAGCAAAACAACTTGCTTCACTTAAGAAGACATGTTGCTTGAAGAAAGAAAGTAAGATGAACAAGAATGAGCAAGCTCAATCCAAAGCACAAGATAAAATGCAGCAAGGATGCATAGGAGAGATGAAAAGAGATTGTGAGAAGTGAAGGCAAATTCACTTCTCAAAGTAACATACCACCTGAAAAGTTAGTGAAAGAAATGAAATGAAATGCAAATGAGATGAAATGGCATTATGCAAGACAAAGTCAGAAGCAAATACATGATGTTAATGATGCTAAGAGATGATGCAAACATGAGGCAAGGCATTGGAATGATCATACAAACATATGGATGCAAGAGAAGCATGCTTAGAACCATGAACATACATGAAAAGTTATGAAATGCAAATGACATACAACATGGCAAATGAAAGATGCAATGATCAAACATGATTCTAATATGTCCTAAGATGTCATATGAATCAAATGGAAGCACAAAATGTCATGGCAAGTCATTGAATGCAAGCATATGAGAGATGGATGCAAAGGAAGGCATAAATTAGGGTTTATGATCAAAGCTCAAAGCAAAATTCAAAACCAGAAGCATAAGACATGACAAAAATTGAAAATGCAATCAAAGATACCCTAAACCTATATAAGCTCACTGCCCAAAGGAGGGGTTCTAACTCTTAACCTAATGAGGGTTATGAATTTCCTAAGATTGCTAGGGTTTTAAGGTACCTTGACAAGAAAAATGTTAAAAAAATGAAAATGCAAGATCAGTTCATGCCAATTTAATCCTATAAACTACATGTTATGCAAGATGCAATGCAAAAAGAATCATTGTCCAACTCTCAATGGTTAGGCAGAAATGAATTTTTGAAGTTTGAGACAAAATAATGCCTTGAAATGAAATTAATTCCAAAGAAAATTATCAAAAGGCATCAAGAACAAAAAAGAAATTTGGTTTGAGAGTTGGACAATGTTTCTAAATGTTTTTAAAGGTTACATGAATTTTTTTGTGATTTTTAAATACCTAAAAGTATTTTTAATTAATTAATTTTCATTAACTAATTAAAAATAAACTTTTAAATGATTTAAAAAATAATTTTTAATGCAAAAAATAAAAATAAAAATATTTTTGTGTTCTGAAAAATAATGAAAACCTTGACAAAAATTTTCATAATTTTTAAACATTTTTTGCTATTTTTTAAAATTCGTGCAAATTGAATAGAAACAAATGAATTAAAAATTAAATAAATGAGAAAAAAGGGGAAAGTCAACTAATCCCAAGGCTGAGATTCAAATCTGGGTTGGAGGGAATTGACCACGCGCGCATCTGAACGGCTGAAATTCAAACTACACTAATTATGATTAAAGCCCTAATCTGAACCCTAATGACTTTCAGATGACCGGAACAGTGTTCCGGTCATCTTCTCCGGCGGCTCTCTCACTCAATCTCTCTCAAAACGCCATAAAAACTCACCAAACTCTCCAGAATCAATCCTTAGCTCATTCTAAACAAGATTCAGCCAGCAAAAATCATTTATTTCACATGAACAACAAGATTCAAAGCAAAACGGAAAATTATTCAGAAATTTCAGAAGCTCATGAAATGCTTATTTCTCAATTATTTTCAAAACTAAACACATCATGGCAATCAGTGAAGCATGTAGAATCATTCTATAACATAAAATGAGAGTTCTGGAAAAATAAATGCCATGGCTACCTGAGCTTGAGCTTTCGAATCAGGGACTTTCTGGCCAGTTCTTTGCTTCAAATCTACTCCAATGAACCTCCTAAGAAGCTTGCAATGCTTGGTTGGAGTTTAAATGGCCTCTGGAGAGAGTTTGCAGAATCTCAGTTCATGAAAGGTGAAAATCGTGTTTTTGATTGTGGAGTTTTTAGGGCAAAATGGGGGGTGGGAAATGATCAATGAGGTTTATGGAGTTGAATGGTGGAAAAAGTTTGAAGGTTTGATGGCTGAATCAAAGGATTCGAAGGCTTTTGCAAAAAGGAGGATTTTTGAGTATGCTGTGTTCTTGGAGTTTCAGGCTTGTGTGTGTTATGAAAATGAATCCTTGGAGTGTGTTTGTAAGGTCTGGATTGGGCAGAGAGTTGTTGTGTCACTGTGGGATTGGTATGGGATGAGTTGCAAAAAGTCAAGAAAGTTGTACTTGGAAGTATGGGCAAGTGGCAGGTTGAGATAGGGGCATGGCTATGCGCAGCAAGGATCAAGGGGTGTCATGAAATCAGATTTTGTGAGCTGGCTCAAGTGGATGAAGAGTTATGGATCATTTTGCAAATTTGTGAACTTTTGGCCCTTTTGGAATTTCTTGATCCACAAGCCATGAAAATGAGTGAACTTTTGATGCAATATGATCTTTAGGCCTTGGTTTATGTTTGTGTGAAATTTAGAAGTCCATTTGAAAGCTCAATTTGCCTTGGCAAGGGATTTTGCAACTTTGCCTCTTTGGTGGAAAACTTGAAATTATGTGATTTTTCCCAACTTTGACAAGCCATAACTTTTGATCCAAAATGATTTAGAATGAGTTCTTGTACTTTTTTAAAAGGGAATGATCCATTCTACAACTTTCATGACCAAAGTTTTCCCATTTGAAGCATTTTTGAATCAAAAAGCAAGGGTTGAAAAAGTTTCCCAAAATGGCAAGTTTCCATTACAAGTCATTTTCCCAAAAAGTCAACTTTGCAAATGGCTTGAAATTCTTCAATTTTGTGAACTTCAAACATCTTCTATGATCAAATAAAGATCATACATAATCCAAATGATGAAGAACACCCTTTGGTTGGGTCATTGGGGGCCTCAGATGCCCTGATTTTGCACTGACTTGCTCAAAAAGTCAAATCTTGATCAGATGACTTCCCCATGGAACTTCTTCATGAAAATTGATATGCATGATCCCTATACCATATAGAGACCAATATAAACAAGAATGACCAAAAAATTTTGAGTTATGGCCTTTGAAACCAAAACCCTAATTCTAGGTCATCTGTGTAGTTAAACCTGGCTCTGCTTCCATGCCAATCTCAGTTCTTGTGATTTTTTGACTTCTTTGACTTTGAGAGGATATAATATGATGCTTGAACATACATGGACCCCTTTAAGTGATTGATGACCTTTGGAGTGGCTCAGAAAGCTCTTGGATTGCTCAGATCACAAACCCTAGATGCAGATGACTTAGAATCAATGCAGTGAATCAAAAATGTGGTATGAGATGCTATGGTTGAGTTTATGCATATGAGAAGATCACAAGCCATGGTGTGAATGGGTGAGGGCAAATTTGGGGTGTTTACACTGACTCCTTCAATGACCATTGTATTCTCTTCATTTGTGAAAATGAATTCTGATTTGGTGAAGTTGACACTGAATCCTTGATCACACAGTTGACTAATGCTAATGAGATTAGCAGTCAATCCTTTCACCAGTATAACCCTATCAAAGTTTGGAACACCTGAACATACAATTTTTCCTACTCCTTTTATTTCTCCTTTAGCTTCATCACCAAAAGTAACATAACTGGTGGAATATGGTTTGATGTCAACTATTAAAATTTGTATTCCATTCATGTGCTTAAAACATCCACTATCGAAATACCAATCCTCTTTAGCTGATACTTTGAGATAAGTATGGGCTATCAATATAACATGCTTAGGGACCCATTGTTGTTTCTTGATGATAATGTTTTGCTCAGGTTTGGGTTGAGAATTTTGAGCAGGGTATCCATCAAGTCTGAAATAAAAAGATTTTATGTGACCAAACCTCCCATAGTAGTGACACCTCCATCTTTGATATCTTCTCCTTTGATGTGTAGATATTCTTGGTTCATAATGTTGAGACACTGATTTCGGCATCTGGTTTGAATCATCATTCTTAGGCTCAGGTTTTCTACTCCTAAAGAACTCGTCTTTAAAACCATTAAATCTTATCCCAGAGAGGTCTTTTGCACTTCTTATCTCTGAAGGATCTCATCAAGTTTTTTAGATCCATTGTTCATCATTCTGATTGACTTTGTCATTTGATCAAGTTGGGATATCAATAAGGAGACTTCATCATTCAGAAGAGATATTGTTGATAGATTCTCTCTCTTTTCAGCCTCCAAAGTTGTTATAATCTCCTTTTGTTTCTCTCCTTCTTGTACCATTTGTGCACATCTCATACAACGCTTTTGATAGGTATCAGCAAATTCATCAAATTTCAAGTCATCTTCATTGGAGTCTTCATCAGACACACATGTCCCTGTCAAAACAGTGATATATTTACCTGATTCTTCTTCTTCAAAGTCACTTTCTGAATCTCCATCAGACCATGTTACAGATAAGACTTTCTTTTGTCCCTTTAGAAGGGTAGGACATTCAGCTCTATTATGGCCAAAACCATCATATCCATGACATTGAACTCTTCTGCTTTTGTTTGGTTTCTCTTCAGGCTTTGTCCTTGACTCATTTGCTCTGCTAATGTCACATGAAGTGTTCCTGACACTTGGTATTGAGCTAATATTCATCATTTTCATGACCTTGTTGAATTGTCTTCCCATCATGGCAACAAGTTCCTTCAAACTTTCTTCATTCTCCTCTTTATATTTTTCTACTTCTTCCTTAGTATTTGACACAAGGGCTATACTTTTATTCTTCTTTTCAGGCACATCATTGAATCTCATTTCAAATTTCAGAAGGGATCCAATAAGGTCTTAAACCCACATGTTACAGATGTCATGTGCCTCTTCTATAGCAGTCACCTTCATAGCAAATCCCTTGGGAAGAGATCTGAGAATTTTCCTCACAAGCTTTTCATCAGACAATTTTTCTCCTAAATCTCTTGAAGCATTAGCAATATCAAGAATATTCATGTGAAAGAGATGAACAGTCTCATCTTCTTTAATTCTCAGATTTTCAAATTTGGTAGTAATCATTTAAAGTCTTGACATCTTGACTTTAGAGGTTCCTTCATGAGTGGTTCTGATAATGTCCCAAACTTCTTTGGCTAATTGACAGTGATGCACCAATCTGAATATATTCTTATCAATGCCATTGAACAAGGCATTCAAGGCCTTAGAATTCCATAGTGTCAACTCGTCCTCATCTTTGCTCCAATTATCCTAAGGCTTCAAAGTTGTATTATCATCTTCATCAATAATAACAGGATGTTCCCATCCTTTATCAGCAACTTTCCAAGCCTTCTTGTCCAGAGCTTTTAAGAAGGCAACCATATGAGGTTTCCAATAATCATAGTCAGACCCATACATAATAGGTGGTCTATTCCCAAATACTCCCTCCTTGTCCATAGTACCAGAATAATGCCCTTATATCTCACCTAGAAAAACAGGCAGGGTGCCTGCTCTGATACTAATTGAAATTTTGGTAACTGATATACAATGTTGAATACAATGTCACGACACCAATATCTGACAAGTTGAAAACAATTAAAAATGCAAGTGCAGAAATAAAGAACATAGGGAATTGTTAACCCAGTTCGGTGCGAACACACCTACTCTAGGGGCTACCAAGCCAGGAAGGAACTTCACTATCAGTAGTATCAATTCAAAGATCCACATCAAACACCCCAGTTTGCAATCTTTTCACTAAATACCTACCCAATGTAAGTTCTACCTAGTAACTCCTAGATATGAGACCCCTCTCACTCCCTCTCAATCACAGCATTGATCTTAAACAAACAATCCTGAAAATATGAAGACACTCTTCAAAACAATCCTTAACCTTGCTTAAAAGCTTCAGTTAAGTACAAACAATCTTGCTTAAAAGCTTTGAGTGGAAAAAATAAAAATGCACACCTAGTCATAAACAATCATCAAGAAGACGATGGATTGGCTCACAAGAAAACTAAGAACACACACATAAAAACGCTGAATGAACAATCCTTATTTCTCACGTCTTCACACTAGGGTAAGCAGCCTTTAAGTAGAAACTTGAATGGGCATGGGCTTGCTGAACTTGCATAAATCAGATAAAATATTTCCTTAAATAAAGGAACAAAAATAGCAATAAATGTTCTGCTAAAATAACTCCAAGTTGAATCCTCCTTTTCCTTCTGATAAACTGCGCAAATAAACAAAACATTCCTCAGGTTTAATGACAAAACAACGCGCATACAAATGAGGATTCATCTAGGTCTTCAGGCCCAGTCAGAGATGTCATGACATCTGTCTTGACATCCTGATACAAACAGCTGCATACTAAAATATTCACACATGTATTATGCTTAAATCACATGTCATAATATTTCATATGACCTCCTGATACAAACACATGTTTTACCATAAAAAGTAGCCAATCTAAAACATCTACAAGTTGTAACGCCCATTTATTTAATTAATTATTTAATTAAATATAATTGTAGTATGTTGTATTAGTTCGCGTTTATTTGAGTATTTGTGTCGATTTGTGTTGGTTGGTGATACTTGTGTTGATCTAAGTTGATTTCCAAAATGATGGAATATTATGTTGATGATTATAAGTTGGTTTGAGTCGAATTTCATTAACTAAGTTGATATAAGTTGGGGAAGACGATATGGAGTATTTTTCATTTATTATTGAATATGTTGATTGGGTTGTTTGGACCCTTTGGTTAATAATCGGTAATTAATCGATTAAGTCGGGAGAAAATAATTAGTCGTGAATTATTAATTGATTTTTTGGAGTTATGGTGAATTAAGTCGTTAAGTCAGAATATTAATTCGGAAAGTCGAGGAGATAATAATAGAAGCGATATCATTGATTATTGGAGTGTGTTTGATTAAGTGGGCTTGGAATCGTGTTGGAATTAGCAATTTGACGGATGCATTTGCTTAGGCCCATTAGTTAATTATTAAAATTATAATATTTGATAAAAAGTAAAAAGAAATGGAAGTTAGGTTTTTTCATTAAGTGGAATAGGAGAAACCATAGCATGATCGTGAGAAAAGAAGAACGAGGAAAAGTGAGAGGAAAACAGTTACGAGAATTGTTGTCGTCGGGACGAGTCGGAAGAGTCGATCGGAGATTCGAGCGGACACCAATTTAAGGTAAAGATGGGGTTCGACTTTTATACTCGGGTTATGATAATCGATACGCAGAAATTGGGATCGGGTGTTGTGTTTATGATGTTGTTGTTGATTTGTCAATATTGCTGATATAATGTTGTTTCTGTGAAATTGATAACTGATCAATGTTGTTGTAATTTGTTGCTAGATTAATTTTGTGAACGTTGCAGTGAATTTTTTGTTTTTTGGGGATTTTATTTTGGGATGAGGAACAGTATCTGCAAATGCACGGGTGGCACAAGCCACCCAAAGTTGGAAATTTGTGAGGTGGCGAGGGCCACTAAGGGAGGTGGTGGGAGCCATGCTCCCCTTGATCACATATGGTGCAAGCCATATAGTAATGTGGTGAGAGTACATTGTTGTGGCCACCAATGTAGAAAGTGGCGCTGGCCACATTACCCATGAGTAATGGGTGGCGCAAGCCACCCTGTGCTAGGAAGAGGCCACCTAATTCTTTTATGCAGAATATAGGATGCACACACATTTAACACTCTCTAAACAAATCATTTTGTGCATGCCTTTGTTACTGATCAAATTGAAAAAGAATTTTTTCTGGTTTTTGATCAAGTAACCGGTTACCCATGGGGTAGTAACCGGTTACTTCAGCCCAGATTTGAAAAATAATTTTAATGTTACATCAAGTAACCGGTTACCCTTGGGGTACTAACCGGTTACCACTGTTAAAAATCCATAAATTATTTTTGTTTAAATTTTTGAATTATGTCTCTTGTTTTTTAAATTGAAATGATGCACTCTTTCATATTTTGTACCTTTTCCAAAAGGTATCTTGCACTCTATATAAACCTTATGTGCAGAATTGTTTTGAGACATCTCCTTCAAATTTTTATGAAACATTTTTTCACTCAAAAATTTCAAATTATCAAAATTCATAAAAGTGCACTAAAATTATCATACACTTTAGTGAACACTTAGTCATTATTGTTGAGTGAGAAATGTCAATCAAAGGAGAAGATCAACATTGCTTGATATACCAAGACTTCAACTTTTCTACATCTTATTCAAAAATATTAATTCTTGTATTGACTTGTGATCCAGGATTGTTGGACACAAGGGTTTGTGTGGCAAGAGGATTGTTCTTGCACACTTGAATGTTATAGTTGTTAGAAAGTAGGCCTCACCGATTGATGGTGTGATAAGTTGTACAATCTAAAACTATAGTGGAAAATCTCTTTCGGTTTGGAAAGGGGACTGGATGTACCTTCGGATTATGAAGGGAACCAGGATAAATCGCCGTGTCTTTTTACTTTCTGCTTTACCGCATTCTTATCTTAACCACATAAAAGAGAAAAATCCATCCACCGAGAAAATAACCGAGAAAATTTTATTAAGCCTAATTCACACCCCCCCCCCTCTTAGCCAATCTCTGAAACTACAATTGGCATCAGAGCAAGTTATTGGTAACTTGTTCCTAGAGATCCAGCATGGCTTCCGCAAGTACAAATCCGTTTTTCAAAGATGGTGGAAGTAGCAATAAGCCCCCACTCTTCTCCGAAGAATATTTTGATTTTTGGAAAATCATAATGAAAGCACATCTTGAAGCCCAAGGAGAAGGTATATGGGAAGCAATCGAAGAAGGTCCACACAATCCAGTGAATGTAATCAATGGTGTTGGAACTGCAAAGTTGAAAAGCACGTATGAAGAAGATGATAAGAAAAAGATCCTAAATGAGAATAAAGCAATCAACATACTCCAAAGCGCTCTCAGTATGGACGAGTTCTTCTGTGTATCATAATGTAAATCGGTAAAGGAAATTTGGGACACCTTGGTAGAAACGTATGAAGGAACCACAGAAGTTAAAAGATCAAGGCTTAACACTTTGAGTCAAGAATATGAGATGTTCTGTATGCAGCCTGGTGAATCTATTATTGTCTTACAAAAGAGATTTGTTCATCTAACAAATCACTTGATCGCTCTCGGGAAGACCTTCACCAACGATGATCTCAACTTGAAAGTCCTAAGATCCTTAACAAGAGAATGGCAACTGAAAGTGACCGCTATTTCGGAAAAAAAGAGTCTCTCAATGATGACATCAGCATCCTTATTTGGTAAACTTCAAGTGCACGGATTGGAACTTGGAAGGCTCGAGAAGCATGAAATCAAAGAAAAGAAGTCCAAGGGAATTGCCTTGAAGGTTGATACAAAAGATGACAAAGATGACGAGACTTCCGAAGATGAGAATTTTATGCTTCTTGTAAAGAAGCTTGGTAAGTTCTTTAATAAAAATAAAAATTCCTCTTATCCTAACAAGAATAAACATTTCAGGAAAACGGAAACATCCATATCAATGCAAGACATCACTTGTTATGAATGTGGAAATTAAGGTCACATAAAGCCGGATTGCCCGAAACTTGCAAAGAAAGGAGGATTCAAAGGCAAGAAGGATTTCAAGAATAAGAAGGCTTATGTTTCTTGGGAAGATAATGAGATAAGTTCATCATCGGAATCGGAAAGCGATGAATGTGCAAATATGGCTCTTATGGCTTCACATCACTCTGATGAAGAAATTGATGAGGTTAGTAGCAATTTTTCAATTTATGACAATGATGCACAAGAAGTCATAGATGAACTTCTAAAAGAATGAAAGACTTTGTATAAAAGCATCTCATCCCAAAATAAACGAATTTCATCTTTAGAAGAAGAAAATACTGTTTTTGAAAAATATATTGAAAGTGAAAAACAAAAATTGATGGATGAAAAAAAAAGTCTTGTATGCAAAAATTGTGAGTCTTTATCTTTTCAAATTGTTCAACTTAAAAGAGTTTTGGAAAGATATGAAAAAGGTCAAATTGGCTTGGAGGAAATTCTTAGACACCAAAGATATCCTAATGATAAAAGTGGTTTAGGATATTCTAAGTTTTCCAAACCAAGCACAAATAAAACCATTTTTGTGAAAGCAAGTGAACAAGTTGTTAAAGAAAAGACAAACAATTCTAAAACTATGCATCAAAGTCATAAAAAGAAAAGAATTATTAAGAAAAAGAATTATGTTCCTAGATATAAAAGTCACTTTCAACCTACTTGTTTTATTGTGGAATCAAAGGGCACACACCTAATGCTTGCTATGTGCACAATATTGGCATTGCTAAAGGGTATTATGTGTGGGTTGAAAAGGGTACTAACTATCAAGGATCCAAAGTAATTTGGGTACCTAACAATACTTGATTTTGTTTTGTAGGTATGCTTGAAGATAACTTCTAATCAATGGTATATTGATAGAGGTTGTTCAAAGCATATGACGGGCGACATCAACAAATTTTCAAATTTATCTTTAAACGCCAAAGGATACGTTACTTACGGTGATGATAATAAAGGAAAGATCCTTGGAGTAGGAACCGTTGGTGCATCTCCATTTACAATCATCAAATATGTTCTTTATGTTGAAGGCCTTAAACACAACCTACTTAGCATAAGTCAATTGTGTGACAAAGGATTCCGAATCAACTTCACAAAGGATGAATGTTTGATAGAACATGAAGTTACCCACGACATTTTGCTAAAAGGTAATAAATAATATTTTAATGATTTCTTTTGATGACTCTTCCTTGAAGGTAAAATGCCTATTGGCAAACAACAATTAGGCGTGGCTATCGCATAAAAGGTTCGCTCACATTCGAATGGAGCACTTAAACAAATTGATAAATCATGACCTAGTTGTTGGTCTTCCAAAGATAAAGTTCATCAAGGATAAGCTTTGTGACGTATGTCAAAAGGGAAAGCAAACCAAGAAAACTTTAAAGTCCAAGAAAGTGGTGTCCACATCAAGACCACTTCAATTGTTGCATATGGATCTCTTCGGTCCATCAAGAACGAAAAGCTTCGGAGGTAATCTTTATGCTTTAGTTATTGTTGATGATTTCTCTCGATATACGTGGACATTGTTTTTAGTGCAGAAAAGTGATGCTTTCAAAGCATTCAAGAAGTATGCAAAGCAGATTCAAAATGACAAGTCACTCACTATAGCCTCCATTAGAAGTGATCAGGGTGGAGAATTCCAAAATTCATCTTTTGAAGATTTCTGCGAAGAACATGGAATTTCTCACAACTTTTCCGCACCAAGGACTCCTCAACAAAACGGTGTCATAGAAAGGAAGAATAGGACATTGGTGGAGCTTGCAAGAACAATGCTTAGAGACTCAAATCTTCCTAAATATTTTTGGGCGGATGCGGTTAACACGGCGTGTTTCGTAAGCAACCGTATCAATATTCGACCAATTCTCAAGAAGACTCCGTATGAGTTGTTCAAGGGTAGGAAACCGAACATATCATTCTTTCACATTTTCGGATGTAAATGTTTCGTTCTCAACAACGACAAGGACAATCTCGGTAAGTTTGATGAGAAGTCTGATGAAGGTATGTTCCTTGGTGTAGGCCATGCTCCCCGCAGAGCTTAGAAGTATCTGAATTCTCTCCTCATCAAGAGTTTGATCAAGCATCTTCCCCAGCCAAGTCTGAAGATGATCTTTCCCCACAGAGTTTCATGTTTGGAATTCTCTCCCATCATTGGGAATATTCCCCAGCAAAGTTGCCATACTTTTGGGTCAATTTGATGATACAACCAGGTATTCATCACCTCAGTCAGATTTAGGTGTCCAGGCCTCTACTTGTTTTCCCCTGCAGAGTTGTCACTCTTATGGCCAGTCAGGCATATGTTCGTTGCTCATATGCAATCTCCAACACTCGTCTGTGTTCGTACTTTATGGCTGCTCGTATGCATCTCTCGACACTCGTCTGTGTTATCCCCTTGGTGTTGCTCGTTTGCTATCCCCAGTAGTGGTCCATGATTACCTTGACATTGCTCGTATGTAATTCTCAGCACTCGTCTGTGTTTGGTATCCAGTATTTGTTGTTGCTCGTCTGCACTTCCCATTACTCGTCTGTGTTTGATTTTTGACCTTGAGTTTGCTCGTCTGCAATTTTCAATACTCGTCTGTGTTTGATATTTGATACCTGTTGTTTGCTCGTCTGCAAATTTCCAACACTCGTCTGTGTTTGGTATGTGGATACTTTGTTTTTGCTCGTCTGCAATTCCCAACACTCGTCTGTGTCTTGATATATAATACTTGTTATTGCTCGTCTGCAATTTCCAACACTCGTCTGTGTTTTGATGTTCTGATATCTGTAATATTTTTGGTTGCTCGTCTGCAATTCCCAGCACTCGTCTGTTTGTTGTTTGTTCGAAGCTCGTCTGCTTTGTTTGGATACTCGTCTGTATCATCCCTTACACTCGTCTGTGTTAGCTTACATCTTTATGTGTGGATTTGCTGATTATCCTGGTACTCTGTATGATACTCCAAATGCTCGTCCGTGTTTGAATTTCTGGTATTTGTTTGTACCAGTGGTTGATACTCGTCTGTATCATTGCTTGAAGCGCTCGTCTGTGTTTCTTAGATCATCGTCTGATACTCGTCTGTATCATTGACTTTTGGCACTCGTCTGTGTTATCTTGATGATCATCCAATACTCGTCTGTATTGAAGAGGTTTAAAATCCTGACTGTGGGAATAAATGTCAAAATGGTTACCAGTCTTGGCGTAACAGGTAAATCCGAAAGAGGCTCGTTCGTCTCAGGCACTTCTTATTATTGTTGCACCTGGCGTAACAGGTTTGCTCAAAGAAGACTCGTCTGTCTTATACCATATATCCCCGGATAATATATGAAGAAGGTTTGTCTACCTTGATTATGCATGTCTATCCCACAGACTTAAATGCATCCCGGTCCTGGCGTAACAGGTATATCCGAAGGATATTCGTCCGTCTCAAGTCATATGTCTTGCAAAGTGTGAGGAATCATATGTCCAGTTCCTGGCGTAACAGGATTGTTTGAAGACTCGTCTGTCAAAGTATTCTGATTCTAGATAATAGTTTCAACTTAGAAGAAGCTCGTCTGCTTTTTCTCCCCTTCAGTCACCAAAGCGTCTTTTGGTTGGGTTTATTTCCCGGTTTTGCTTTCTTCGTCAGAGTGCAAATTTTCAGGGTCTTTTGGGTATTCAATCACCGTTTATCTCGAACGTCTGGTAGCTGTTGCACTCATCTTTTTCAGATTAACAGTTGATTGAATAGGGGCAGCTGTAGACACCCTAAATTTGCCCTCTGGTTTTTCTATCTTTTTTTCAGTTTTTTGTTTTGCATTCATACGCATTTTGCATAAGCTCTTAAGACATGGGATCATGGTCATCAGAGGATTAGGGTTTCACGCCTTTATTTGCAGATTATCAGGAAAATTCAAGGCTTTGGCTTCCAGCCAGCATTGGTCTCATTCTCTTATGCTAGTATCACCAGACTGGGGTTTATCTCCCTGAATAAGTGGTTTCAGAGGATTTCTTCAGCTGCAAGTTTATTTGTCTCAGGGGTTGATTTCTCAGTGTGCATCCAAAGCCAAGTTGTTGTGTGTGGAATTCTTCAGGATTTATTTGGTCAGAAACTTAGGAGGTGGTTTATTCATATGGTTGTGTTTCAGTTGCTGATTATTCAGTGCATCAGGGTTGGATTTGTTTTTGATCAGAAGTTGTGAAAAGTCTAGAATGTAGTTGTGGATTTAAATATAACCAAGTTGTGAGGTTCATTCAAGTTTCTTTTTCTTTCTTTGTTTTTTTTTTCATTTTGTCCATTATCCTCTCATCAATTTTCCAATCCATTTCATTTTTCTTCTTCTTTGTTTTTTGTTTTTATCATTATTCAACATATTATATCCAATTTTACCACATTCTTTTTATTCTTATATTCTATTCTTATATTCCATTTATTTTAGAATTCAATTCCATTTTTAATATTTTTAATCCATCTAGATGCCATTTTCACTATCCACATTATTATTTTTAGCCCATTTTTTCATTAGAGCCCATCATGGTTTAATTTTATTTTACATTTGTTCACAATTTTCTTGCTGCAAAGAAAAGCTTGCGGTCCCACCTTCACCACAATTTCCTCATCATTCTCACCTTACCAAAACTAATTTCCATTTGCAGCATCATGCACACTCATTTTTTTCATCACTCCTCACATATCCCACACTCAGCAAAACGAACTCACACATTCCACTTTTCCGTACAACAATCACATAATATTCCCCACTCACATTTTACCAAAAACACACACGTATAACTTGGTGATTTTCATCGCCCCCCCCCCCCCACCATCACCAATAACCTTTTGTTAACCCTGTTTTCACAAATCAAACAAAAAACCACAAACCTTTTCATCAATCCTTCAGTATTTCACAACAACAAACCATAGCCATTCTTTCAGCAACAACAAAAAAACCTTCAACAACTCATTTTTCCTCGCAGCCATAACCTTACCTCTCCAAACCTGCAAAACCGCAAGACCTCAACAAACCACAACATTCACCGTTTCTTCATCATAACCTGCATAACCTCTTCCTCCATACCACCATCAACAATAACGCCTAAAAGCTATTCTCACTCTTCTTCAGATTCAATAACACCGAACTACACAAACCCCTTTCAAAAAACTCCATTCCATCTTCAACCTCAGAACATCCCCCTTCTTCAACTCAAACCTCAACTCTCTTCAAAACACCCAAAATCACAAACCTCTTCTGCAACTTAAACCACAACACGTCATCCTCACTCTTCTTCTCAACCTTCTTCCGCCAACCCACACTCCACCAAACTCTTCACAAACCCTCAATTCACTGAACAATCACCCTCCACACACCGTGAACACCTTCAACCTTAACGACTCCATAATCCATCCTTAAACATACCTCCTTCAACATTCTTCACAAAATCCAACAACAAACAAGAACAAAACAGAAGTTAGAGAGGATAAAGACGATTGACACGAAAGAAGAAGAAGTTTGAAATAGAACAGAAGAAAAGGAGCCGATCTGGGTCGGATCGAGGAACTGAAGCCAAAAGAACCAAAGGTGAACGAAGGATCCTTCGACGGAAGACCCGGTGTTCTCTTCGGATTTGGCCGTCAAGGGGCGTCGACGCGACATTCTTGCGCGAGTTTAGACGGAGAACAATATGGCCGGTGCTGATGGGATCCGCAAATGGAAGGAAGTCGCCGATGGAGAAGGATGATGTGAATGTGAGAGCAAGCGGAGTGTATTACCTTGTGAGAAGAAGGGTCGGAGCGGTGCTCATGTTTTGAGTTTTGGTTATTGCGTCATTTTCTTTTTTTTAAATAAAATCAATTTTTGATTATTTTATTGTGGATCTTGGACTTCCCAGCTCAGTTGATCCATTTGTGCACCTCATGTCCACCGAACATGCACATGCCAGGAGAATAAATTTTTGTTGTTGTTGTCTTGATGGGCTGACTTGTTTGAAGCCCAATTGGAGATGCTCATTCCATCAAAAAATCTTGCGCCTCACCCCCCTCTTCAATACAGCCTATCCTCATTTCCTTAATATTTCCTTTTATTTTGTTTAATTTCTTTGTTCATTAGTTCTTAATCTTTGGTTAACAGTTGTTTATTGTTTGAGATTTGATTTTGATTTTTGTTTTTTATTAGAAGTTTTATTAATTCTAACCTTGAATTCCTTTATGGTTAATTATTAATGTAGTTTTATTTTTAATTTAAATTGTAGCTAAATAGATTTTGTTTAATTTTTTTAGTGACTAGCTTTATATACTAGTATTAAAATTCTTAATTTAGAGTTCATTTTTTTGTTTCCCAGAATGTGTTCTTCTTATAACTTTGTCTGAACTAATAATACTTCTTGATGCAGACAGTGCTTAGTCCCTGATATCGTTCGGATCAATTCCCGTTGTTATTTCTGATTCCCTTTGACACTGGACGCGTATATTTGATACTCTGATTTGTTTGGACTTGATGGCAGGTCCATTGTTCAAATTCAATGATGAAGGATAAAGCATGGAGATGGCCTTATGACTAATTGTTTTTTTTCATAAATCTTGTTCGGGCTAATGGAATTTTTGGATGCAATTTGCACCTGGACTTTGGTTTTGCACGGTTAACTCTTGGTTATAATTCCGGATGCTGGAAGTTTATATTTGACATCTGTCTGATATCCTAATAATGGACAATTGTGCTTGACTTATAAATTTTTTCTGGACTCGATACTTCTTCTTGAATTTCTTTTGCACACATTAAAGAGGCAACAGACCTTCTCCATTAGGTACCATTGATGGCCCAATTATACTTATTGCATGCTGTTGCATCTGGAAGTCCTACTGGTGTAGGCTCTGTTTGTGCATTGTCCATTTACTCCATTTTGCATTCCTTATCTTCATTCTTATTCATATTCATATTGCATTCTCATCTCCTTATCTTCATTCTTATTCATATTATCTTATCCCTCATCTTCTCTATCTCTTTCTTAACTTGAGGTGTGCTTAGGCCACCATGGTGCTTCTCCTCTAATCTTCTTCTTTCCTCCTTCATTAGGATAGTGAGTCTCACTAACCTTAGGATATCCATGCATGACAACACTTAGGAATCTTTAGTCCCCCGTTAGACTTTTACCTTTGTGATCCTTTTGGTTCTTCTTATCTTCTCATCTCATAACCATAAAAAACATCTTAATAAAGTTTGAAGTGATGCCTTGAGAAATAGCCTTATCCCATGAGGTGTGCTTGTAGTCTTCCCATCTTGGGATAGTACAAGCTTACCTTGTGATGCACAAGTCTGATCAAGGTATCTTCTTCACAAAGAAAAACATAAAAAACACTTCTTCATCAAAAATACAAAAACACTTAATAAATTCAATGAGTTAGTGAGCCTAAGCCCTAATCTCTGGAATCAAGTTTTGGGGATCTTCTCCTTACTTGAGGGTGCTTGTTCTATTATTCCATCTTGGAATGTAGTGACAAGTACACATTCCATGGAAAAGATCTTGAGTTCACTTCCTTGTGACGCACTCATAAAAGCCTCTAAAAAACACAAACAAACAATAAGCGTCTTTCCTTCGGGAATTCTTTTCTCATCTCCTTCGCTAGTTAGGGGAACTACGGCGTCTCTGATCCTCATTATCCTGATGAGGTACGTAGGCAGTGGGGTAGGGCCCGTTCAAGCACAATCTTTATTTTCCCTACATTTTTCTCTTTGTTCTCTTATTCAGTTCTTTTCCAGTTCCAGTTTCTTTTCATTTTCATTTCTTTGCAGCAGCTTTCATACCCTCACCCTTTGAAACATTTTCTTTGCAAGCGTGGATCCCGTCGGGTACGGCGGACGATCTGGGTGCTAATACCTTCCCAGGTCATAACCGACTCCCGAACTCAGTCTCTTTGGTTCGCAGGACCCGTGTCCTTCCTCTTCTTTTCTTCTGGTTTGTGCAGCATTACCATTCCCTTTCTTCGGGATAAAAATGCCTGGCTAGTGACTCTACCTCTTTCCGCGCCACTTTCGCGTTTGTACCAGGATGGAAATCCGGGGAGCGACAGCTGGCGACTCTGCTGGGGACCGAACCCATAATCTCTGGTTCCCCTGTGAGTCTCTCCTAGCGCTTGCGTGTTTCTGTTTCTTTGGGTGATGTCTGTTTGTTGTGCATTGTTGTATTTTATTGTTGTTTATTTACAGCTTTATTTACAGTTTTCAGTATTTATTTTTTGCATCATATATTATACTGGACTGTCTGGACTGGTTTTCTGTTTGGTGGGATGGTGTTACTGTTTCTGAGAGATGAGCTCATTACCACGGCTCGAGTGCACATTAGGACTTAGAGTGGTTCCACTTTGGCCTCATGAGATCTTGTCATGGGGGTAGTAGTGAGTTCCACGCCCAGATTTGCGACCGTCTTGGAAATGTCTTGATTTGGGGATCTTCCTCTCTCATTTCATAACCTTGACAGTTATGTGCAGCTGGGGACCGATCATTGAGAACCTTCTGGAAACATCCCTCTTTAGTGATGACAATGGCAGACCATATTGTGTGGCAAACCCATTCGCATCCGAGGGCCCACTTGGGACTTACATAGGATGACCTTTTTTCCCGGATTCAGCTGAGGCATCCTTGCGTAGTACATAATGCCAAATCGATTCCCTGATTTGGTCATGAACCATTTCTCGGAGATGGTGAAAGTATTATTGCTATTCGGCTTTGAGAGTCCGTGATGTCTGACCCGGAGCATACCAGTGAGATTGGGAGGGGTTTACAGGTTTGCAGGAACCCATGACCTCAACACACCCTCATTTCCAGTGCAGTCTTATGTTTTGATCCGGTCACTATAATCCTGGAGTTCTTAATCTTTGGTTCTGGATTATCATCTATGGTTATTATTCAGAGATCTTGTGGTTACAGACACTCGATTCTTGGCAGTATTCCAGATTCCAGGCAGTTTCCGGCTGTGATCCCATGTCTTTGCATCTTTCGCATCATCATATTGCATATTGCATTTGCATCTACATTGCATATTCTTTTTCCAGAGAGCTCATCCTTCCTCTTTTGTCCATGACCAGCCAGCTGATTTCCCGGTACTCAGTTTGAACAAGTGGTAACTGTTGGAAGACGAAAAATGGTGTTTGAAGCTAGCTTGAGAAGTGTCAGGAACTAAGAAAAGGTCAGTTTGGAAGCCATCAGTAGCTATGTCAGAGAGCAACCTTCAGAATGTTGAGTTTCCACCTGGTTTCACTTCGATGACCAATCCTTTGTTTGGTCTTTCTCCTGATGAGGATCTTCCACAAGTGAACAATCTTGCTCAAGCTCAGCCTGTACAGACCCCGATGGTGAATCAGAGTGTACCTAAACCATCTGTTGTCCGAGGTGGACCTTCATCTTCTTTTGATTCTACGGATTATCAGAGTTTTGCCTTCCCTATGCCAGACTTCCAAGGGGCAATCCCTCTTGTGAAAACCAAGGATCCACCAGCTTTTGATCCTGCTGAAAGGTTTCGTGTGTTGGATGAGCAACTCAAAGCCTTAGCGGATCCTGATGCATATGGTTTTGATGCTCTAAACCTGTGCTTGGTGCCTGGTCTTGTCATACCTCCAGATTTCAAAACTCCGAAGTTCGAGAAGTACACTGGTGTCAGTTGCCCGAAGCGTCATTTGGTGATGTTTTGTAGAAAAATGACTTCTTACGCCCGCAATGATGAGCTGATGATTCACTGTTTTCAGGACAGTTTAAGTGGGGCATCCTTAAATTGGTATATGGATTTGGAAAGCGGTCGTATCCGATCTTGGAATGATTTATCCAGAGCTTTCATAAAGCAATACCAGTACAATGTGAACATGGCGCCCTGTCGCACGCAGTTGCAAAGCCTATCTCAGAGAACCGGTGAATCTTTCAGAGAATATGCACAACGGTGGAGAGAGTTGGCAGCCCAAGTGCAACCACCACTTTCAGACAGAGAATTAGTTGACCTTTTCGTGGGCACGTTGCAAGGTCCGTACTTGGAAAGAATGAGTAGCATTGGGACGTTAAGCTTTTCTGATTTGATAATAGTTGGAGTGCGCATCGAGAGCCTGCTCAAAAGTAGAAAGATCCAAGACTTTTAGAACATCCCAGCTAATGAAGATGAATCTGTTGGCAGCTCCCAAGGGGAAGAATGGTATGACGTCAGTGCAGTCATGGCAAATATTGAATATTCTAGACCAACATCTTCTCAGAGATCATCTTTTCCTAGGTCTGGTTACTCTTACGGACAACAAGAGATGCTCAGAGCACCGTATCAAAAGTCCTGGACTCCTCCTCGTCCAAATCTACAAGCTCATGGTCGAAGATCTCAGAACCAACTTCAGAGCCAGCCTAGGCCTCGCAACAATCTGGAAAGAAGGAATGCTCCTATTCATCCAGTTCCCGTGGCATACAGTGAACTATTGCCACATCTAATTCAGAGCT
This sequence comes from Lathyrus aphaca, assembly GCA_963966055.1. NCBI lineage: Eukaryota > Viridiplantae > Streptophyta > Magnoliopsida > Fabales > Fabaceae > Lathyrus > Lathyrus aphaca. The sequence continues at coordinate 499,798,106 of OZ014521.1, forward strand.
CATTGGTGGTTCCTAAGCCTCTCAAGCCATTTCCAGAACCGTACCCTTCAGAGTACAATCCTCATGAGTAGTGTGGGTATCATGGTGGATCAATGGGGCATTCAACTGATGATTGCAAAGCTTTTCAAGAAAAAGTACAACAGTTGATCGACAAGGGGTACATATCCTTTCCGAAAGGAAGCCTGGTTGTGCACGTCAACCTCTCGCCTGATTAAGTTCAAAGACTTTGAAGGAGCGTATCCTGATTTCAGTGGTTTATACAACAAGATGTCATCAGAGCTGGTGATCATCGTATCCTTTTTATCATTTGCATTTGTAGTTTCTTTCCTGTTAGCAGCTACTTGTCTTTTAAATGTTGTCGTTTTTAATGGTATTGTTAATGTAGTGATCATGCTTTTTGAATCAATTATGTCGCATTCGCTCATTTTTCTTTACTTGCATTGAAAAAACAAAAAAAAATGCATCCATTTACCTCCCACTTTATTTCACCATTGTTTAGCAGGTTTAAGGGAGGATGATGACAACTGAATACCCATAATTGTTGAAGGTATGCTTTCAGGGTAGAACCTGCTGACGATGTACAGGAATTGTTTCAATTCCCAAACACCGGAGATATAAGGGAGATAGACCCTCGTCAACACCTTTGAGCCTTGAAGTTGGAGTTTCTTTTCTAAACGAAAAAAAAACCCTCACATTTAACCCGGGGCAGGGTAGTTATCAGTTAATTTGACCGAGTGTTCAAATTTCCAAAGGAGTGAGCATCTGAGGATCCATTTCCTTTATTCATCGCACCTCAAGAGGTCAAGGGACGTGAAACCACAATGGTTATCCCTCACCAACAAAGGAATGAGGCAGTCACAGTCCTTTCAGCAAGTCAGATAAACCAGTGTCACACGTTTTGTTCAACAAAAATAAAAAAAAAAAGAGAAACAAAAGCCCGCTAAGTCGGAAAAAAAAAAGATGATGAGAACAAATGACTTAGGCAAAAGTTAGGGCATCCCGCTGGACGTCAAAATCGAAAAATTCAAAAGAAAGAATCAGTCCAGGCAAAAATTAGGGAATAAAAATCTAAAAAAAAAAAATCTTACATTAGAACAAAATCGTGTGACTAGACACAAAGTCAGAAGGGGTAACTGTTACTCCAAGAAACCTCATTGGTGCGTAAACCGTCAACGTCATTGGTTCCTCAACCATTACAAAACCCTTTCGAGAGGCGAGCGCTCAGGTAAAATTAGTTGAATATAGGACTGAAGAACATCAAGGAGAATGGGTGGGCACATATAAACTTTGAGCCATAAATCTTTCTTTCTAAAACCGTGAACCATGCCACGTTATAACCCTTGAAAGTCCTAATTGAATCAGGTTCAATTCTGAAAGCATACTACGACAAGGTTGCGTAAACTGATTCCTAACGATTTGCTAACTCAGCACTACGTTTGGACTAACCATCCATTCGTCACACACTGTCACAGCATTAAAACTAATAAATTTTCAAAACTTGCATGTGCACTGCATTAAAATTACCATTTGTAAATGAACAGTTTTAATTGCAAGTCAGCCTGTGTCACCAGGGAAGTTCCTACAAAGAGCAATCAGAGAGAACTTGATCATTCAACAATGATGGTTAAGACCAAGAGCATCGTGTTAGCCTATGAATAAGGGGCATGTTATCTAGTGGTTTTGTCGACCAAGGAGTTTGGAAGGGTAAAGCAAGTTCCCAAGCATCGGTTGATCGAGGAACATCATTCAAAATCAGTTGATCCGAGTTGAATCTACCAAACAGGGTCAGGCCACCCGGTTTTTTTTCTGTTGACCAGGGATGAATTCTTCCAATGCTCAGTCAGAATGAGTCAAGTCGCTTCCACGCTCATACCGAGGCCGGACACTTATAGATATCACCAAGTGCAACTCTCCTCGAAAGGACATCCAAGTTTTCCATGCTAGGAATTGGGTAATCAGTGACAGTATGTTCAGAGACTCACCCATACAGGGGCAAACTTCAGCTACACAGAGCAAGTATATCAACAATCTCCAAGTTCAGGACGAGTATCGGGGAATTATGCTACCCACCCTCGCCTTTGTCACCCTTCTCAACCTGAAGCCTTGTCACTAGGACCTTTCTTCCCATCCTTGGGAGCATTTCTAGCTTCTCATAAACATTGCATAAGTCATTTGCATGCGTTATTCATGTCGCTTCGCTAGAGCATACGCATCATAGTGCATTGGGCATCTAACCCCCACAACATCAATCTCAATTCAGAGGGCCTCGTAACCCAACTTCTCGACCTTTCAAAGTCCAGTTCTCATCTGGAAAACCACTTCAAAGTCTAGTCCTCGTCTGGCAGACAAACCCAAAGTCCAGTTCTCGTCTGGAAAACCAACTTCAAATACTAGTTCTCTTCTGGTAGGCAAATCTTTTAACCAGTTCTCGTCTGGTCACCTTTTCATTTAACCTGTTGAACGCCAGTTCTCGTCTGGTAGTCATTCTTTTTCAGAGTCAATTCTCGTTTGACAATGAACCCCAAGGAGTCAGTTCTCGTCTGACGACTTATTCTTTGCCCATCAGTTCTCGTCTGTTGGCCTACCTTCAATAAACCAGTTCTCGTCTGGTACTTCACCTTTAAAGTCCAATTGCTTGGCAACCAAAACAAAAATATCAAAATCTCTCAACCTGGCCTTCCGCCTAACCATCCTTGTTTTGGCTCTCGTAGCTCGCCTATTCATCATATCCTCATCATCTTAAGCATACGTTTGCATCTTGCATCATTTGCACTGCATCTTCATACCGCGTGGTTTCTGTTTTCTCTCTAATGTGGGACAGAATTGTTACAAGACGCAATCTGGGGCAGTTATCTCAAGATCCGTTTGATTTCTGCGAGAGTTTGAAGACACTGGGGCAATTATAGATGCCATGTTTTCTGTAAAATCCTCTAGAGACGATCTTTTTCATAGACTATGCAGTCTGAGGCAATTTGAGGAGTGAAGGAATACTTGTTCACTCATGATAATCAGTATGGAACTGTTGAGCTCAGAGGCTTGAAGCGTCGAGTTAATTTTCAGGGAATGTCTGGTATTTATTTTACCAGCATGGTTTTGGAAGTTTATTTCTTCCCCGAGCAGAGAATTTTCCTTCAGCCAACAAGGTTTCCTCACGAGGAGTTGGTATTCTCATTCAGTCAAAGTCCAATTTTCATTGGCATATCTTTCCAACACAGTCGTCATACTATACCCGGGGCATAATTTGGCTTAACTTGATCAACATTCTCCAGCAAGGTCTCTACTCAGCAGAGCATTGCCAAGTATGTTTCTCAACCAAGCCAGAAGCTTGACATCCCCAGCTGAGGTAGGGCAGATGATATCCCCAACAGAACTTCAAGGCTAATTGAATTATTCTCATCCCCAAGCGGAATTGCCTTTCCACAATGAAGTTTTCTCAGCAGGCAGCTGAAGGCCATGCTCCCCGCAGAGCTTAGAAGTATCAAAATTCTCTCCTCATCAAGAGTTTGATCAAGCATCTTCCCCAGCCAAGTCTGAAGATGGTCTTTCCCCACAGAGTTTCATGTTTGGAATTCTCTCCCATCATTGGGAATATTCCCCAACAAAGTTGCCATACTTTGGGGTCAATTTGATGATATAGCCAGGTATTCATCACCTCAGTCAGAGTTAGGTGTCCAGGCCTCTACTTGTTTTCCCCTACAGAGTTGTCACTCTTATGGCCAGTCAGGCATATGTTTGTTGCTCATATGCAATCTACAGCACTTGTCTGTGTTCGTACTTTATGGTTGCTCGTATGCATCTCTCGACACTCGTTTGTGTTATCCCCTTGGTGTTGCTCGTTTGCTATCCCCAGCAGTGGTCCATGATTACCTTGACATTGCTCGTCTACAATTCTCAGCACTTGTATGTGTTTGGTATCCAGTATTTATTGTTGCTCGTCCGCACTTCCCATCACTCGTCTGTGTTTGATTTTTGACCTTGGGTTTGCTCGTCTGCAATTTTCAATACTCATATGTGTTTGATATTTGATACCTGTTGTTTGCTCGTCTGCAAATTTCCAACACTCGTCTGTGTTTGGTATGTGGATACTTTGTTTTTGCTCGTCTGCAATTCCCAACACTCGTCTGTGTTTTGATATATAATACCTGTTATTGCTCGTCTGCAATTTCCAACACTCGTCTGTGTTTTGATGTTCTGATATCTGTAATATTTTTGGTTGCTCGTCTGCAATTCCCAGCACTCGTCTGTTTGTTGTTTGTTCGAAGCTCGTCTGCTTTGTTTGGATACTCGTCTGTATCATCCCTAACACTCATATGTGTTAGCTTACATCTGTATGTGTGGATTTGCTGATTATCCTGGTACTCTTTATGATACTCTAAATGCTCGTCCGTGTTTGAATTTCTGGTATTCGTTTGTACCAGTGGTTGATACTCGTCTGCATTATTGCTTGAAGCGCTCGTCTGTGTTTCTTAGATCATCGTCTGATACTCGTCTGTATCATTGACTTTTGGAACTCGTATGTGTTATCTTGATGATCATCCAATACTCGTCTATATTGAAGAGGTTTAAAATCCTGACTGTGGGAATAAATGTCAAAATGGTTACCAGTCTTGGCGTAACAGGTAAATCCGAAAGAGGCTCGTCCGTCTCAGGCACTTCTTATTATTGTTGCACCTGGCGTAACAGGTTTGCTCAAAGAAGACTCGTCTGTCTTATACCATATATCCCCGGATAATATATGAAGAAGGTTCGTCTACCTTGATTATGCATGTCTATCCCACAGACTTAAATGCATCCCGGTCCTGGCGTAACAGGTATATCCGAAGGAGATTCGTCCGTCTCAAGTCATATGTCTTGCAAAGTGTGAGGACTCATATGTCTAGTTCCTGGCGTAACAGGATTGTTTGAAGACTCGTCTGTCAAAGTATTCTGATTCCAGATAACAGTTTCAACTTGGAAGAAGCTCGTCTGCTTTTTCTCCCATTCAATCACCAAAGCGTCTTTTGGTTGGGTTTATTTCCCGGTTTTGCATTCTTCGTCAGAGTGCAAATTTTCGGGGTCTTTTGGGTATTCAATCACCGTTTATCTCGAACGTCTGGTAGCTGTTGCACTCATCTTTTTCAGATTAACAGTTGATTGAATAGGGGCAGCTGTAGACACCCTAAATTTTCCCTCTGGTTTTTCTATCTTTTTTTCAGTTTTTCGTTTTGCATTCATACGCATTTTGCATAAGCTCCTAAGACATGGGATCATGGTCATCAGAGGATTAGGGTTTCACGCCTTTATTTGCAGATTATCAGGAAAATTCAAGGCTTTGGCTTCCAGCCAGCATTGGTCTCATTCTCTTATGCTAGTATCACCAGACTGGGGTTTATCTCCCTGAATAAGTGGTTTCAGAGGATTTCTTCAGCTGCAAGTTTATTTGTCTCAGGGGTTGATTTCTCAGTGTGCATCCAAAGCCAAGTTGTTGTGTGTGGAATTCTTCAGGATTTATTTGGTCAGAAACTTAGGAGGTGGTTTATTCATATGGTTGTGTTTCAGTTGCTGATTATTCAGTGCATCAGGGTTGGATTTGTTTTTTATCAGAAGTTTTGAAAAGTCTAGAATGTAGCTGTGGATTTAAATTTAACCAAGTTGTGAGGTTCATTCAAGTTTCTTTTTCTTTCTTTGTTTTTTTCCCGTTTTTTCCATTATCCTCTCATCAATTTTCCAATCCATTTCATTTTTCTTCTTCTTTGTTTTTTGTTTTTATCATTATTCAACATATTATATCCAATTTTACCACATTCTTTTTATTCTTATATTTTATTCTTATATTCCATTTATTTTAGAATTCAATTCCATTTTTAATATTTTTAATCCATCTAGATGCCATTTTCACTATCCACATTATTATTTTTAGCCCATTTTTTCATTAGAGCCCATCATGGTATAATTTTATTTTACATTTGTTCACAATTTTCTTGCTGCAAAGAAAAGCTTGCGGTCCCACCTTCACCACAATTTCCTCATCATTCTCACCTTACCAAAACTAATTTCCATTTGCAGCATCATGCACACTCATTTTTTTCATCACTCCTCACATGTCCCACACTCAGCAAAACGAACTCACACATTCCACTTTTCCGTACAACAATCACACAATATTCCCCACTCACATTTTACCAAAAACACACACGTAAAACTATTCTCACTCTTCTTCGGATTCAACAACACCGAACTACACAAACCCCTTTCAAAAAACTCCATTCCATCTTCAACCTCAGAACATCCCCCTTCTTCAACTCAAACCTCAACTCTCTTCAAAACACACAAAATCACAAACCTCTTCTGCAACGCAAACCGCAACACGCCATCCTCACTCTTCTTCTCAACCTTCTTCCGCCAACCCACACTCCACCAAACTCTTCGCAAACCCTCAATTCACCGAACAATCACCCTCCACACACCGTGAACACCTTCAACCTTTACGACTCCATAATCCATCCTTCAACATACCTCCTGCAACATTCTTCACAAAATCCAACAACAAACAAGAACAAAACAGAAGTTAGAGAGGAGAAAGACGATCGACACGAAAGAAGAAGAAGTTTGAAATAGAAAAGAAGAAAAGGAGCCGATCTAGGTAGGATCGAGGAACTGAAGCCGAAAGAACCAAAGGTGAACGAAGGAGCCTTCGACGGAAGACCCGGTGTTCTCTTCGGATTTGGCCGTCAAGGGGCGCCGACGTGACATTCTTGCGCGAGTTTAGACGGAGAACAATAAGGCCGGTGCTGATGGGATCCGCAAATGGAAGGAAGTCGCCGATGGAGAAGGATGATGTGAATGTGAGAGCAAGCGGATTGTATTACCTTGTGAGAAGAAGGGTCGGAGCGGTGCTCATGTTTTGAGTTTTGGTTATTGCGTCATTTTCTTTTTTTTAAAGAAATCAATTTTTGATTATTTTATTTTGGATCTTGGACTTCCCAGCTCAGTTGATCCATTTGTGCACCTCATGTCCACCGAACATGCACATGCCAGGAGAATAAATTTTTGTTGTTGCTGTCTTGATGGGCTGACTTGTTTGAAGCCCAATTGGAGTTGCTCATTCCATCAAAAAATCCTGCGCCTCACCCCCCTCTTCAATACAGCCTATCCTCATTTCCTTAATATTTCCTTTTATTTTGTTTAATTTCTTTGTTCATTAGTTCTTAATCTTTGGTTAACAGTTGTTTATTGTTTAAGATTTGATTTTGATTTTGGTTTTTTATTAGAAGTTTTATTAATTCTAACCTTGAATTCATTTATGGTTAATTATTAATGTAGTTTTTTTTATTTATTTAAATTGTAGCTAAATAGATTTTGTTTAATTTTTTTAGTGACTAGCTTTATATACTAGTATTAAAATTCTTAATTTAGAGTTCGTTTTTTTATTTCCCAGAATGTGTTCTTCTTATAACTTTGTCTGAACTAATAATACTTCTTGATGCAGACTGTGCTTAGTCCCTGATATCGTTCGGATCAATTCCCGCTGTTATTTCTGATTCCCTTTGACACTGGACGCGTATATTTGATACTCTGATTTGTTTGGACTTGATGGCAGGTCCATTGTTCAAATTCAATGATGAAGGATAAAGCATGGAGATGGCCTTATGACTAATTGTTTTTTTCATAAATCTTGTTCGGGCTAATGGAATTTTTGGATGCAATTCGCACCTGGACTTTGGTTTTGCGCGGACTAACTCTTGGTTATAATTCCGGATGATGGAAGTTTATATTCGACATCTGTCTGATATCCTAATAATGGACAACTGTGCTTTACTTATAAAGTTGTTCTGGACTCGATACTTCTTCTTGAATTTCTTTTGCACGCATTAAAGAGGCAACGGACCTTCTCCGTTAGGTACCACTGATGGCTCGATTATACTTATTGCATGTTGTTGCATCTGGAAGTCCTACTGGTGTAGGCTCTGTTTGTGCATTGTCCATTTACTTCATTCTGTATTCCTTATCTTCATTCTTATTCATATTCATATTGCATTCTCATCTCCTTATGTTCATTCTTATTCATCTTATCTTATCCCTCATCTTCTCTATCTCTTTCTTAACTTGTGGTGTGCTTAGGCCACCATGGTGCTTCTCCTCTCATCTTCTTCTTTCCTCCTTCATTAGGATAGTGAGCCTCACTAACCTTAGGATATCCATGCATGACAACACTTAGGAATCTTTAGTCCCCCATTAGACTTTTACCTTTGTGATCCTTTTAGTTCTTCTTCTCTTCTCATCTCATAACCATAAAAAACATCTTAATAAAGTTTGAAGTGATGCCTTGAGCAATAGCCTTATCCCATGAGGTGTGCTTGTAGTCTTCCCATCTTGGGATAGTACAAGCTTACCTTGTGATGCACAAGTCTGATCAAGGTATCTTCTTCACAAAGAAAAACATAAAAAACACTTCTTCATCAAAAATACAAAAACACTTAATAAATTCAATGAGTTAGTGAGCCTAAGCCCTAATCTCTGGAATCAAGTTTTGGGGATCTTCTCCTTACTTGAGGGTGCTTGTTCTATTATTCCATCATGGAATGTAGTGACAAGTACACATTCCATGGAAAAGATCTTGAGTTCACTTCCTTGTGACGCACTCATAAAAGCCTCTAAAAAACACAAACAAACAATAAGCGTCTTTCCTTCGGGAATACTTTTCTCATCTCCTTCGCTCTGTACGCGAACTTGCTCCTACTTTTCATTTTGCAAGACGGTTACGCACTCGTCGTCCGAGTCTGCAACACCTGAGCATTGGCATAGGCAGTTCAAGCCTTAATTTAAAAGCAATTTTCTTTAGTACCCCTAGTTAGGGGAACTACAGCGTCTCTGATCCTCATTATCCTGATGAGGTACGTAGGCAGCGGGGTAGGGCCCGTTCGAGCACAATCTTTATTTTCCCTACATTTTTCTCTTTGTTCTCTTATTCAGTTCTTTTCCAGTTCCATTTTCTTTTCATTTTCATTTCTTTGCAGCAGCTTTCATACCCTCACCCTTTGAAACATTTTCTTTGCAAGCGTGGATCCCGTCGGGTACGGCGGACGATCTAGGTGCTAATACCTTCCCAGGTCGTAACCGACTCCCAAACTCAGTCTCTTTGGTTCGCAAGACCCGTGTCCTTCCTCTTCTTTTCTTCTGGTTTGTGCAGCATTACCATTCCCTTTCTTCGGGATAAAAATTCCTGGCTAGAGACTCTACCTCTTTCCGCGTAACTTTCGCGTTTGTACCTGGATGGAAATCCGGGGAGCGACAGTTGGTTATTCCCTCTCTAGTAGAGCTTTTAGAAGTTTTAATAAAATAACTCTTACTATTGAAGAATCTATTCATGTTTCGTTTGATGATAATATTATTGTTGAAAACGTTGTTGGAAATTCGAGTTGCAGGTATAGTTGAATGGGTAAGTTTTTTCCGATTACGAAGAAATTTCTGAGTTGTTCGTGTTGGAGGCTTGATAAACCAACGTTGATTTTAAGTTGTTCATGTCGTATAAGTTGTTTGTGTTACTTATGTTGTTATGTTGTTTGCATTGTGAAGTCGTATATGTCATATAAACATTTGCATATTATGTCAGAGTCGTTGCTTACATAATGTTGGCCTGGATTGGCACTAAGTTAAAAGTTGAGGGCTTATGCCTTAATGCCTCGGTAAATTGGAAAAATTATTAAGTTGAAGGCTTATGCCTTGCAGATACCTCGATAACCTGGTATATTCTAAATTGGGAGTTTTACTCTAATGGTACCATATGGATATGCATAGTTGAGTCACATATATGTTGCATTCTTTATGTCGGTTATGTTGTTTATGTTGTTCAAGTTGATAAGTTGTTTACGTTGTTGAAATTAATTAAGTTGTTTATGTTTTTCAAATTGATTAAGCGGTTCATGTTGATTAGGTTAATTAAGTCGTTCGTGTTGGATATATGATTATGTGGTTTATGTAGAAAATGTTGATAGGTGTAATAGGTTGATAAAGTAAGTTGATAAAATGTGGGTGATTGTTAAGTTGTTGTTGTTATCATTGTTGTGGAAGTGGTGATAATTGCATGATTCTGGTCTGTGTATTATTTATCATACTTCGTTGATAAAATTCGATATCTCACCCCTTTTATTTGAATGTTACCCCTATGTTGGTAACATGCAGGTTAGCTTGGTGGAAGATTGTTATCTTTGTTAGTTCGAGTTGGTGTCGATGCTCTGATACATAATACTTGGGGGGTGAATGCTTAGTTGCTTTAATGTTGATTTGTTCTAGTCATTGTTGTTCCAAGTTGTTTGCATTAGAAGCATGTTGATACTATGTTTTTTATGTTGAAAAAGATGGTGTACTATGTTTAGTTGAATAATTGAGAATTCGTTGCTAATTAAGTGAAAGTTATTTGTTTCAAAGATTGAATAAAAGTTGTCATTATGGTTTCATCTGAATTGCAAGTGCTATGTATCAATGTGTTATTATTTGTCTAAATGAATAATTTTTTGAAAGTTGAAATGTGGCATCCTATTTGTTTACTTATTGGTTGAGTTTTCCTACTCTGATTTTCAATATATTTTCCAGGTAGAAATGGGGTGTTACATTTAGTAGTATCAGAGCAGGTCGGTTTGTCCGACTAATGTTGTCTAATGTCAATTATTCCTAGGTACTCGACACGTGTGTGAAATACTGTCGGTGCTTGTTCGTTAGTTTCTAGTCGTTGTCTGCAGGCTTTGATTTGGTTTAAGTGGGGGAGAGGTTGTCTCTCGGACGTGTTGTTGGTATATAGAAGTTGGTTCAAGGTGATGTTGATTGCAGAAGTGAAAATGTTGTTGAAGTGATGTCATTGCGGACCAGCAACAGTATGGAATCATGAATTTATATCGGTCAAGTTTGAGAAGTGCATAGAATATGGATGAGGAATTGATTGAGAATAAGGAATTATTCCAATGGAAATGATAAGTTGATGGATCAAGTCGGTAGATTATTATGCCTTAAATATAGTTGGATTAAAGTCGGGTAATTTCGTAGTTGAATGAAAAGAAGGGATGTTGGTGAAATTTGGAATCAAGAGAGAGAGAGAGAGAGAGAGAGAGATGGAACTTATGTTCATCAATCTCAAATTCAATTTTTTGTAATTTTGGAGCAATTGTAAGTAAAATAGGCATAACCTTTTGCTCGTGATTCTGATGGAAGCGATTCTGGAATTTTTGGAAAGATTACAAAATTCCCTACAGTTTGCATATAATATTTGTCTTCAGGAAGTTTGTGAAGAGGCAGAAAAGTGTGTCATAATAATTGGTTCTGATGTTGATTTTTGGAAAACTCTACATACGGGAATTCTGAACCAGTCTCATTGCAAGGAGGATAACTTTTTACTCGTAACTCAGATTCAAGCAATTCTTGAAGTTCTGAAATCTGAACGAAATTATCTTCATTTTGGAATATGATTTTATGTTTTGGAGGTCTATATTGGAAGAGATAAATGTGTTCAGAGTTGAGCGGATATTGCAGAAAATTGAGAAATATGAAGACGAGTGTGAAATATTGATAAGAATAAAATGTTGGTATTAGAAAGAATGCAACGGTGTCGGAGAAGGCATAGAAACGTAATTTATGTTGAATGAGAATGATTATACTAACGATGTTGTGTGATGGTAATGTTGAGAGAAATGTGAACATTGATTAGTGTTGTCAAAAAATTTAATTTGAACGAAAGTTGTAATTGAAGCCAACTGAATTAGATTATACTCGATGTTGTAGCAACTCTGGTGTTATAAGGATATTTGAAGTTGTGTTGTGCCATGTGCGTGCATAAGAGACTGTGTATTGGTCTGTGAATGTTTTTGTAATCATTGACAAAGTTGAAATTAAGGAAACTAAGAAGCCGTTGGTAAGCCTTAGAGAGTTGGCAGAGCATTATGCTAACGGACTTTGGGCACAAGTTGAAGTACGCTATTGTTTTGGGTAATGATAATTTATGTGATTGTTATGGCTGTCAGATGTCTATTGACAAATTGAGGAACTGGTCACCTTAATCTATTGTTGATAGTATACGGAATCATAATTGATGGATATATGTGTCATGCCAACTAGTATAATATGTATGTTAAATTGGTTGAAGTCAAGCCAAGTGCTTGTGGATTGTGTGATTTGTCGATGCAGATTTGTATATAAGAATATTGGTTGGATTTAAGGATGGTAGCATGAAATTGTGTTTGGATTGAATAGTAATATGGAAACTCATAGTTGAACTCTGAATCAAGTGGCTTGAGACCTTAAGTTTTTTTGATGATAACAAAGTATTGAAATTATAATGGTTTATTTGATGTGTGTTACATGTAGGGGTGTTCAAATCCAAACCAATTCAAATAGAAATCGAAAAAACAATCCAAAAAAACTGAAAACCGTAAAAACTGTTTTTTTATGTATTTGATGTCATTTTAAAAACCGATCGGTTCAAATTGGATTTCGGATTGTTTTTCAAAACCGATCCAAACCAAACCGTTTGTATATATATTTTTGAATTTTTTTATTTTTTAGTAGTATGTATGTTGTGTTAATTTAATATTAGATGATTACTTAATTTTTAAAATAATATTGATTAATTTAATTTAATCTTTTTATTTTTATTTTTTTCATCTTATAATATTAATTTTTTATATAGTATATTATATATTATATCAAAAAAAATTATTTATTTTAGTACTTTTAGAATATTAATAAAAGTTATCATTTGTAATTTGGATATCCAAAAAATCGATCCAAATTAAACCGCATTAAATTAGATCTGATCAGATTTTTTTAATCAATCATCCAAAACCGAACCAAAATGCAAGTAAATTTACATTTGGATTAGATGATATTTTGCTTCAAAATCGATCAAAACTAAACCGCGAACACCCCTAGTTACATGTGTGCAGATACTATTACTTGTAAATATTAGTCAGATTTTTTCTTACATTAGTACACTTGGGAATTGTTGAGTTGCTAGCTTCTGGTGGTAGAATATGAAGAACACTTGCTAGTATTGATTAGCACAGACTCTGGTGCTGAAGGTCTCAGCATTATATAAGTCACTACACTTACTGAATGTGTGAGAACAAGATTTGGTTCTGCTCAATATCTTTATGTTTTGATAATAACAACGAAGTATTTGTATGAAAGCAATTTTAATACTCTAACAATTGTTGTTCTGAAAGTCTTGACAAACAGGTTCTAACTCTGAGGGAGTTCATGAGAACCAGTGATTTTGATATGATGATATTCACTTATGCACTAAAAGAAAGCAAGACTACTCATGTATCAACTCATCTAAAAGATCTTGAGAAAACGGATGTTGTGTAACAACCCAAAATTTTCCCTCTCATTTTCATATCATATAGCATAGCATATTGTATACATGTTCAAACATTCTTGCATAAAAAAATGAAGCATAAGCATCCATGATCACAAGCATAGGGCATATGATCAATCATCTGGAAAGTCGTGATCTTCCAAGTCAAGATAAGATCCAAGTGATCTTGCAAGAAGCTCGCAAGGTATCCTCATATTTTATACAAGCTCAAAGTCACCCTCAAAGTCCTAGAAGTGTGAAACATCATCAGAAGCTCAGCAGTGCAACACCCTCCTACACAAGCAAACCCTAATTAGGGTTTTGCTCCAGATCAAGGAATTCTCATATATTTGACAAATTATTATGGTCAAAGGCTCTCATATGATATATATAAGGACTATAGATGAAGTTTGATGCAAAAACTCATTGAGGAAGTCAGTTATTTGATCAGTTACTTGTAAATGAGGAAAAAGATCAATTGAGCAAATGAAAAGTCAACCAATGGATTTCAAGGCCTCCAATCATAATTTTCAAGTCAAAGGACCTTATTAAGGGAAAATAATGGCTTTGGTGACCTTAGGGATCAAGAAACTAGGGTTTGGATAGAAGTTGCCAAAATTAGAAAGTGATGTGTATGAAAACTTTCTATTTTTGGATACTTTTGCCCTAATTTTCAATTGATTCTTACATGACCAATATGACTTCAAATGATTTTTCCTCAAACATGAAACTTGTAGAGAATCTTCTCCCCTTTCCGAAAAGTCTAAGAACATGATCATAGCCTTTATGGTTTGAAAGTTATGGCCAAAAGAAGTTGGTGTTTTTTTAGGGTTTTACCATATTTTCCAAGATTCTACCAAATGTAAAATGGCTTGTAATGCATTTCTAAGGCCTTAAACACTCCAATTTGGTTTATTGGTTTCAATTACAAGTCATGACAAGAGTTTTTTCCCAAGGAATGTATGGAAATCGTGACTTGATGCATGGATAATTCACTAATTGCATTTTTGCAAAAGTGATCATAGGCATTGTGATGGATCCAAGGGTGAAAATGCATCATAAATAATCAGATTGTGCACATGGGAGGGAGGTTGCACGCATAAACCACTCACTCACACTTTTCATGCATTATTGTATTTTGAGTGGAATCACACACTCACTCCAAAACCCTAATCAGTGTTACAATTATCTCATATATAAGAGGATCACACACATTTCACGGCCCCAACCACCATCATTTCTCAGATTCAAATTCTTTTGCATTTTGGCATTTCTCTTCAAATCACTCTCCACACCAACACATTGCTTCATTGCTTTACATTTTCTTCATCCTCAAGTCACAAGGATCACAAATCAACCACTGGTTGGAGCTTAGAGTGAAGTTTCAGTGAGGTGCAGTTCAGATCAAGTGGATTCAAATCTTCATATTCAAGCCTCCTCAAGCTCCATCTTGCATTTATTTTGCAAGAGGAGATAAAATCAAGTAGATCTGCACCATTCAGAGGGATTTCTTGGTGGATTTGAAGATCTTCAACTTCAGGTGAGCTTCTGAAACTTTAGATCTACATCTTGTTTTTTGTGTCTGAATCTTGATCTACTCACTTCACTGATGATTCTGATATAGTTTTTTTTAAGATTTGTTGAGTATTGAAGTTGCATTGTTGATTTAAAGTTTGGATGTGAAACTTTGTTTTCTTTGATCTGCTTGATATGTTGTTTATTTGTGAATTGTGAGTTTGGATTTGAATTCACCATGCTTAAATATTGTGATCTGGAGTTTTTTGGACATTGTTGTTAGGGTTTGTTCATACGCATGAATTTTCCGGTGTCGGAGCCCTAGCTCCGGTCACCGGATTCTGGAATTTGAATTTGCAGGATGAACGAGGAAGAAGTAATCTCAGCCATTCGTTTTTTAATCTGGATGTCCATTAATTTGCCAGCACATTAAAATGGCACCCTCTCACTCACTTGTTTTATAATTTCTGAATAAATCATTGTGTTTACTAGTACACTATAAGTATCATGCGCGCGCGTCTTTGAATCATATGATGTTTGACTTTTGCTTTTGCTTGACTTTTCCTTATGCATTAGATCCATCCAATGGCTATGGTTATTTCTAAATTTAGGAGAATTCCACTATAATTATTGTGCAATGCGCTGATTTTGTTTGGGCCTAGCTACTAATGACACCCCCTCCCTGAGTCCACTTGCGTGTAGTAACTGAATTGGGTTGCTTCCTGAACCTCCCTTGATTCATTTGTTTTTTTATTTTCTTTTTGTTAATTTTTTCATTTCTAATTTTTAAAAATAGTAAACTACATCAAAAAAATCCTGAAAATATTCAAGATCACATTTTAGAATTAATTTTGGAATTAATTTCTTTTATTTTTGTTTCTTTTGTGCATACCCTGCCTTGTTGAATTTCTATATTGAGTTTGAAAATAGTTTTAATGTTGATTCTTTTTGCTATTCCTTGATAACATGTTGAAGTATGTTGGTGATATTTACCTTAATTTTTAGGACTTGTTTCAATTTATTTTGAGGTATTGCTTTGTGAAGAAGTAAGTGAAACCCTAGTTGATGTTTAAGCCATTGTTTGATTTAGTTTGTTTATGATTCTTGCCTTGTGGTTTTGGTATGGTGTTCTCACATGTTTAAGGTGTCTTGATGCATAATTGTGTAATTTTTAGATCTTACTTGATGTTTGTTTGAATTTTTGTTCTTAACATGTCCTCATTTGATGCTTACATGTCCACTGTTTGCTTGTTAGAATAGGAGGGCACTTGTGCCAACTACTAAGACTTGTTTTGTGCTTGTTAACTTGATGCTTGATCCCTGTATTTGGTATGATAAATTTGTTCTTGATCATTTGTTGTTAAGTTATTCATTAAGCTTCATTTGCACATATACATTTCACAACACCTCAAGCTTCTCCATGCTTCCCTTGATTGATCTTGTATGAACTTGTATGACTCCCATGATGTTTGAATCTCCTTCTTAGACATTTCTTGATCATGTTTAGGTTTTGACCTTGGTGATTGTGGTTCATTTTTGACTTGTTTGATGTTTCTAATCTCATGTTTTCATCTTACTTCTCCTTTAATGCCTTGTCTGTTTTGCTTGGTGCTTCTCCCACCTCTTCTTTGACTAACATTGCATGACTAACCTTAGAGTTCTATCTTGACCTTTAAGCTCTGAATTTGATAGTTTTCTATTCTTAGAGCTTGTTGCTTTCATGTCTCCCTTTTGTTTGAATTTCTTTGACCATTTGTGATTACATCTAACAGTTTCAGGGGCTTTGGTAAGTGAGAGGTGTGGATGAGATTTCCACATCTCTAACTCTTTCCTCTTCTCATTTATGATTTCAAATTTTTCTATGAGATGTACTTATGCTATCATTTTTACAACTCTTTCTATCCCCCTTTGAAAACAACTTAACTTCTTTAGGAGAAGTAAGTTAATTTTCTACTTTCTTCTTCTTCTTTCCTTCTTTTCTATAGGATAGTTGAAACATCACTAACCTAGGTCCATCTTTGTATGATAACATTAGTATTTATAGTCTCCCCTTATATTCTTTTACCTTTAAGATCCTTTTGGTTCTTCTCTTCTCATCTTCATACAAAAGCATAAAAAACATTTTAATAAAAGGTTGGAGTAGTCTCTTGTGCAATGGCCTTATTCCATGGGTACTTGTACTCACCCCATCTTGGTGGTGTTATAAGTTTACCAATGATGTACAAGTTCAATCATCAGACTATTTTCACAAAGAAAATCCTAAAAAGACACTTCTTCATTTAATTCATAAAACACTTAATAAATCCACACAAGTTAGTGAATTCAAACCCTAATCTTTGGAAACAAGTTTGAGGGTCTTCTTAATTCTTGGTGAACTTATTACTCATTCTATCTAGGAATGTGGTAATAAGAACACATTCCCTAGAAAAGTATATGCTTTCACTTCCTTGTTCCACACTCATAAAAAAATCCTAAAAAACACAAACAAAGAATAATCACCTCTCCTTCGGGGCTTCTTTTATCATCACCCTCACTCAACGTAAGAACTTGCTCCTACTTGTCATTTTGCAAGATGGTAACACACTCGTGCCAGACGAGCCTGCAACGCCTGAGCATTGACATAAGCAGTTCAAGATTTTAACACACAAGCAATCTTTCCACCCCTAGTTAGGGGAACTACGGAAACTCTGATCCTCATGTCTAGATGAGGTACGTAGGCAGCAGGGTAGGGTCCGTTCGAGCACTCTTTTATTTTCCCTACATTTTACCCCTTTCTTTTCTTTTCTTATCCAGTTTCAGCCTTTCTTTTGCAGCAGCTTCATTCTTTCACACTTTGAAATGGTTTCTTTGCAAGCGTGGATCCCGTCGGGTACAGAGGATGATCTGGGGGTGCTAACACCTTCCTAGGTCGTAACAGACTCTCGAACCCAGTTCTTTGGTTTGCAAGACTTTTGTCCTTCCTTTTCTTTTCTTCGGTTTGTGCATCATTAACTTTTTCGTTCCTTTGGGATAAAAATGCCTGGCCGGCGACTCTACCCATTTCCACGTCACTTTCGCGTTTGTACCAGGATGTAAATCCAGGGAGCGACAGCTGGCGACTCTGCTTGGGACCGAACTCAGAATCTCTGGTTTCCCCTTGAGAGTTTCTTCTAGCACTTGTGTGTTTCTGTTTCTTTGTGTGTTTGATTGTTTACTGCTGTGTGTTTATGTTACTGTTGTTTATTTACAGTTTTATTTACAGCTTTATTTACAGTTTCCAGTATTTATTTTCATGCGTATATATTGGACTGTTTGGATGTACTGGTTTTCTGTTTGGTGGGACTTTACTAAGAGATAAGCAAAGTACCTGGCTTGAGTGCACCTTAGGATTAGCGTGGGCAATCGCTTTGGCCCCATGGCATCTTGTCATGGGAGTATTAGTGTGTCCACACCCAGATTTGCGGCCGTCTTGGAAGTGTTTTGATATAGGGGTCTTCTCTACTTCATTACACGGCCTTTATGGTTATGTGTGGCTGGGGACCGATCATTAAGAACCTTGTGGAAACATCCCTCTCCAGTGGTGACATTGGAAGACCACATTCTATGGAGAACCCATTCGCACCCCATGGCCCACTTGGAACTCGCGTAGGATGGCCTGGTTCTCTTATAGGAACTCAATCAAAGCATTTGGTCGTATGACGATGGTACTGTATCCTACAGGCTGAATGTACTATTGTTTCTCGATTTCAGTGCTTGAAGTTGGGGACTTATAAGGGATGCTTGTTTTCCCGGATTCAGTTGAGACCTCCCTGAGTAGTACATAATGCCTAACTTGATTCCTTGATCTGGTCATGAGCCATTTCTCGGAAATGGTGAACGTATTATTGCTATTCGGCTTTGAGAGTCCTTGATGTTTGACCCGGAGCACACCCGTGAGATTGGGATGGGTTTACAGGTTTGAAGGAACCATTGACCTTAGCAACCCCTCATTACCAGTGTAGCTTTATGTGTTTTGATTCGGTTACTTTGATTCTGGAGTTCTTGGGTTTAACTGGTCCTTGATCTGGATTTATCTATGAATATCTGAGTTCTTATATGGGTTGTTATCCAGAGGATTTTGGGGTTTCTGAACACTTGGCTCTGATATCCGGTTTCTATACATTTCTAGATTGATCATATGTGCCTTGTATTGCATCTGCATCATACTATAACATCATTAACATTTTTGTGTTTTTATTTCTCAGGTTGCCTTTCTGTTTATACTCGGTTCTGGTATCTATTAGCTGTTTACATCCAGATGGCAGGAGTTATTATTGTTCCTCGGAAGAATAATGCGCATTACACCTTTCCACAGCCCGAGGTAAAGAACTTGCACAAACTGAAGAATCTGATGGATGACAAGATTTTGGGTGACTTCAAGGTCGGGTTTGGGCAGATTCTCCGGTATATGGACAAGCCTACAGAAGATCAGAGGGACATCTTCACACCTTGTTGCAACTCTGTGATGCTCTGTTGCGTTGCTTTGTGTTTTCTGATTATGTGTTGGCACCTACTTTGGAAGATTTATCTAGCATGTTGCAGATTCCTTTCAGAGGTGGACTGCCTTACTATAATTTTGGGAGGGTTTTCCAAGAAGGAGATATTTCCAGGAAATGTCATCTGCCAGAAAGTCAGGTGAGGCATGGGTTGAACAGCAGCAAAGGAAAATGTTTTCTATGTGATGTGCTCGTTCAGGAAGCTTTAGCTTACGCTCAGAAAGGTCAATGGACAAAGTTCAGTGTACAGTTGGCTCTATTGGTGTACGGGACTAGTTTATTCCCAAGTGACAAAGGAATTATAAGCATGGAGGCAATAACTATCTTCTTCAAAGGGAATCTTGCTCCTACTTTGTTGGGTGATTTTTATTATGGGGTCCACTACAGGCATGAGAGAAGAGGGGGTCTATTAGTTGTTGTTCACCTCTATTTGCTGATTGGTTTGCCAAACAATTTCCAAAATCAGGGTCGTTCAAAGAATTGAAAGGTATATGGAAATGGTCCCGAAGACTGATGGGGTTAACGACAGAAGATATAGCCTGGGGTTGTGACAGAGATGTGTTGGGTAAGGAGATGATCGTCAAGTGTGATGGGTTTCCTAACTTCCCTTTGTTAGGAAGAAAATGATTGATTAATTACAACCCAGTGTTGGTTAGAAGATAGCTTGAGTATCCCTTGAGAGATCCTCCATCTGAAAAGGAAATTGATGAATCCTTGTATCTCCCTGTTGAAGGAAATAAGGAGATGGTCATCAAAGCATATCAAGCCTGGGCTATAAAGACACAGAAAGGAAAGAAGGAATTTGAGAGAATGGACCCAAAAATGTATGAACCTTTTGCCACTTGGTTGAAGAATCGTGTTGGAGTTACACTTCTGCCTTTCTCAGTGGAGCCTCCACTCTATCTAAAGGACGTGTCACCTCAGATTATTGTTGTACAGACTACTGTTCCCATGGAGGATTACCAAAAGTTGGAAGCTCGGTTACGGGAGTTGAAAGTTGAAAATATAGAAATGACTAGCTTGTACCATCAAATGGCTCGCTCCAAGATAGCTTTGGAAGAGAAGTTACATAAGATACAAATAGCTCAGGAGGCTAAGGAGAAAGAGTTTGCGTAAAGAGAATCTTACTTCTAGAGAAGAGGTCTAATGTATAGTAAGAGAGAGGAAGAGTTCAGGAAGACTAAAGGAAGAGTAAAAAGACTCTTAGAGAAACCAAGATCAGGAAGAATACAAGAAAAAGGAAGAGATGTACAAACTGTAGATTGCTTCCTAGAAAGAGGAATTGGAGATAGCCAATAGGAGTCAATAGGAGACTTCTCAGCAATTGAATGAAGCATTCATGGAGATGGAAGATCTCAGATGGAGGGCATACGTCAAAAGATCTAGGAATAAGCTAGGTTTCACAGGAGAAGGATCAGGGTCTTCTTGCAGTTTAGTGTTTTAGTTTATTTTCTTTGTATTTCAGGTTACCTACAGGATTGTTGTAGGAATCTGGTTTATTTTCCTGCACTCTATATCTATGTAAGACTTGTAACCCTACGGGGATGTTACTCTTTCCCTAGGACATTGTTTATTTTATGCAGTTGTCATTTTAAATTCTTGAGCTTTGTGTTGCTTTGAAATGGTTGTGCAAAGGTGTCTGAATGTGGGTGCTTTAACTAGGGTATTCTGAAAGAATTTTCTCAAAGGCCATCTGGATTCCTTTTATGGATACTAGAATTGGGGCAAAAGAAATGTTAATGAAAGCATAAAATCTTGCATTGCATACATATCACCCTCTTTCTTGTTTTGCAGGTACAGTCACGGGTTTCTAACGTCTTCCATTTTCAGGCATTATTGCTGCAAGAAGAGTGCACAAGTATCCAACTAAACAGAATAGAGGCCGAATCATGGATCAAATGCAAACAGAGCTGGCGGAGTTGCACAACCAGATGGACCAGTTCATGACCCTAGTAATTGGTATCAATCAGAATCAGGAGCATCTCCAAGAGATGATTGATAGAAATCAAGATGGCAATGGTAACAACGGTGGAGGTCCTATAGGTACGGGTGCTCATGGTGGTGGTGGCCTTCAACCTGAGGTTATTGTTAATGTTGGTGGTGGTCCAGAACATGTTTGTATTCCTCAAATGGATGGTCAGGAGGACCAGTTTACTACTCTGGAGGATATGGAAGGACAAGGTGTTGAGGTGAATCTCCATTTCGAGGAAATGGCTGAACAGATTAGGTCAATTCAATCCCAGAACTCTTTGGGATTTGATACCACTGACTTGGGTCTTGTTCCTGGGGTGAGAATTCCCCACAAGTTCAAAGCTCCCACCTTTGACAAGTACAATGGTACTTCTTGCCCAAGGACCCATCTTTAGTCTTTTGACGGTAGAATTGATGCTCATACCGATGATGAAAAACTGTGGATGTACTATTTTCAGGATAGTCTCATCGGGGCATCCCAAGAAGGGTACATGATGCTAAGTAGGACCTCTATCAGGAGCTGGAAAGAATTGGTTGAAGCCTTTGTCAAGCATTATCAGTATAATCTAGACATGGCTCCAAACCGTACACAGCTTCAGAGCATGTCGCGGAATTCTAAGGAAAGCTTCAAGGAGTATGCCCAGAGGTGGCGCCAATTACATGCAAGAGTGCAACCTCTGTTGCTAAATAATGAAATGGCTTATTTGTTCATGAGTACTCTATATAGATCATCAAGCATCCTATTCAGCTACCAAATTTACTGATCTTGTCATCGCTGGTGAAAGAGTGGAAAATTTGTTAAAGATGGGGAAGATACAATATACGAGTTCCAGTAGCTCATCTGGAGCGAGAAAGCCCTTTGTCGGTCCCTAGAGAAGGAGGGAAAGTGAGACGAATACCGTTTACAGTAGAGGTTGTGGTCGAGGTCGTCAGAATTACTATGGTCAAGTGGTTGTAGTGACTATTCCATCAGGTCCTACTCCTCAGTATCAACAGCAACAACAATGACAACAACAAAATCAGTGTCAACAAAGACCTTACCAATCGTGTTCACGCCAATCTGATCGTGTCATTGAGCCTATTCCGATGACATATATTGCATTGCTTCAGAGATTATT
Source organism: Lathyrus aphaca (assembly GCA_963966055.1). Classification (NCBI taxonomy): domain Eukaryota; kingdom Viridiplantae; phylum Streptophyta; class Magnoliopsida; order Fabales; family Fabaceae; genus Lathyrus; species Lathyrus aphaca. Next base: position 499,820,548 of record OZ014521.1, read on the forward strand.
AGATATGAACATGATTCAGTTGAGTACTCTACAACCCATCATTAGGGATTCCGCACCACCGGGCTATGATGCCAACACTAGACGTGTTTTTCATTCAGGTGCCCCGGGGCACACAACCGAGAATTGTAGGGCTTTACAGCTGAAAGTCTAGGAATTGATTGACGCAAAAACCATCAACTTTGCACCACCACCAAATGTTAATACCAACCCTATGCCCAATCATGGAGGCGCAAGGGTTAACGATATTGAAGAAGGAAGATTCCTGAATTGTATTCTGAATGTTATTGAAGTTAAGACTCCTTTATCTATTGTAAAGGAGAGATTATTGAAAGGCCGGGTGTTTCCTGGATGTAATGAAGATTGTGAAGTTTGTAAGACTTCTGAGAACGGGTGTAATAAGCTAAAAATGGGTATCCAAGATTTGATGGATGAAGGCTCGCTGCAGTTTAATAAGGTAAACAATCAAAGTGACAATGTGTCTACTGTCACTATATATTTTATTCTAGAGGAAATGCCTTCTCAACCAGCGCCAATTACTGTTTATGTACCACAAGAGGCAAGGCCTGTTACAATAAGCCATGTAACCATCACGGTTCCTGGATATGTACCTTACGAAAGTGAAAGAGCGATTCCATGGCATTATGGCATGGATATGTATGTTCAGAGGAAGAAGGTTGAAGATAAGTCACCAATTATTATTGATCCAAATGTTGTAAATGTTAGAGGAGTAGGTGGGTTCACCAGGAGTGGACGGCTCTTAGCTCCACAAACTCTTCGAACAAACAACGAGGCTGAAGTTGCAGCACGGGCTAAGGGGAAACAGGTAGCTACAGAATAAGTGGTGATTTCGTCAAAAGAGCATAGTACCTTTGAGAATGAGGTCGAAGAATTTATGTGGATCATCAAGAAGAGCTATTACAAAGGGGTTGAGCAGCTGAATCAAACACCTCAAAGATTTCAATATTGTCTCTGCTTATATGTTCTCCAGCACACCGAGAGGTATTGTTGAAGTTTCTACAAATGGCTTATGTTCCACAGAAGATAATTGTAAACCAACTTGAAGTTGTGGTTGCAAATGTCAATGCCAGTCATGGACTGGGTTTTACAAATAGAGACTTGACATCGGAAGGGAGAAATAATAACAAGGCCTTGCACATCACTATGGAGTGCAATGACGTTGTGTTATCTCACATTCTAGTCGACACCTATTCTTCTTTGAACGTACTTCTGAAGAAGGCTTTGATGAAGTTAGAGGTAGATGGAATAATTCTGAGACCAAGTGACCTAATGGTGAAAGCCTTTGATGGTTCTAAAAGATCGGTCTTTGGTGAGGTTGAGTTCCTGGTGAAGATAGGATCACAGGTATTCAAGAGCATATTTCTATGTCATGGATATCCAGCCAGCTTATAGATGTCTTTTGGGACGTCTGTGGATCCACGTTGCAGGCGCAGTGACTTCAACCTTGCATCAAAAGTTGAAATATGTTGTTGATGGTCAAGTGGTTACTGTGTGTGGAAAGGAGGATATCTTCGTCAGCCATATGTCTACATTCAAATATGTTGAAATGGATGGGGAGATCCATGAAACGCTATGCCAAGCCTTTGAAGCTGTGAACGTCAGTATAGTTGCTCCCAACTCTGCAACCAAGAGCAATGAGAGAGTGGGAACTTCTATACCTTCCTACAAGTTGACTAGGGAAGTGGTCGAATCTAGAAACACCCAAGGTTGGTGCAAGGTGCTTCAGGTTGATAAAAAGGAAGACAAGTTTGGGATAGGCTATGTCCCAGGGCAGGCAATAGGATCTCACAGCAGAGAAATATGTTTCTCAAGTGGGGGTGATTGACCTAAATCATGTATGTGTTGTCAAAGATGATGCTGATAGTGATTGTGATCTCGACAATTGGGTACGCACGTGTGTCCCAGGGGAAGTGCTAAAGAATTGGTTCGCAAAAGTATTTGTCCAAGTCACTTGCCTGCCAGAGTAATTTTCTTTGTTTTCTCATTATCATACGCATGTTAAGTCATGCAATATGCCCAAGGTGTATGGATCCATTGTAGGGCCTCCTTGCATTTTATGCAGTTTATTTTATCATGAATAAAGGATATTTTTCATTCAAATTGTGTTCCCTTTCTTTCTTTTTTTTTAAAAATCACAAAAACAGTAAAAATGGTTATGTTTTTCTCTCTTTTGTTGTTGTGTTTTCTCTTCAAAAACTTATTCTAAAATAAGCACATCACTTGTGCAGAACCAATCATTCGGATTTATTTGATAACTTTTCTGCTATGACTGAGTATGACTTCGATAATCCAATCTACCAATCTGATGAAGGGGTTAAGGAAGACTATGAAGTCCCTGAAGAATTGGCCAGGTTTTTGAGACAGGAGGAAAGAGTGATTCAGCCTCACCAAGAAGAGATTGAGGTCATCAACATCAGAACGGAAGATACCAAGAAGGAGATTAAGATAGGGGCCAGTCTGCGGGTCGGGGTAAAGGGAGGTTCAATTGGCATGCTTCGAGAATATGTGGACATCTTTGCTTGGTCAAATCAAGATATGTCAGGTGATCATACTTGGATATCAGACTCCTCTGGCTGCTGACATGGACTTCTAACCCTGCTCGTGCGATGTGGGAGGTGGGGGTGTACCTGTAAGGTACTCCGATGCCAAAGTAAGTGTGGCCACAAGAGCAAACAAGTACGAGTATATTCGAGGAGAAGATTGAATACTTGACCCTATCAACTAATAGGGTTTATATAGAGGACCCCCAGTGCATGGCCAATGGTTCTTATTTGGGCCTGGATCGTGGATCTTCCCAAATAAGTAACTGTCAGAACTCAATCGTTGGACAAGGATCTAGATTATGACAATATGTCGGGCATAGAACATCACAAGCAGGCTCTGTCCTGGTCGGATCTGGGTGGTTCCTTCCATGTGTGGGAAGGAACCATGAACGAGGATGAATCTCAACCGACCATAGAGAGAAGGCCACCATCATGAATCCCTTTGGTCTTAGGTTATTGGGTCGTCTTGTAGGCTGAGAGGATTGGGCCCGATCTAGTCGTTGGTCCAGTCCAGAACACCAGGTTTAGATACGGACATTGTGATGCATAAGCTGCCACTAAGGAAAGACTGCCCTCCTGTTAAGCAAAAGCTTAGAAGAACTCGTCCTGACATGGCGATGAAGATTAAAGAAGAGGTTCAGAAACAGTGGGACATCGGGTTCCTTGCCGTAACTAGTTACCCACCCTGGGTAGCTAACATTGTGCCAGTACCGAAGAAAGACGGCAAGGTCCGTATGTGCGTTGACTACCGGGATTTTAATAGAGCGAGCCCAAAAGATGATTTCTCATTACCTCACATCGATGTATTGGTTGATAATATGGCTCAGTTCTTGGTCTTTCCTTCATGGATGGCTTCTCCGATTACAATCAGATTAAAATAGCGCCAGAAGACATGGAGAAGACAACGTTCATTACCCCTTGGGGTATGTTTTACCACAAGGTCGTGCCTTTTGGTTTGAAGAATGTCGGGGCAACTTATCAACGGGCAGTGATGACTCTGTTTCATGATATGATCCACAAAGAGATTGAATGTTATGTGGACGACATGATCGCCAAGTCCCGAGACGAAGAAGAGCATTTGGTTAACCTCAAGAAGTTGTTTGAATGAATGAGAAAGTATCGTCTGACGTTAAATCCTAACAAGTGCACGTTTTGGGTGCATTCTGGAAAACTGTTGGGTTTCATTGTGAGTCAGAGAGGGATTGAGGTAGATCCTGCAAAAGTCAAAGCCATACAAGATAAGATATGCTTGCACCACGAACAGAAAAATAAGTGTGTGGCTTCCTGGGTAGATTTAACTACATTTGACAGTTCATATCTCACCTCACAGCTACGTGTGAACTGATATTTAAGTTGCTAAGAAAAGAGCAGGCGGTCAGGTGGAATGAATATTTTCAAAGGGCTTTTGAAAAGATTAAAGAATACTTGCAGGAACCTCCAATCTGGATACCTCCGGTTCCGAGGAGGCCGCTCATCATGTACTTGACTATGCTAGAAGGATCAATGGGGTGTGTTCTAGGCCAACATGACAAGTCTGTTCGAAAAGAACATGCAATATACTACCTTAGAAAAAAGTTTACCAACTGTGAATCCCGATACTCACTACTCGAGAAAACTTGTTGCGCTTTGGCATGGGCTGCTCCCCGACTGAGACAGTATATGTTGACCCACACTACCCTATTAATTTCAAAGATGGATCCTGTCAAATACATTTTTGAGAAACCAGCGTTAATTGGAAGGGTTGCACGATGGCATATGGTAATGACACAGTACGACATTCAATACACTTCGCAAAAAGCCATCAAAGGAAGTGTGCTCTCAGAATATCTTGCACAGCAACCTCTTGAGGATTATTATAAACCCATGAAATTTGACTTCTTTGATGAGGACATCATGTAACTCAAAGCTAAGGACTGCGAGGAACCACTCCCGGAGGAGGGGCCAGACCCTGAATCCAAATGGAGACTGATGTTTGATGGGGCTGTCAATATCAACGGGCACGGAGTTGGTGTCGTTCTAATTACTCATGAATGTGTTCATTTTCCCTTCTCTTCCAAAATCACTTTTTGTTGCACCAACAATGAAGTGGAGTACAAGGCTTGTATTATGGGAATAGAGGAGGTTATTAATCTTAGGATTAAGACCCTTGATATATTCGAAGATTCAACTCTCGTGATTAATCAAATTATCGGCAAGTGGTATACACACCAAGATCACATAATTCCTTACAGGGATTATGCCAGAAGGCTGGAAATGCCCAAGGTTTGTGCAAGGTGGTTCAGGTTGATAAAAAGGAAGACAAGTTAAGGATAGGCGATGTCCCGGGGCAGGCAATAGGATCTCAGAGTAGAGAAATCAGTTTCTCAAGTGGGGGTGATTGACCTAAATCAAGTATATATTGTCAAAGATGATGTTGATAGTGATTGTGATCTCGACAACTGGGTAGGCATGTGTGTCCCAGGGGAAGAGCTAAAGAACTGGTTCGCAAAAGTCTTCATCCAAGTCACTTGCCTGCCAGAGTAATTTTCTTTGTTTTCTCATTATCATACGCATGTTAATTCCTGCACTATGCCCAAGGTGTATGGATCCATTGTAGGGCCTCCTTGCATTTTATGCAATTTATTTTATCATGAATAAAGGATATTTTTCATTCAAATTGTGTTCCCTTTCTTTCGTTTTAAAAAAAATCACAAAAACAGTAAAAATGGCAATGTTTTTCTCTCTTTTGTTGTTGTGTTTTCTCTTCAAAATCAGATTCTAAAATAAGCACATCACTTGTGCAGAACCAATCATTCGGATTTCTTTGATAACTCTTATGCTATGACTGAGTATGACTTCGATAATCCAATCTACCAAGCTGATGAAGGGGTTGAGGAAAACTATGAAGTCCCTAAAGAATTGGCCAGGTTTTTTAGACAGGAGGAAAGAGTGATTCAGCCTCACCAAGAAGAGATTGAGGTTATCAACATCAAAACGGAAGATGAAAATAAGGAGATTAAGATAGGGGCTAGTCTGCAGGTCGGGGTAAAGGGAGGCTTAATTGGCATGCTTCGAGAATATGTGGACATCTTTGCTTGGTCATATCAAGATATGCCCAGTGATCGTACTTGGATATCAGACTCCTCTGGCTGCTGACGTGTACTTCTAACCCTACTCGTGCGATGTGGAAGGTGGGGGTGTACCTGCAAGGTACTGTAACACCCCAAAATTTGCCCTCTTATTTATCATCAACCTCGAGCGATTTACGCTTCATTCTTGCATCATTCCGCATATCATCGCATTTGAAAAATTAAATAAATAAATCATCATCCTTTGCATACGCATGAGGTGTGTGGTCGATCGAGGCTTGCCAAACATTGGAGTTCAAGAGAAAAATAACATCCCAAAAAATATCCAAACCACTTCTAAGCTAACCAACCAAAAAGGGAAGAATTCACCTTTCCCTCCCTTTTCTTTCCCTTTTCCTTCCACTTTCTTTCCACATTTCCTTTCATTCTTTCCCTCTTATTTTTCCACTTCAATTCCACTCCATTTCCCTTGGATGCTTCTACCATGTTCTACAACATTCTATAGTATTCCAAGGAATATTCCAAGGAATATTCCAAAGAATATTCCAAGGAATATTCCCTTTCCAACCCTAACCCTAACTAACTACCAAACCATGATTTTGGATCCCAAACCTAATATTTGGGCCCCAAACCTAATTCCATTCCCAAGCCTAGCCTCTATATATTCATTAATCACTTCAATGCAAGGGATTCCCACAATTTTCCAACTTTTCACTCTTTCACAGTCACTTTTTCTCTCTCACTTTTCCTCCATTTCCCTTTTCACCAAAGCTTTTTGAATAAGCTCTTCAAGTTTCACATTGAAACTTGAAGATCTTGAAGCTTAAGCCTCCAACCTCCATTGATTGTGGATTGTGGAAGAAGAAGCTACTGAATTTTGGTGAAGGTTTCGACTTATCGGAAGCACACGAAGGTTCAAGCATCAAGAATGCATTTATTTTGCGGATTCGCGGTTTCCTTGGTTTTCTCTTCGATCAAGCTCCGATTCTTGCAACATTCACCGAAGCACTTCTCCGTTTCGTAGGTTGGTGATCTAAATCACTTCTTCTTTAAGTTATTCTCTTCATCTCGCCATTTCGGCATTCTTTAATTGCTTTTCGTTTTGAGTGCGATCGATTATGTATTGCTTGCGATTTGTGATTGTTATTGGATTAGGATTTAAGGTGTTGATAGTTATAGGTTCTATCATGTGTAAATAAAACCCAATTAAGTAGAAATTAGTGTTAGCATGTTCCTAGGAATGTTTGGGATCATTAGAAGGAAGATTGTGGCCAAAAGCACTTATTTCAAAGGCATTTTTCACTTTTTGTTCAGCGTTAACCGGTTAACGCATTTGGTTAACCGGTTAACGCATGCGTTTTTGGCCATTTTTAGTGTTGTCCAGGGTCCGTTAACGAGTTAACCAATTTGGTTAACCGGTTAACACTGTTCATTTTTGGATTTTTAGCTTATTTTCTTGCTCAATCTTGCTTCCTAGTGCTTCTATGGTTCATGTATGTTTAGGTATTGATTTTAGGGAATTTTTGGGTCTATTTCCAGTAGCCAATTCATTTGTTTCGAGTCGTTTTGACATGATTCCGTTCACTTTTCCATGTTTTGTGTTAAATGTGCAAATGTGATATAATTGATTCTTAATGTGTTTTGCTACACTTTAATCATTTGTTTCACATGTTAATTGCTTTCTTAAATTCAACATATGCTTCATGATTATTGTCATTGCTTGCTTGATTGATAAAGTGATTAAATACCATGTTTATTTTTTGCCAAAAAGTGATTAAATACTTCACATGTTCATGCAAGTTTCTTGTGCTTAATTGATCATATCTTAATATGAGTTCAATTCTAATTTTTATGTCATGCATGTGTAACAATTGATGCTTGTAGTGATACTTGTTCAATCTCATGATAAAATGCTCATTTGTGCACCATGAAAAAGTATGTTTGTTCTTGATTGATCATTGTCATTTTTAATCAAATAAATGATGTAAATAAATTCACATGTTTGAGTCCATTTTGTGATGCATGTAGATTCATGTTAAGTGACATTAATGTGTTGTTTATCATTCACTTTATGCACAAAAATGAAAATAATCAAAACTGGATTTTGCGTTTCATAGCTATTTTTGCATATAGGTGTTGTAAAATACATGTTGTTTGTTATGTTTGCAAGTTGTTTGTAACTTTCTACACCTATCCTTTCATGCTGCATGCTGGCTGTAAAAAGATGCTTGGTATCATGCATTGTTTTCATGGTTGTTTGTGTATTAGGGGTTGTAGTAGGTGCTGTATTTTTGTCTTAGCATTTTTTAGTCCTCTAGAATTAAGAAAGTCATTAGGATTTAATTGTTGTGTGTTTGCTTTATAATTTTTAATAAAATGCAACATTAATCTTTGTTTTGTAGAGGGGAAGATTGAGGTAAGTTTCCTTCACCCTATCCTTTATTTTTATGCATTTTCTTTATGCATTTAATTCATTTTTCCTTCCATGTTTGTGTTTGGTAGGATTTCCCCTTTTGTTAGGACCAATTTACCTTCATTAGGAAGTAAGTTGCATCCTTTTTCTTCTTTATTTTCCTTTTGCTCCTTAGGATTAGAAAACCTCACTAACCATTAGGATCTCCCTTTTGTGCATAATAAATAACTTAGGGTTGTGTCTTAATCCCCCTTAGTTTTTGTCCTTTTCCGACTTGAGTTATTCTTTCTCATCTCCTAAAGAAAAAATAATAAAATACTAAATAAAGGTTGAATGTTCTTATACGCCATGAGACTTTGTTGCGGAGTACTTATACACGTCCTGTTTCAGGACGAGGTGTAAGTATTTACCACGATGGATAAGTCTTAGTATGAGAATGTTCACAAACAAATTCAAAAAATTTCTCATAAAAGACAATCAACAAAGACATCGCGTCTTCTCTTCTCATCTCCTAATCTTTGCGGACGAATGCAACTTGCCTCGACAGTTCAAACAGCAATACGGTAAACACCCTCGAGTCAGAGCCGGTAACACCTGAGCTAGAGCTATGGCAACGTCATCCTAAAAATACAAAAATAGTTCCCGCCTTAGTTAGGCGAACTACGTCGACTCTGATCCTCATTATCCCGATGAGGTACGTAGGCAGCGGGGTAGGGCCCGTTCGAGCGTATTCTTTATTTTCCCTACATTTCCCCCATTTTTTTCCATTCTCTTTTCTTTTCCAGTTCCCTTTTCTCATTCCAGTTCCAGTCAGCAGTTTTATTCAGCAGCACTCGTATTTTCTCACCCTTTGAAACAAAGCAAACAAGCGTGGATCCCGTCGGGTACGGCGGACGATCTGGGGTGCTAATACCTTCCCAGGTCGTAACCGACTCCCGAACCCAGATCTTTGGTTCGCAGGACCTTGTCCTTTCCTTCTTCCTCAGGTTTGTGCAACATTACCTTTCCCATTCTTTTGGGATAAAAATGTCTGGTTGGCGACTCTACCTTTTCCGCGCCACTTTCGCGTTTGTACTAGGATGAAAATCCCGGGAGCGACAGGTACTCTGATGCCAAAGTAAGTGTGGGCACAAGAGAAAACAAGTACGAGTATATTCGGGGAGAAGATTGAATACCTGACCCTCTCAACTAAGAGGGTTTATATAGAGGACCACCAGCACATGGCCAATGGTTCTTATTTGGGCCTAGATTGTAACACCCCTTTTCTATACCCCAAATATGCAATTAAATCACTTAGGCACATATAAAAATTCCATCAGAGTATATTCGAAATATGGTATAAAAGAGCAATGCCACATTATACTTGAAATCAAACCACTACACACCTGCTCATAATAGATATGCAACAATAGTGTAATTCCCAAACGATAAAGGATTACACAGTGGAAACATTTCAACAACATCAAACATATATATTTCCATTCATATATATATATATATATATATATATATATATATATATATATATATATATATATATATATATATATATATATATATATATATATATATATCAACAAGTTTGATGCCAACAACAATATTCATGTCTATACAAAAGATTCATCCAAAAGATACATGTACACAATGCATCACAAAAATGACATTACGCCAACCTAACTACCCGGTGCTACATATCAGAGTCGACCGACCAAAAGATGAAGACGAGCTTCACAAAAATTGTCATCCAGCAACCTACTCTACAATGCCTCGTAGAGCATCATAAAACAGCAGAAGGGTGAGAAACATTATCATAATAACATTGCATATAATTATATATCTCAACATATAAAACTGCACATAAAATATATTCTCACCACAAATCATTCCTCATCACCTATACACATCGCAACGTGTACTTACACAAATTAAGCATATTCATCATGCACTAATTCACTAATTCATATAACTTACATTATTTATATTTATTCCTCAATTCTATTCATTCTGCATAAACATACATCTAGCTATGTTAATCACATATATACATTACAAATGTATAAATCACATACATATACATATACCAAACATGCATATATACAAATAAGTATGTTTCATCACACATACTATCATCTCCATAATAATCCAAATAAACATAAGCACATTCATGTTTATTTCTTCATATCATAATTAAAATGATAAAATGCAACTCATAGAGACCGACACACGACTCTATGCAGATGCAAATGTGATACTGACTCAACATTTCAGCAGGTTCACTCAGGAACCAAATGGAATCATCGCTTGTTACCTAAAGTAACTCCCTGTCGGGCACACGATGTTCCCCATTGCTCACACCCCACATGGGCACACACTGTTTATGGATTGCTCACACCCTACACGGGCACACAATCCGATTGCTCACACCTCACACGGGCACACAATCAATGTGAATAAATCACCCATTGCTCACACCCCACACGGGCACACGATGTTTCTGGATTGCTCACACCCCACACGGGCACACAATCTGATCGCTCACACCCCACATGGGCACACGATCTTGTTGTAGTCATCGCTCACACTCCACATGAGCACACGATGCTACAACGGATTCACAAAGAATCCCACGGCACAAGAATGCATACATTATGCTTTACATGCAAAATGACATACAACATTCTTGAAAATGCATACGTTATTCACATCATAATTATGCATTCATCTCATTCAATTAACATACATTGACATTCAATTCAAACAATGTATTCATTTTCCAAACGGCCACAACATCACATCAACCCACATTTCCATAATTAATTCATTTACGTTTTATCAGAAAAGTCAGGTGAAAGTCGGCTAAAAATTAAATTTCGTAGCATCATTAGTTTCTACACGTTTCTAGCTTCGAATCGATATAAGGAACACTAAAAACGGATACCCGAAACTAAAGCTACGGATTAAAACACAAATTCCTCAAAAACCTACAGGCTTGTTGAGCGCCCTCTCGCTCGCTGAGCGAGAATCACCCTGGAACTTTCGCTGAGCGACCACTGCGAATTCCAGAATTTTCTCAGCTGCGAACAGTCAACTCAAAACACCACAAATATCCAAAATACTTCCATAAACATGATCTAAAGCATATATCTAACATCATACTTCGATTATAACGATTTCTAACTGATTAATCTACCAATTTCTCACATTTTCTCTAAAACCCTAACTATTCATCTTCTCTAAACTTCCATCAAAACCAAAACTCAACCAATCAAACACATACATAATCATACACAATATTAAGATAACAATGCTTATCACCCTTACCCGATTATACCGATTCCTAGGAGCAATCTTGAAGATTTTTCCAACTTTCCCTCTTTTCTCTTCTTTTTCTCTTCTCTCCTTTTCTTTCTTCTCTTTTTCTTTCTCTTCTTACCAACTTTCTATTTCACTATTTCTCACTCTCTTATATTCTTCTTCTTTCTATTTCTATTTTCTACTCTTTCCAACCAAATATCATTCTCTCACAAAAATACTAATTCTACTAATTTCTAACTTATTACTAATTAACAAATATCTAAAATACCCTCCAAACCAATTTTACCCGAAAATTCACAAATCGGTAAAATCACACAACACACCAACATATCACATTAATTCCTCAACATATCATATCATCATGATAATTTCACAAATAAAACAATTATCATACAAATAAAATAAAAGACTCCACAAAAATTGGGAAAATCGAATCGGGGCGTTACATAGATCGTGGATCTGCCCAAATAAGTAACTGTCAAAACTCAATTGTCAGACGAGGATCTAGATCGTGACGATATGTCGGGCATAGAACATCACGAGCATGATCTGTCCTGGTCGGATCTGGGTGGTTCCTGCCATGTGTGGGCAGGAACCATGAACGAGGAGGAACCTCAACCGACACAGAGAGAAGGCCACCATCATGAATCCCTTTGGTCTTGGGTTATTGGGCCATCTTGTAGGCTTAGAGGATTGGGCCCAATCTAGTCGTTGGTCCAGTCCAGAACAGGAGCCCCCCAAGTTGTTGCTTCTGGTCAGAGAAGTGATGAATAAAGGCTGTCTCCCCATCTTCGTTTTGTAACCGTGGTCGCTAATGGAATCGGTTATGGGATCTTGGTCGTTATAGACGAGGATCCCAAACGTTTGGAGTGGTTGAAGTGACACGCGTGTGTCTTGGAAATTATGTGCATTTAATGCGCAATGATGGCTAACCTACGATCATCCCTAGACAATGAGTGTGTCGTTCTTAGGTTTGCAGACCGCACGTGCTCGTGCACGTGTTGGAGAGGCTTATAAATAGGACGTCTGGCCTCATTTCCACACTTTTCGCTCTCCCACTTTTTGTTCTTTTAAGCCAGTATCTCGCTTCAACCGGAGTTCTGGGTGACATTGTGCTCGTCTCACAAGGTCTTTGTGATGGCTTGAGTTTAGTTTCACCCTTAAGACTACCTGATCATGGTTCTCCTTACGGTTAAGGGCTTTGGCCGAGGACAACGTCCTCACGCCCTAGCGCGCCCTTTCACTTGTTAAGTGGTGGAAGGGTGGATTTGATTCTGTCATCGAATTCACGTTTTCTTTCACTGCTTTTCAGGTGTAACCATGTCCAACGACGAGCGCATCAACATGGACACCGAGGATTTGCCCAGCGAGTTTGGTTCTTCTCCAGTGGAAACCGAGCAAAGTTCGCCTTTGGGGAGGAGTTCAGAATCGTCCTAGGACTCCGAAGAAAATACTTCGGCCAAAGTCAATACGGATGAGTCTGAGGAAAGGGACAAAGAGGAAGAGGAAGATGTTCATGTGAGCGAGTCGGCCGCTGCCGAACCCCTGACCCTAGTTTCTCAGTATGCTGAGGAAGCGGTAGGACCTCCTCCTATGGTCGGGAATCCTACTGACCGGATGGTGAGGAACCCTTCTGTAGTCGACCGAATTCGCACCGACTTCGGCACGGACATGTTTCCGTTGTATGAGATCATCTTCAAATACATGAAGTTTAGGCTCCCCTTTACAGACTTCCAGCAGAGTGTGTTTGTCCATCTGGAGCTCGCACCTTCGCAGATCCATCCAAACTCATTTGCCTTCATCCAGGCATTTGAAAAGACTAGTTCTTATTTACAGATAGGGGCAACGCTTCCTCTATTTTTCCATGTCTTCCACCTTCAACGGCAGGTCGTGAATGGTAAGTTCGGATGGGTGTATTTAAAGCAGAAGACAAAGATCTTCAAGGCCTTATCGGAATCAATAAGGGACTTCAAAGACCATTATTTTTTGGTCGAACCTTTTTCTGAGCAAGCTTTGAACTCCTATAAATTTTGGGGGTGGACATCAACGACCAAGGACATGCTGTGTTGGACGACGAAGGAAAGGAAGTCCCTCAGTTGTTATTGAAGTTTCTTTTTTCCTGGTCTAGAGACCATTTTGCTCGAGGAACTGATAAGTATTTGGAAATCGATTCCACTCTTGACGACAACGATCAGGCCAGCTATGAGGCGCTAATGAGTTATGTCTCCAAGATAATGATGAAGGTGCACATGGACAAACGCGGCCATGCTCTTTTGGACAAGGATGAGGGTGCTAAAGTTAATCCCCGATTTATCGAAGTATCCAAGCTTCTGGCTTGGGCGACGGACGGGGATGTCCACGAGTATCTTGGTAGACTTATAGTTTATAATTTCTTATGCTCGTTTGTTATTTGCTTGTTTTTGAAAAATTTTCTTGTGTTCTTTTCAAATTCAATGGTGAACCCTCAAGACAAACTGATGTCCAACATGGCTAGGAAACGAGGGGCTAAAAAACTAACCCAGACCCGTTTGAGCGACAAGGCGGTCCCAGGTTCGGGCACTTCTTCACCTGCCAGTCATGGTTTACCCGGTGGAACCTCTAGAATGGTTAAAAGACCCAGGCTCGACAACATTGTCAACCTAGACGGTGCCTCCCCAAAGCGCTCTTTCAAGCTTCCACCTTACTTCCTCAAGCCGACTTTCTTCGAGGAGCACTCCCTCCAAGTCCAACGAACAGACAGGCCTGGTTGGCTCGAGATGCCAGTTCTGTTGTTTGAGTCTTGGAGATGGCTTCCATGTTTGTCGAGGGTACCGCCACTTAAGAGGAGGAGATCAACAAGTTGAAAGCTCAGCTAGCATCCTCTGAAGAACTGTCTGGGGAGCGAGAGACGTCTCTAGTTAAAGCTTTCCAACGAGTAAAGGAGTTGGAAGAGTTTGTGGCTTCATCCAAGAAGGCTTCCTCAGAAGAGATTGGTCATTTGAAGGTCAATCTGGCCACGACTGAGGATGAGCTTGGGGATATCAAGTTCTTAAAGACTCGTGTTGAGATGGTGGCCAAGATCGAGGAAGGGTACACCGATTTAGAGGGAATGGCTAGTGTCGCCTTCTAGAACGCGGTCGAGCAATTGAAAGTAGTCAACCCCGACTTGACATTTAGCGAGGAAGGCATTAATTTTCTGTATAAAGCGGAGGACAATGTCATCCACATTCCTGACTTTCTCAAGGAGCCCGAGCTGTCCACTCTGATGGATGAAGGCCTTGGAAATCCTGTTGGAGGTCAACCAGAGGCTGACGAGGAGGCTTAAATTGTATTTTCTTTTGTATGTTTTTTTGGCTGGCCTGCGCGCCATAGCTTATTGTCTTTGACAGGTGAGTATGCTTGGAGAGTAATGCTCGATTTTACTATCTGTCCGGTTGGGGTACTGGGCAGAATGCCACCTACAAGGTTGGCCGAGAAACGATGCTCGAAACAAGTTGATGATCTGTGCTTCGTAGCATGAACGTCCCATCGCGAGCTAGGTTTTCTATCTGGTCATGGTACTCAGGCGACGATGGACTCATTTGAGGATCCAATCGTGTGGGGATGACCATCCTCGTTCTCGGGGAAGGTCTCACCTAATTGAATATATGGTATGCAATACTTGTACCTATGTATACATGTCAGGCCGGCGCCGGTGCCGGCTGGTGTCTTAACTATAATATTGTTTAAGTTTTTTAGCGTTCCAAGGACGAGCAAGTTCTTCTCCTTGTAAATTTATATGCCCCGTTGTCCGTTTTGACTCGGACTCGATAGGGTCCCTCCAAGTTAGCGGCCAGTTTTCCTTCTTTGGAATCTTTATGATTTCTCTTGAGGACAAGGCTTCCCACTACGAATGCTCGTTTGATGACTTTAGCATCGTGTCTTAGAGCGATCTTTTATTTGAGGGATGCTTCGCGTAGGGTTGCTCCTGATCTAACCTCCTCGACCAAATCGAGCTTTTCGCGTAACATTTCGTCGTTAGTGTCTTTGTGCATCGGAGCATCTGTCCGTCTCGAATTGACATGGATCTCTATTGGAATGATGGACTCAGTTCCGTATAATAACCAAAAAGGGGTTTCCCCTATGGTCGAATGAGGAGTAGTTTTGTAGGCCCATAGAACGTTGTGCAACTCTTCGACCCAACGTCTTTTGATCTCATCTAATCTTCACTTAAGGCCTCGAAGGATGACCATGGTTGCTGCTTCCGCCTACCCGTTTGTCTGTGGATGCTCTATGGATGCAAAATGTTGTTTAGTTCCGACGTTGGCCACGAATTCTTGTTAGGCAACGGGTAAGCGTCTTTCGGGAAAGCCCAGTTAAGATCAGTATAATCAACGCATATTCTCCATTTTCCATTATTCTTCTTGACAAGTACAACGTTTGAGAGCCAGGTGGTATATCTGGCCTCTGTTACAAATTTAGCCTCTAAGAGGTCTTTTACAGCTTGTTCGACCGCTGCTACACTCTCCACAGATTGCTTCCTTCGTCATTGTGAGACTGCTCGAACGGCAGGATCTATGGCCAGATGATGGCATGCGACCTCAGGGTCTAAGTCGGGCATCTCTGAAGCGCTCCATGCGAACAAGTCGGCGTTTTCCCTCATATAAGATTTCAGTTGTCTCCTGGCGAGCTCAGGGAAGTCGGCTCCAATTTTGACTCCCTTGGAAGGATCTGCGCCCAGTGCTACTAGCTCGAAATTTCCATCAGGCACAAGACGAACAGCAGATGAGAGCTTTGCTACTACTTGTGACCGTTCTTCTTCCTCGGAGAATCTATTGTCGATGTCGATAGAGTCTACGCGGGGTAAGGCCTTTTGTTCCTCTGATGCGCATGGGGGAAAGATCTTGACGGGCTTTGGTTTCGCCGTGATAGAGTTGAGACCTTTAGAAGCAGCCTCATAGCACCTATGGGACGCTTCTATTTCCCCATGTAGGGTAGCCACTTGTCCTAGTGAGGTATAATACTTCATCTTTAGGTTCACCGTGGAAGGGACCGCCATGAGGTCGGCTAGTGTTGGTCCGCCTAAGATACATTGGTATAAAGATGGGCAATCTATGACCAGAAATTGTACTTTAATGGACCTCGTTGTTTCCCCTGCTCCGAAGGTGACGATCAAATCGAAGTAACCCCATGGTCGTGAGACCGTACCATTGAATCCCTGCAAATCAGATCCGACGTATAGTGTCAGATGCGTCTTGTTCAGCTGTAGGGTCGCAAATAGTTGGGAGTACATGATGTCGACCGAGCTGCCCTAGTCGACAAGAATTCTTCGTACATCAAAGTTCGTCATTTGGGCATGAACGAGGAGAGGGATACTTGCATTGGGCGCCCCTCATAAGAGTTCCTCCTTGTAGAAGGAAATAGGAGTGGATCCTCCACGAGGAGGGTCGAGAGTCGAATTTTTATTCGAGCTAGTGTTGATCAGTTGCTCGAATTGTCACTTGACGGATCCTACCGTGATTTTGTTTGGTCATCCCCCGGATATGACCATCGTAGAAGGAAACGATTCCTATAGGCTGTAAGCAGAGAAATATGTTGGCCCGGTATACGGTTCTGGAATGTAGAAATCTTCTGGTCGTGTTATGCTCAGGGAGACCTGAAGATTCGTTTCAGCTATTGGCGGGGTTGCTTCTTTGGCCTTGCGGGTTTCCTGGACTTCCTGCTTTGGATCGTCCTTGTCTTTGGCAAACTATTTGAGGTGACCATCCCTGATCAGTATCTCGATAGCGTCCTTCAGGTGGATACAGACCTCGGTATTGTGCCTGTGAGACTTATGGAAACGACAATACTTGGTCTTATCCCTGCCCGGTTTGTTTGGCAACTGCTTCGGTAATTTGACCCCTACCTATTTGAATTCAAAGTTTGTGCATTCAGAGAGAATTTTCTCTCGCGTCGTTGAGAGGTGCGTGTAGTCATGGAACAGTCCTGCAGGACCCTTATGCTCCTGCGGTTCATGGGAGCGTTCTTCCTTTTTTTTGTCACCTCCCCGATGTGAGGTCGAGGGGTCGTCATGTTTGGAGGATTTAGCGTCATTGTTCCTCCGTGTATCTCGGGCGGTGATGGCCGCTTCCTTATCTTCATATTGAATATAGGCCTGGGCCTTGAGGAGCAGGGCGTCAAGCGTGGTCGGGGTTTCTATTTTGACAACCTTACGGAAGTCGCTTTGGGGCCGCAGTCCTTGTTCCAGGAGGTATTTTTCATATCGTCCATGGTCGAAACCTTGACTGCTTCTTTGTTGAACCTCTCGATGTATGCCCGGAGGGGTTCCTCCTTCCCCTGGACTATTGCTTCCAAGGATGCCTCAGTCTTGGGGTGGCGTCTGGACGCCGTAAAGTGTCGGTAAAAGGTCCTCCCTAGTTGTCTGCATGACATGATGGAATAGTAAGGGAGGCTTTTGTACCATGCGATGGCACCTTTACGCGGAGTTGTGGGAAAGATACGACATTTGATAGCTTCTCGCACGCCTTGATAATCCAGCAAAGTGTCTATGTTTTCTATATGCTCATCGGGGTCAGTCGTACCATCGTACGTTCCCAATGGAGGAGGTTTCTCCAAACCTTTTGGGATTTTTTGTATATGATTTCCTCATAAAGAGGGTCGCGATGCTCGTCTTCATCACTGGAGAACGGAGTTAAGGAACGGGACCGGTCGTTGCGATGCCTGCGAGGGGGAGACCTTGACCGACGCCTGGTACCATCGGGGGATGGTCGAGTCTCTTCCTGAATGTTTCTCTGTGTCTTCTTAGTTTGCAGGGACTTGTTCTGTCGAGGAGACGAATGAGTCCTCTTCCTGATGGAACCAGTGGCTTCTGGCTGTTGATTTCTTCCGCGTCTAGGTGAACGGCTCCGAGATCAGTGATTCCTCCTTGTCTGAGGTGGGGACCTGGCACGTGTTAAGTTTTCAAGAACGTCTAACCTTTCGCTTTGACGCAGGAGGAGGAGGTTAATGGCGTTTGTAGCCTTGACCAAAGCTTCTAGAGTTGGAGTTAATCCCTCAGGGACGGGGATCAAAGTGAGGTCATCGGGAGTGACTTCTGGTTTGTGAGACGGCTCGGGTGATGGAGTGGTCGTCCGTCCATCTTGAAAGTGATCTGGATCCCCGATGGGAGGGTTGTTAACATCGATGTCTCGCTTCTTGACGAGGACATTGCTGGTAGAATGGGCGACGATGAAATCCTCTTGGCCAGCCATTTGAGGGAGTATTGAGAAGAGAAGTTTTTATTTTCACGAATTTGGGAAGTGAAAATGGGGAAAAGGATTCCCACATATGGCGCCCTGATCGTACCTGGAGATCAGACTCCTCTAGCTGCTGACGTGGACTTCTAAACTTGCTCGTGCAATGTGGGAGGTGGGGGTGTACTTGTAAGGTACTTCGATGCAAAAGTAAGTGTGGGCACAAAAGCAAACAAGTATGAGTATATTCGGGGAGAAGATTGAATACCTGACCCTCTCAACTAAGAGGGTTTATATAGAGGACCCCCAGTGCATGGCCAATGGTTCTTATTTGGGCCTGGATCGTGGATCTTCCCAAATAAGTAATTGTCGGAACTCAATCGTTGGACGAGGGTCTAGATCGTGACGATATGTTGGGCATAGAACATCATGAGCATGCTCTGTCCTGGTCGGATCTGGGTGGTTCCTTCCATGTGTGAGCAGGAACCATGAACGAGGAGGAATCTCAATCGACCACAGAGAGAAGGCCACCATCATGAATCCCTTTAGTCTTGGGTTATTGGGTCGTCTTGTAGGCTGAGAGGATTGGGTCCAGAACACCAGGTTTAGATACGGACATTGTGATGCATAAGTTTCCACTGAGGGAAGACTGCCCTCCTGTTAAGCAAAAGCTTAGAAGAACTCGTCCTGACATGGCGATGAATATTAAAATAGAGGTTCATAAACAGTCGGACACTGGGTTCCTTGCCGTAACTAGCTACCCACCCTGGGTAGCTTACATTGTGCCAGTACCGAAGAAAGACGGCAAGGTACGGATGTGTGTTAACTACCGGGATTTAAATAAAGTGATCCCAAAAGATGATTTCTCATTACCTCACATTGATGTATTGGTTGATAATACGGCTCAGTTCTTGGTCTTTTCCTTCATGGATGGCTTCTCCGGTTACAATCAGATTAAAATGGCGTCGGAAGACATGGAGAAGACAACGTTCATTACCCCTTGGGGTACGTTTTGCTACAAGTTCGTGCCTTTTGGTTTGAAGAACGTCGGGGAAACTTATCAGTGGGCAGTGGTGACTCTATTTCATGATATGATCCACAAAGATATTTAATGTTATGTGGAAGACATAATCACCAAGTCCCGAGACGAAGAAGAGAATTTGGTTAACCTTAAGAAGTTGTTGAATGACTGAGAAAGTATCGTCTGAGGTTAAATCCTAACAAGTGCACCTTTGGGGTGCATTCTGGAAAACTGCTGGGTTTCATTCTGAGTCGGAGAGGGATTGAGGTAGATCCTACAAAAGTCAAAGCCATAAAAGATAAGATATGCATGCACCATGAACAGAAAAAAAAAGTGTGTGGCTTCTTGGGTAGATTGAACTACATTTCATGGTTCATATCTCACCTCACAGCTACGTGTGAACTGATATTCAAGTTGCTAAGAAAAGAGCAGGCGGTCAGGTGGAACGAAGATTTTCAAAGGGCTTTTGAAAAGATTAATGAATACTTGCAGGAACCTCCAATCTTGATACCTCCGGTTCCGGGGAGGCCGCTCATCATGTACTTGACTATGCTAGAAGGATCAATGGGGTGTGTTCTAGGATTTTGTTGTTGATGCAATGTTTTCTAGGATTCTGACTCTTAGTGAGTATGACTCTGATACGTTAGTTCTAAAGAACAAGTTCTGAAGATTCTAATGACTTTAAGTTTTGTAGAGTGAAGGTTCTGAAGACCAAGTGCAGAAAGACTCTGAAGACTTGAAGCTCTAAAGAGTAAAAGTTCTGAAGACCAAGTGCTAAAGACTCTGAAGACATAGTTCTGAATGAACAAAGTTCTGAAGATTTGGAAGATTTGAAGTTCTGAAGAACAAGGATTTCAAAGACAAATGTTGAAGTTCTAAAGACATGGTTCTGAGTGAACAAGGTTCTGATTACTGAAGACTTGAGATTCTGAAGACCCAATAATCTTTTCCTCTACTCATGCTTCAACCATATTTTAACCAGAAGCCTCTAAAGTTCTGAAAACAAGGATTAATGATTAAGAGAGTAATCTTTTCCTAAACTCATGCTTCAATAATATTTCAACCAGCAGCCTTTAAAGTTCTGAAGACAAAGATTAATGATTAAGAGAGTTATCCTTTCCTCTAATCATGCTTCAAACATCTATCAACCAGAAGCCTCTGAAGTTCAGAAGATAATGATTAACGGATAAGAGGGAATAGTACAATAGTACAAAGACACTTCATTACACTAACAATTCCACTACACAACTACCTGATTTGGTGGTACGTAAGGACGATTGTGTGTACTATTTTTCAACCTCAGCAACGACATTCTTTAGGATAGTTGTGATGTAACGAATATTTTTCTCAAGCTCCTATATAAGGATTGTCACACAAAGGGAAATACATAAGACTATACAACATTTAAAACGCACATACAAAGCAAAATTCTCTAACATTAGTGCATATTTTCAAAAGCTATTAACTGTAACACCCAAATTTCATAATTTAATTATTTATGTAATTATTTATGAATAAATGGTAATTTGTGGAATTTTAAGAAGGAGGAAATAATTTATTAAAATAATGATATGATAATAATTGGATATTATTTAAAAATTATTATTAAAATAAAAATAATAAAAGAAGTTGGAGGTCAAAGGGGTAAAGTTGTCTTTTGAGTAGTTTATGAGAAAAGAGGAGTACGATCAAATTCTCATAATCGTGTTTTGGTGAAGATGAAGGTTTGCTCTGAAGAACAAGGCGACCAAAGGGGAATTTTCTCAAGAAGTGAAAGAGAAAGCTTGATTGATTAAGGTATAGGAAGTAGTTCTCTTTCAATGTCTGTAATATTTGGATTGTATTATGAGGGAAAGAGGTTTTTGAGGGGAAACCTTAGGGTTGGGTAAATTGTTGGTAGATTATGATGATTAGTTGTTGTTAGATGTTATAAGTGATGATTATATGATGATAATGAGTTGCTTAGTCACTTTCTGTTGTTATTTGATATTTTGAGGTTTTTTGGGCGTGGTTGTGATGTGCAGAAAATCGTAGGGTTTTCTCAAAAAAATCGCCTCCTCACAAGTGAGGATTTTGGAATTCACAAACAGAGAGTTGCTCGTTTAGCGAGCTAGCTCCTCACTTAGCGAGACCTGTAGTCCTTTGAAAAATATTTTCTTTGGTTGGATGACTTGTGATGCTTTGTTTTATTGTGTCATGTTGTTGTATTGTTGTTGTGAGTTATTATCATGCTATATTAGGCTAAATGTGTAATAATAATGATGAAATGATGTAAATGATGAATATGTGTCGTACCCCGAAAAATACGACCTCATGCGATCCGAAATGGACGGAGCCGCGCGCCGGACGGACTGAAGAGTCGCCACCTAATTCTATTTACTCCCGAAGAGGGAAAGGGAAGATATAGATACAACCCGGGAGGAGAAGGATGAGGACAAAGGTCAACGGAACCATTGCCTGGGTTCGGGAGTCGGTTATGCAGGGGGAAGGTATTAGCACCCCCTACATCCATCGTACTCGATGGGAACCATCTAAGTTAACACGTGAGAAAGGATGTCTATGCTTAAACGAATTGCTTTCTAGAGGGAAATGAGTTGAATTATAATTTAGATTGAACCTAGGTGCTCGGCAAGGATTGAGATCCTCGTGCCTACGTATTTCCGCGTGCAATGGGAAAGTCAGAGCCTCGTAGTTCGGCCTACTAAGGGTAATGGTTGTTGATTTTATTACCTTTCGTCGATGAAAGGGTTTAGGAGTTGAAATGTACTAAAGACTATGGATAGTTTATCTCGCCCAACAAGACGAGCGTCCTGCGTCGAAATAATCGGAGCGAGTAACGAGAGCTCATTATCCTCCTTTCTATCGCTTAAGGCTCGTGGCGTACAAATCTTTTCATATTATTGGAGTGTTTTATTTCCTAGGAACGCTTGACGTTGGATTAAGGGCTTGGATCTAATCGAAACGTTTTGGTTTTTTGAGGTTTAAAGGTAAATGCAAATGGAGTGTATTTTTGTGGTTTGTTAGCGAGGCACAAAGCGCTCGGCTCGCAAAGAGTGGATCCTAATAAACGAAATGAAATAAAAAGGTGCGAGTGTGCAAGTGCAATCGCTTGGCGTTGGACCAAGGATTCAGAATTAAATAAAATACGGAAAATAAAGTGCGTACAAAATAATGGGAGAGGGATACAAAATAAATACAGGGGATTGCGCGAAATAAAGAGGTCTCGTTGTAGTTAGCCCAAGAGGAAGCGTGTGTGCAGTGTTTTTGAACTATTCGAAGGCGTTCAGCCTTTTAATCGGGACACAACTATTCGAAGGCGTTGGACCTTTTAATCGAGCGCAACTATTCGAAGGCGTTGGACCTTTTTGGGACGCGTCGAAATTTATTTCATTTACTTCCTTAGAGCCGGTTTAAAAAAAACCGTTCTATGAGGAGTCGAAACACATTTTTTTTGTAGTGCGAGAATAAATAAACAAATGGAAATAAATGAATAAATTAAATTGCCAAAAAATAAATTGAATAATTAAATAAATTAAATAATGTTAAGAATAATAATATAAACTAAATTAATTTAAATGCTTTTTTTGTCAAAATAATAAAATAATAAAAAGGTAATTACAAGGAGGGCCTCATATTGACCAAATATCACCGATTAAAATCGGGGGAAAAATTGGCCGTTTAATATATCATTGGCCCATAGATCGAAATTAGAAACGAAATAATCAATGGAATCACTAAATTTTTAAGCAAAGAAATTATTAGTAAATAAATTGAAAAATAAAAAAAAAAACATCCTAATTATATTGTAATAACAAAATAAGAAACAATAATAAATAACCAAAAAAGATAAATAGGGGGTGTCATTAGATCTATGATGTGTAATAAGCAGAAATTCAAATTTGGGCTTTATGAAGCCCAACAGAAAATAAAGGAAATTAAGAAATAAAAATAAAAATTTAAACAAAACAACAGAAAGGGTATGTGCTACTTGTACCGGTGTGAATAAGAACAGAATCAAATGGGTTTAAACCAAATACCAGTCCATAACATTTTTATAAAAACAAAACAAAAAAACTGAAAAATAAAAGAGTGGTGCGTATTTAGAAAAGTTAGTTTGGGCCCAGAAACAAACCAAAAGATATATATGAAAAATTAATTAAAAAAGAAAAAGGGTTCAGTATGAACAAATGTGCGATGGGTTCCGTGTGTAGTGAAAGGATGCAGATTGGGTCTTAGTCCTTTTTTTTTAAAACAAGCCAATCATGGTGTCACACAAATAATTAAATAATAAATAAAAAATAACATACGAGTTATATGAAAAAGAGTTACTTTTCAGAAAAACTCAAAGCTCAAAACCGCTCCTCTCACCACGCTTGTCGTTTCCATTCTCACTCTCTCTGTTTCTCTCTCACGCAGTCCGGTTCTTCCGCTCACGGTATTGGCTCTCGCGGTATCCTTCTCAAACGCACGAACGGCTTCTCACTTCTCACCTGCGACTCGGGTCTCTTTCGCTCATCTCACGCTCGATTTCTCAGCTTCGGATTTACGGTTTCGAAGTGGTTTATGGTGGTTCTTGGATCTGTGTAAAGATGGTGAGGGTTTGGTCGTTTTTTCGGTGTTTGAATCTGGGAGTTTTGGAGGTTCGAGTTTGCTTTGCGTTTTTTGGGTGGCTCGCGCGGTTTCGGGTTTCGTGGGTTTTGTATGTTGTTCGTGGAAGGGTTTGTGACGGTGAAGATGGTTAGGGCTTGGTTTCCGCGGCGGTTGGGTGGCGAGATGGTGACGACTTGGACGGAAAGAACTGTTTCGGATGAAGGTGACGATGGTGGTGGTTGAAGATGAAAGGGTGGCGGCGCAATGGAGGTTTTGGTTCAGATTCTTCTGTTTTTTTTTACTGTAGATTTTATGGCTTATGAAGGTTTGTTGGTTCAGAAAAAAAAATGGTTAAAGGTTTGGTTTGTGAAGGGTTGAAATGGAAAGCTTGCGGCTTTCGGTTTTGGACGGAGGAATGGGGGTTTGTGATATGCTAGTTTCTTGTTGTTAATGGATATGAAGGGAAAAGCTTGTGGAAGTTGAATGAGGATCAAGGTGAGGATGAAACAGAGTGATGAATAAAGATATGAGGAAATTATTTGAGATTTTTTTTGTATTATTTTTTTGAACTTGTTTGTTTCTGTATTATCTCTGCTGAATTTCTTTGCTTCTCCTCTTGTTCTGTTTTCTTTCAAAATGGTTTTATAGCAAAAGCAAAGAGTGTGAAGGGTGGAATAGAGATTTTTGCTATTGTGGAATTTCCATTTTCGTCGAATCGCACGGATTGACGAGTGCACATTGCGCACAAAATACAGGTTGTTACAAAGTTTTCCGTTGGAATTGCTTGGAGCCACTTTGTGAAAGACTCATTTTTTTGTCGTTTGTGTGAGAAGAGTAAAAAACATTTCTAGTCATTTTTTGTGAAGGCTGCCATATGGTGGGGGTCCTGACTTGATCTTTGTGCAAACTTTTTTTCATTAAATTTCTATAGAAAACAAAAGACTTTACAAAAACAAAAAATTAAAATTAATAAGAACAAATAATGAATAGTAAGAATAATAGAAGACCAATAATTATGATAAAATAATGAGTATAATAGGAAAAAAAATAATAGAAAAACTATTAGTGATAACAATGATAATAATAAAAATTAATAATGAAAGTAATGATAATCAAAATAATAAGCAATAGTAATAAAATATAAATGATAATAACAAAACTAGAAAAAAGGGTACTAATAATAATAATAAGCAATAATAGTAAATAAAATAAAATAAAAAGTGATAATAAAATTCTTGAAAAATGAAAAAGGATGATGGTAATAATAACAATAAGAAAATTATAATAATAATAATAACAAGAAATAAGAAAATTAGAATAATAATAAAAACAAGTAAGAAAGGATTTTTATTTTGTACAAAAGTAAATGGGCCTAGAATTAATGGGTTTATGTGAAAAAAAAATTTAAAAGAAATAATAATAATAGATTTTTGTGTTTTCTTTAATGAGCCAAAATAATAAAAATAAAAATAAAAACTTAAAATAAAAGAGAACTTGAAATCAAAGCATTTTTGGATTTTTTTTTGAATGTTTGTTAGACAGTAAAAAAAAATGGTGTGGGTAGGACAAATTTGGGGTATGACAGATGCCCCTATCGAATTGGCTTAAACCGAGTAAGATGAACTGGCTCGCGTTCAATCTTTCAAGGTATAAGATAATTAGATATTACTGACTCCAAATTTGTCCGAAAAGAAATTGCGAAAATAAAAAACAAACTGGAAAGGATGGGTGACACAGCAAGAAATAAATTAACAAAATAAATTACTTATCACCAGAGGATGATAAGGCAAATAACTAAAAATAAAATCACTTATCAACAGAGGATGATAAGGCAATAAACTGAAAATAAACTCACTTATCAACAGAGGATGATAAGGCAATAGACTGAAAATAAAATCACTTATCACCAGAGGATGATAAGGCAATAGACAGAAAAAATAAACTCACTTATCAACAGAGGATGATAAGGCAAATGACTGAAATTAAAATCACTTATCAACAGAGGATGATAAGGCAATAGACTGAAAATAAAATCACTTATCAACAGAGGATGATAAGGCAAATAGACAGAAAAAATAAACTCACTTATCAACAGAGGAAGATAAGGCAAATGACTGAAAAATAAAATCACTTATCAACAGAGGATGATAAGGCAAATAACTGAAATTAAAATCACTTATCAACAGAGGATGATAAGGCAAATAAGACTTCCGCTGGGGAAGGGACTAGGAACTTGTATGATCCTGGATCCTGAGTTATGCAACTATGCTTGATTGTTGTGAAATGGTATTCCATAATGATGGAGATACGATGCAAATGCTTATGCATTGAGATATAAATTCGATAATGTTGGGGATATGGAAAGCTGATTTATTTAGGCATGCAAATGATGCACATGTTGTAAATGATTGATGTAAATGATGCGTATGACTGCATATGATGCATAATGATGCATATGAGCGATTGAAAGGTGCCAGCTTGGTGGACTTTTGGTTTGGTAGTTGCCAATAATGATTGGACTTTGGGTGGGTGGAGGGTTTGATTCCCCGACACTCGATCTTCAACGATGTATGATCAGAAGATGGATCTGAAAGCTCCCAGCTTGATTATCTGCTGATGAGAGAGGCGACTTAATTGACACATGAAGACTGATTTTGCTTCGAATGGTTGCCAACACTTGGCAAGATCTGCTTGTTTAGCTGGGGAATAGAGATAGGAAGATTTGCTCCTTGTTTGCTTGCCCCTGCCTGAGCTGTTGGAAGATGATTTGCCCCTGATTGGGATATTACGAATGATTTGCCCCTGATTGGGCTGGTGAAGTAGTCTTGATTCACATTGACACCAATGAAGTTCAAATTTCTCTTTTGATTGCCCCTTGTTGGGATTGTACCGGTGTCAAGCACTAAATTGCAATTAAATTATTCATACACAAATGGTAGTGTTAATGTAAAGATCATGTAAGTTTTGAAAAAAAATCGTTTTATTTGAATGCTGTGAAAGTGTGACGAATGGACCGTTAGTCCAAACGTGGTGCTGATTTAGAAAGTGCGTAAAAGATGCAGCAAGAATAATGTGCAATCGAGATTTAAGATTAGCAAATATATGGGAGTCACTTTACGCAATCTTGTTGGTAGCATGCTTTCAAAATAAACCATGCCTCAATTAGGACTTTCGAGGGTTGTAACGTGGTCTGGTTAATGGTTTGAGAAAAAAAAGATATAAGGCTCAAAGTTTGATTTGTACCCAACCCTTCTTCGTATTGTTCTCCAATCCTACGTTCAGTTAACTCTACACATGTATTTGTTTTGACTTTGCAAGAGTGAAGATGAAGCTTTATAGTTTGCTTGAAAATGGCAATCATCTTACTTTGCTGGTGAACCTTTTGATTCTTGATTTTGTTGGTCACTGATATTTGTTTTGTTTTTGTTGAGGATTTGAGTTCCTCTTTTGATTTCTTCTTTTTCGACTAAGTCTCCCTTCGGGTGCTCAACTTAGTGGCTTTTCTTTTCTTTTCTACTTTGTTTGAACATTGTGACTGCCAAGTCATTTGTTGATGGTCCTCTGACGGGATGTCTCATCTTGCGATTCGAAGGTGTAGTCAGGCTAACTGAACAACTACCCTGCCCCGGGTTAAATGTAAGGGTTGTATCCGAAAGAAACTTCTACTTCTAGGCTCGAAGTGGTTGACTAGGGATTAACTCCTTATATCTCCAGTGTTTGGGGATTTGAAATAATGCCTGTGCATCATTGACGAGGTTTTATCCGAAAGCATACCGCAACAGTTATGGGTATTTCGTTTTCATCATCCTCCCTCAAATATTTGCTAAAGTGAAGTGAGGAAATATTTTTGTGATTTTGTGATAAATGATAAATAATGAGCGAATGCGAATAAACTGATTCAAAACATGCATAAACATAACATTAACATAACCAAGTACAAACGATAACAATGTTCAGAGCAAATAGTACTTAAACAAACATTACAAAACAACAGGAATGCAAAAATAATAAATGACACTGGCTGCCTTGATTTGAGGAATTGAGCTTCTCTTGATTGAATGCTTCAAAGTTGGAGACTACTCAGCTTGGTCTTCAACAAACCCTTCACACGTCTTCACTTATTGGCACCTTGTGGCGGCATTGGATCATTCTGGACATTTGCATTTCTCGGAGTGAGAGTGAGGTCCTTAGAATTGATCATATCCTGAATCAAGTGTTTGAAGGCATGGCAGTTCTCGATTGTATGACCCGGAGCGCCTTTGTGATACTCACAGCGAGCATTGGCATCATAGTTCTGGGCATTACCAGTCTGAGGTGGCATATCTCTCAACACAAGAGTTCCTTTTTCCATTAGCCCCTTAAAGATTTTGGTATACGTCATAGGCAGGGGATCAATGTGCCTATCATATCCTCTTTGCTGATACGGTGGACGCTGTTGAGGAGCGCGTTATTGTTGTTGACCAAGCCGTGGTGGATACGCCGGTTGCTAGTATGGATTGGGCACATACTGCGCAGCAGCGACCATTGGAGGTGGACGATGAGCCATCTGAGGCGGAAATAGAGCTTGAAAGGCCTGCTGATAAGGCATTGGAGGAACTGGCTGATATGGCATAGGAGCATATTGTGCAACAGCAACATAAGGGTACTGGTAGTAGGGAACTGGTGCAGGTGCACTCTGTTGAAAATTCCCACTTGCAGCAAAAATGGCATTTGTGTCGCCCTTTTTGTACCCGTTGAATGGTTTCTTGGCATTGTTTTGGCTACTATGGCCTCCTTGGATCTTTCCACTTTTCAGGCCTTCTTCGATTCTTTCTCCGACCATTACCATGTGTGAGAAACCAGAAGATACGTTGCTGATCAGCTTCTCGTAGTATTGCCCCTGTAGGGTACCCATGAAGATATCGGTCAATTCACGGTCAACCAAAGGTGGATGCACTCTGGCAGCTAGCTCTCTCCAGCGTTGGGTGTACTCTTTAAAGGATTCGCTCTCCTTTTGAGACATACTTTGAAATTGAGTACGGTTAGGAGCAAGGTCAGTGTTGTACTTGTACTTCTTTTTGAATGCATCAGATAAATCAAGCCAAGTACGAACATTTTTGCGTTCAAGTTGCATGTACCATTCTAGAGACGCTCCAGACAGGCTGTCTTGGAAGCAATGGATCATAAGCTTATCATCCTTGGCATGAGCGGCCATTTTTCTGCAGTACATTCTCAAATGAAGCTCAGGGCAGCTGAGGCCTTTGTATTTCTCGAATTCTGGCAGTTTAAACTTAGCAGGGATCACAACATCTGGAACTAAGCACATGTCTGAGGCACTCAGAGAAGTTGAGTTGTGTCCTTCCATGATTCGGAGTTTTTCAGCTAACTCGCGACACATCTTCATAGCTTCAGACTCTTGAGCAGCCTGAGGATTGGTGATCGGAACAGCAGTATACATCTCATACTCAACTTGATGGTTCTCTTCAGCTTGAGGAAACTGGACTTGAGTTGGAATAGGTTGAGCTTGAGGAATAGCACCAACAGTAACACCAGAAGCAGGTATTGGCTGGGAAGTGACCTCTTCAACAGCAGGAGTGAAACCTGGAGGCAAACCGTAGACCAAAGGATTTGGAACTGGAACTGAAGGCATTGCTCGTGAGGTAGATCCTTGCACTTGAGCATTGTTCAATGCGGCAGCAGCTTCGCGACGTTCTTCCATTCTTGCCAAAGCTTGCAAAGTCTCATAAATCTGGTCAATCTTGCCCTTGACCGAGTCAATCTCTTCCCTCATAGCAGCTTGTTCTTCTTGAATCACATCCATCAGTCTTCTAGTGTTGGATCTAGTTAAGTATGGGCGTCTAGCATGATACGGGCGTCGGGAAACCAGTTTGATTTACTGAAGATGGAGGAACATGAAATGAGTTTTCGGATTTTGGAATGAAATGCAAGATGAATAAATGATGCAAATGTAATGATATGCAATGTCAGAATCCAGGATCACAAGATCAGGGTCTCATGAGTCCAAGGTACAAATGGAGGATACTCGGATCAGGAACTCACTGGGTAGACTCTAAAGTTTTAGGGATCCCAAAGTTATCAACTCATATGGCTGTTCATCACACGTGCCATGAGCATGACGGTTGATTGACTCCTCCATATGAATCTATTTTGGGTGAGATCTTCGTATCGACAACCCACGAGAGCAAATTTTCTCGGGAGTCCATACTACGTGATCATCGACACAAGGTTTAAAACAAAGTCCTGGAGTTATGGAACTTCTTCAACTGTTTGATGCACGTGTCAATTTCATACATTCTTGACAGTCAATCAACTCCATTGAGTAAGTCTATTCCAAGTGAGGTTTTCGTATCGAGCCACGCGAGGGAGAACCCTGGTGCCCAATACTACGCAACCATCAACCGATGTTTTAACCAAAAGGTTCTAAAGGTCCTCAGAGTTAATGACCCTAATGAAAGCCACTGAGCACACAAGTCAAGGACTTGACAGTTGTCAGTATTCTCATCAGAATCTACTCCAAGTGAGGTTTTCGTATCGACAACCCACGAGAGTGGTTCTCTCGGGAGCCCATACTACACAACCTCGCTAACTTATGTTTATACTCGCAAGCCCGGGTATAGAGCCTTTCCCTCAAGTTTCTTTTGCAAAGTATCGATCCAAATTATAGTACCAAGGAGCCACAAGATATATAATATGGAATGCGATAAAGAAAGCGATAAAAATAAACAAATAAAGCATATAAGCAAACATCCAAACAAGCGCGGGAACCTAGACTAGGCTTGACTCGCATAGGGATGAACTAATCCCCAGCAGAGTCGTCAGCTGTCGTACCCCGAAAAATACAACCTCACGCGATCCGAAATGGACGGAGCCGCGCGCCGGACAGACTGAAGAGTCGCCACCTAATTCTATTTATTCCCGTAGAGGGAAAGGGAAGATATAGATACAACCCGGGAGGAGAAGGATGAGGACAAAGGTCAACGGAACCATTGCCTGGGTTTGGGAGTCGGTTATGCAGGGGGAAGGTATTAGCACCCCCTACATCCATCGTACTCGATGGGAACCATCTAAGTTATCGCGCGAGAAAGGATGTCTATGCTTAAACGAATTGCTTGCTAGAGGGAAATGAGTTGAATTATAAGTTAGATTGAACCTAGGTGCTCGGCAAGGATTGAGATCCTCGTGCCTACGTATTTCCGCGTGCAATGGGAAAGTCAGAGCCTCGTAGTTCGGCCTACTAAGGGTAATGCTTGTTGATTTTATTACCTTTCGTCGATGAAAGGGTTTAGGAGTTGAAATGTACTAAATACTATGGATAGTTTATCTCACCCAACAAGACGAGCGTCCTGCGTCGAAATAATTGGAGCGAGTAACGAGAGCTCGTTATCCTCCTTTCTATCGCTTAAGGCTCGTGGCGTACAAATCTTCTCATATTATTGGAGTGTTTTATTTCCTAGGACCGCTTCACGTTGGATCAAGGGCTTGGATCTAATTGAAACGTTTTGGTTTTTTGAGGTTTAAAGGTAAATGCAAATGGAATGTATTTTTGTGGTTTGTTAGCGAGGCACAAAGCGCTCGGCTCGCAAAGAGTGGATCCTAATAAACGAAATGAAATAAAAAGGTGCGAGTGTGCAAGTGCAATCGCTTGGCGTTGGACCAAGGATTCAGAATTAAATAAAATACGGAAAATAAAGTGCGTACAAAATAATGGGAGAGGGATACAAAATAAATACAGGGGATTGCGCGAAATAAAGAGGTCTCGTTGTAGTTAGCACAAGAGGAAGCGTGTGTGCAGTGTTTTTGAACTATTCGAAGGCGTTCGGCCTTTTAATCGGGACACAACTATTCGAAGGCGTTGGACCTTTTAATCGAGCGCAACTATTCGAAGGCGTTGGACCTTTTTGGGACGCGTCGAAATTTATTTCGTTTACTTCCTTAGAGCCGGTTTAAAAAAAATCGTTCTATGAGGAGTCGAAACACATTTTTTTTTGTAGTGCGAGAATAAATAAATAAATGGAAATAAATGAATAAATTAAATTGCCAAAAAATAAATTGAATAATAAATTGAATAATTAAATAAATTAAATAATGTTAAGAATAATAATATAAACTAAATTAATTTAAATGCTTTTTTTGTCAAAATAATAAAATAATAAAAAGGTAATTACAAGGAGGGCCTCATATTGACCAAATATCACCGATTAAAATCGGGGAAAAATTGGCCGTTTAATATATCATTGGCCCATAGATCGAAATTAGAAACGAAATAATCAATGGAATCACTAAATTTTTAAGCAAAGAAATTATTAGTAAATAAATTGAAAAATAAAAAAAAAAACTATCCTAATTATATTGTAATAACAAAATAAGAAACAATAATAAATAACCAAAAAAGATAAATAGGGGGTGTCATTAGATCTATGATGTGTAATAAGCAGAAATTCAAATTTGGGCTTTATGAAGCCCAACAGAAAATAAAGGAAATTAAGAAATAAAAATAAAAATTTAAACAAAACAACAGAAAGGGTATGCGCTACTTGTACCGGTGTGAATAAGAACAGAATCAACTGGGTTTAAACCAAATACCAGTCCATAACATTTTTATAAAAACAAAACAAAAAAACTGAAAAATAAAAGAGTGGTGTGTATTTAGAAAAGTTAGTTTGGGCCCATAAACAAACCAAAAGATATATATGAAAAATTAATTAAAAAAGAAAAAGGGTTCAGTATGAACAAATGTGCGATGGGTTCCGTGTGTAGTGAAAGGATGCAGATTGGGTCTTAGTCTTTTTTTTTTAAAACAAGCCAATCATGGTGTCACACAAATAATTAAATAATAAATAAAAAATAACATAAGGGTTAAATGAAAAAGAGTTACTTTTCAGAAAAACTCAAAGCTCAAAACCGCTCCTCTCACCACGCTTGCCGTTTCCATTCTCACTCTCTCCGTTTCTCTCTCACGCAGTCCGGTTCTTCCGCTCACGGTATTGGCTCTCGCGGTATCCTTCTCAAACGCACGAACGGCTTCTCCCTTCTCACCTGCGACTCGGGTCTCTTTCGCTCATCTCACGCTCGATTTCTCAGCTTCGGATTTACGGTTTCGAAGTGGTTTATGGTGGTTCTTGGATCTGTGTAAAGATGGTGAGGGTTTGGTCGTTTTTTCGGTGTTTGAATCTGGGAGTTTTGGAGGTTCGAGTTTGCTTTGCGTTTTTTGGGTGGCTCGCGCGGTTTCGGGTTTCGTGGGTTTTGTATGTTGTTCGTGGAAGGGTTTGTGACGGTGAAGATGATTAGGGCTTGGTTTCCGCGGCGGTTGGGTGGCGAGATGGTGACGACTTGGACGGAAAGAACTGTTTCGGATGAAGGTGACGATGGTGGTGGTTGAAGATGAAAGGGTGGCGGCGCAATGGAGGTTTTGGTTCAGATTCTTCTGTTTTTTTTTTACTGTAGATTTTATGGCTTATGAAGGTTTGTTGGTTCAGAAAAAAAATGGATGAAGGTTTGGTTTGTGAAGGGTTGAAATGGAAAGCTTGCGGCTTTCGGTTTTGGACGGAGGAATGGGGGTTTGTGATATGCTAGTTTCTTGTTGTTAATGGATATGAAGGGAAAAGCTTGCGGAAGTTGAATGAGGATCAAGGTGAGGATGAAACAGAGTGATGAATAAAGATCTGAGGAAATTATTTGAGATTTTTTTTGTATTATTTTTTTTGAACTTGTTTGTTTCTGTATTATCTCTGCTGAATCTCTTTGCTTCTCCTCCTGTTCTGTTTTCTTTCAAAATGGTTTTATAGCAGAAGCAAAGAGTGTGAAGGATGGAATAGAGATTTTTGCTATTGTGGAATTTCCATTTTCGTCGAATCGCACGGATTGACGAGTGCACATTACGCACAAAATACAGGTTGTTACAAAGTTTTCCGTTGGAATTGCTTGGAGCCACTTTGTGAAAGACTCATTTTTTTGTCGTTTGTGTGAGAAGAGTAAAAAACATTTCTAGTCATTTTTTGTGAAGGCTGCCATATGGTGGGGGTCCTGACTTGATCTTTGTGCAAACTTTTTTTTATTAAATTTCTATAGAAAACAAAAGACTTTACAAAAACAAAAAATTAAAATTAATAAGAACAAATAATGAATAGTAAGAATAATAGAAGACCAATAATTATGATAAAATAATGAGTATAATAGGAAAAAAAATAATAGAAAAACTAATAGTGATAACAATGATAATAATAAAAATTAATAATGAAAGTAATGATAATCAAAATAATAAGCAATAGTAATAAAATATAAATGATAATAACAAAACTAGAAAAAAGGGTACTAATAATAATAATAAGCAATAATAGTAAATAAAATAAAATAAAAAGTGATAATAAAATTCTTGAAAAATGAAAAAGGATGATGGTAATAATAACAATAAGAAAATTATAATAATAATAACAAGAAATAAGAAAATTAGAATAATAATAAAAACAAGTAAGAAAGGATTTTTATTTTGTGCAAAAGTAAATGGGCCTAGAATTAATGGGTTTATGTGAAAAAAAAATTTAAAAGAAATAATAATAATAGATTTTTGTGTTTTCTTTAATGAACCAAAATAATAAAAATAAAAAAAAACTTAAAATAAAAGAGAACTTGAAATCAAAGCATTTTTGGATTTTTTTGAATGTTTGTTAGACAGTAAAAAAAATGGTGTAGGTAGGACAAAGTTGGGGTATGACAATATGTTGTAAAATGATGCCATGTAGTATTAGTAATAAGAATAGACAAAGTAAATGTATAATGAGGAATGTTGATGCAAATGTTGATAAAGATGATTATGTTGTTGTTGCATCGTGCATTCATGGCATTCTTATGTTGATTGAGGCTTCAATACCATTGTGTGGATTGATGTGTTGTTGATTATGTTGTGCTCCCTTGTGGAGGGTAGATAGTCAGTGTCCATCACATGTTGAAAATCGGTACCACATACATTTATGAAGTTGTATTTCATCCTATGTGGCATAGTATGATTGCATTTGTGTTATGATTATCTGAATTTTTGTATTTGTATGTGGGTTAGATTTGATGTATAATGATATATGTTCGCATGTTGTCTTATAATCCCATCTTTATATTATGTATATTGAATGTGGATTACTCACCCTGCCTGCCTTTTGTGATGGTCTATTATGCCATCCTGCAGATTCTCAAGAATAGTTTGGTGATTCGGAATTAGCTCGCAGTGCATCTCTTGTTGTTTATAGAGTCTAGGTGGTGTCATGCTCTGAGTCATGTAACATTGGGGAACGCTTGTTTTATTTATTTTTCGTTTTTGTATATCTTTAACACTTGTTGACGATAATTTGGATTATAGCTGTACTCTTTCTCTTATGATGATTTTAAGATGATTGAATAATGACCCGCTGCCATAAACTGAGGTTTTGTTTCATTTATGAAATAAGTTGCAACCCGTGTTATGGGACAGGACACATATATGAAGTTTAATTGTTGATCGTGTTGAAAATGTGATGCCCTTTTATGTTGAACTCTGATATATTTAAATAATATGTTTGAAATTATTGTGGGGTAAAAAGGGTGTTACATTAACTGTGTTCACTCTGCTTATTCAGAATCATTCTATTGTAAAGAAACTTGTATTGTAAACTATTTTTTGTATTCCCTAAAGGACCGAGTGATAGTCATAAAGCTTTAGGAAGACTAGGGCAGTGAGTCTTAGTGGTTGTTAGTCACAACAGGTTGTTGTGCATTGTGAAAGTCGCATCAGTTGGTTATGCAGTGTCGATTGTAAGTTTCATCGGCTGGTTGTGCAGTGAGTCACGTAGGTTTTGTGCATTGTAATCTGCTACGGTTATAGTCGATTAAGTCCTTGTTGAAGGAAAAATCATCTGGGTTGGTGGACTGGAGGTAGTTTGTGGTTGACAAATGAACTAGGATAAATTAACGTCTTCTTTCTCTCTTTTGTTGTTTGATATATCTGTTGTGTTTTCACAAAAAGCTTTCATTTTCAAAACTAATTCAAACACCCTCTTTATTGTGTTTTCTCACACCTTCAATTGGCATCAAAGCTCTGGTTCTAATTGTGATAAAAGGTTGTCATGCACTTCACTGTGTCAGTACCGATCCAGTATTTGTGAGTTACTATCTGTCATGGCTAGAAACACTTCAGCTGCTTCAACCTCAACTTCAAATACACGTGAGAAATTTTTGATGGCAAGAAATTTTATTATTGGAAGGACATGATAGAAATTTTTTTCCATGGTTATGATGAAGATCTATGGGACATAGTAGTCGATGGCTACACTCATCTTGAAGATGCTACAGGAAAGAAGGTCACTAGAAGTTCAATGAGTAACCAACAAAAGAAGGATTACAAAAATCATCACAAGGCGAGAACCATTATACTCAATTTTATCCCTTATAATGAGTATGAAAAGATAAATAACAAGGAAACCGCCAAATCCATCTTTGACTCATTATAAATTACTCATGAAGGAAACTCTCAAGTTAAGGAGACTAAGGCTCTTGTCTTAATCCAAAATTATGAAGCCTTCAAGATGGAAGATGATGAAGTACTGAAAACCATGTTCTCCAGATTTTCAAATGCTTGTAGCTAGACTTTGAGTATTGGACAAAGGATACTCTACTACAAATTATATCAAGAAAATTATCAGAAGTCTTCCTTCAAAATGGAGACCAATGGTAACAACTTTGAAGTTAGCTAAAGATCTGAACAGCTTAAGTCTTGAAGAACTCATTAGATCTTTAAGAAGTTATGAGATTGAGCTAGAACAAGACGAACCTCGGAAGAAGGCTAAATTTGTTGCTCTCAAGTCTAAGACTGAAAATAAAAAGGCATATCAGGATGAGGAGGAGTCAGATGGTTCTGATGTTAACTCAGAAGATGAGTTGTCTCTGATTTCAAGAAAAGTTAATAGGCAGTGGAAACACATAAAGCATAAGCTTAAAGCTTCTAGAAGAAACAACGGACATTCTGAATCATCATCCAGACAGAGAAAACAAAGTTCTAGAAAAGAACCTACATGTTATAAATGTAATGAGCCTGTTCATTACAGAAGTGAGTGTCCAAAGCTTCTCAAGAAGGAGAAAAATTCCAAGAAGAACGTCGTACATGAGAAGAAAGGACTTTTAGCTACTTGGGATGAATCTAACTCTAAAGAAGGAGATTCTGATGAAGAACATGCAAATGTTGCCTTTTTTGCAACAACTAGTTCTGACAGTTGTACAGAACCAAAAGATAAAGAAGTATCAAAATCAGAATCAGACTCAGACTCGAATTCATAAGGAGATTCTGATGAAGAACGCGCAAATGTTTCCTTTTTTGCAACAACTAGTTTTGACGGTTCTGGAGTACCAGAAGATAAAGAAGTATCATAATCAGAATCATACTCAGACTCAAATTCAGAATAGGTACTTTCTAAACTTACTCGTAGTGAATTAGAGTTATGTCTCTCTGAGATGTTGGATGACTATCTTAAACTACAAGGTAAATAAAAGGATCTTAAACAAATCCATGAAGCTACTGCGGAAGAAAGAGATAAGCTTAAATAGAGCAGTTCTTGGATGAAACTATTTTCTCTTTGAAAATATCGACATCACTTTGAAAAGCAAAAATTCCATTCTAGAAGAAGAATTGGTCTCTAATACTAGTTGTATCAACACGTATGATAGAGCCTTCCAACATTTTCTAGCTAAGAACATAGATAGAATCAAGCTAGCTTCAATGATCTATGGTGTTAGAAGAAATGGTAACAGAGGTTTAGGGTGTAAAGAATTTCTTAGAATTGATGAAACAAACCCCTAAAGATAATATCTTTCTATGATCAGTTTATACCTTCTGGTACTAAACTTGATTGTTCTGAGTTAGCTTGTACACACGCAGACACATAAATCTGAACTTAAATCCAAGCACAAAGTTTAGATTCCTTTTGTTTATAATTCTGCAAGAAGACCCGGTGTTTTTAAAAACTCTGGGTAGGCTAACAAAACAAGACCCAAAATGTGGGTACCTAAAGATAAAATAGTCTATGTTGCAGATATCCTTAACAGGACAATTAAAACACCAATCATGGTACCTAGACAATGGGTACTCACGACACATGGAAGGAAGAAGGCATATGTTCTAAATCCTGGAACTTAAGCTTGGAGGCACTGTCGATTTCGGAGGAAACCAAAAGGGTAAGATCATTGGTTGCGGAACAGTAGGTAATGGTAAACTCTCTTCTATTACTAATGTTTTTCTAGTTGATGGTTTAGTGCATAATTTTCTATCAATAAGTCAACTTAGTGACACTGGATATGACATTGTGTTTAATCAACGATCTCGCAAGGCTATTAGTCAGAAAGATGGCTTTGCTCTATTTAGTGGAAAGAGGAAGAACAACATTTATAAGATCAGATTTTCTGATATTTAGGACCAAAAGGTTAAATGTCTTCTCAGCTAAAATAGCTTAATTTGGTCAGAGGCTTTCCAAATATGAAGTATTCTTCAGATGCTCTTTGTGAGGCTTGTCAAAAAGGCAAATTTTCAAAAACTGCCTTCAAGGCAAAGAATGTTGTTTCTACCTCGAGACCATTAGAACTTCTTCACATTGATTTGTTTGGTCCAGTGAAAAAAGCATTAGTCAATGGTAAGAATTATGGACTAGTCATTTTATATGATTATAGCCAATGGAAATGGGTAAAATTCTTGAGACACAAGGATGAGTCTCATTATGTGTTCTCTGCCTTTTGCTCTCAAGTGCAAATTGAAAAGGGTTGCATAATTGTCAAAGTTAGAAGTGATCATGGTGGTGAGTTTGAGAATAGATACTTTGAGGAATTGTTTGATTCCAAAGGCATCTCCCATGATTTATCTTGTCACAGAACTCCACAGCAAAATGGGGTTGTGGAGAGGAAGAATAGGACTTTGCAAGAAATGGCTCGAACCATGATCATAGAAACTGACATGGCAAAACACTTCTGGGCTGAGGCAATAAATACAATATGTTATATTCAGAACAAAGTCTCGATAAGACCTATTCTAGGTAAGACTCCCTATGAATTATGGAAGAATAGAAAGCCCGAAATTTCTTATTTTCATTCTTTTGGTTATATATGTTATATGCTAAACACTAAAGAGAGTTTTGGCAAGTTTGACTCCAAAGCACAAAATGTCTTCTGTTGGGATATTTCGAACGCCCTAAAGGCTACAGAATCTATAACACAGAAACAAGAATTATAGAGGAATCAATCATGTTAGATTCGATGACAAGCCTGACCCTGAAAAGTCAGAGTTAACTAAAAAGTTTGTAGATCTTAAGATAAAGTTTTCAGAACCAATGATGAGTCCAACTCAGAAGAATAACAGACTCAAAGCTACTCATTCTGAAGAACTGATTCTAGGAGATAAATTTTCTCCAGTCAGAACCAGATCTACTTTCAGACCTTCTGAAGAAACACTTCTTGGATTGGTGTCTCTTATTGAACCAACTTCTATAGAAGAAGCTCTTCAAGATAATGATTGGATTATGGCTATAGAATAAGAATTAAATCAATTCCCCATAAATGATGTATGACATCTTGTTAAGAAATCTAAAGGTGTCCACATTATTGGAACCAAATGGGTGTTCAGAAACAAGTTAAATAAGAAAGGTGAAGTAGTCAGAAACAAGGCTCGACTGGTTGCACAAGGCTATAGTCGGCAAGAATTGATTTGCTATACTGAGACCTTTGCTCCAATCATGAGGTTAGAATATATTCACCTATTAGTTTCGTTTTCTATCAATCATAACATCATCCTTTATCAGATGGATGTTAATAGTGCATTCTTAAATGGCTATATTTCTGAGGAAGTGTATGTACGTCAACCCCTAGATTTGAGGATTCTAAGAATACATATTTAGTTTTTAAACTAAAGAAATCCTTGTAAAGTCTAAAGAAAGCTCCAATAACTTGGTATGATAGACTTAGTACATTCCTTTTGGAAAATGATTTCACCAGAGGGAAGGTTAATACTACACTCTTTTTCTAGACATTTAAAAATTATATTCTTGATGTACAATTATGTAGATGATATCCTTTTTTGTTCTACTAATCTTGCTTTGTGCAAGGAATTTTCAAAGTTTATGCAGGAAAATTTTGAAATGAGTCTGATGGGAGAACTCAAAATCTTTATGGGAATCTAGATTGATCAATGTCCAGATGAACATATATTCATCAAAGCAAATATGCAAAAGAAATTCTGAAGAAGTTTGAGATGTCAGAAAGCAAACCTGCAAAGATCCATATGCACCCAACATGTATTCTGGAGAAAGAATAAGCAAGTTCTATAGTTTATCAGAAGCTCTATCATGGAATGATAGGTTCACTTTTGTATTTAACAACTTCTTGACCAGATATTTTGTTCAATGTTTGCTTCTATGCTCGATTTTGAAATTCTAGTATAGCAGATACTTGAAGATGTCCTAACAAGATGTTAGAACACTTGATCTTTGCTTAGTAGGACAAGAACTAGAACATAAAAAATAGTAATAAAAGAAAAATAAAGAACACACAGAAAATGTTTACCTAGTTTGGTTTTAACAACCTACTATGGAGGATACAAATCCAGGATCTTCACTAAGCAGTGTAGTAAAAGTCAAACTCCACTGTTTGTAACTTAGCCTAAATTACCCAATACAAGTCTTCTACCTAATACACTTCCTAGGTATGAGACCCTTCTCAAATCCCTTTTTATCACAGCAGTGACAGAAACAAAGTTACAACTCAAAAACACATTATCCTCAGCAAGTATTCAATGCAATACAAGACAGGCTCACAATAGATAAAACCCTAACACTACGAAAATATGAATACTTATTTTAGATACACAAACTAGGTCAAGTACATCCTATTTAAAACCCTAATAGCACTGGACCTGGGCTTCCAATCTACCATTAATCACAACCATGAATCCTGCAAAATATTCTTTCAAAAACAGATTTCTTAAATCAAAAATTCCCTAAAATGTCTCCACATTTTTAGGAAACCTTGCGCAACCTTTTTCACTTATGAGAATCTTCATGATTCCTTAATCTAAGTTCCACATAAGATAATCATCCAATAACTTGAAATATTAAAATACTCATAACAGAAAATACGCACATATAATAGTTAACAGACCAAGATGTCGAACAACAAAGTTAGGACATCTTGTCTGACATCTCCATAATAACCAACATAGGATATCTTGTCCAACATCTTCAAATAGTTTGTTTTACCAAAATCAATGCCAACTCACAGGAGCCTTCAATCTCCCCCTTTGGCAGATTTTGGCTAAAACAAACACAGAGACAAAAACATATCAGATAGCAGCGGAAAAATAACTAGCCTCATAACTAACACAAGAGGTAGGGACTACTCAATCTCAACACATGCAACATTCTACTACTCCCCCTTTTTAGCCAGAATTTGGCAAGGGAAGCATAATTCACTAGAGATCACATACTTTGATGTTGGAGTAGTGATCTCAAACCAGACTAGTTGCTATAATTCTTCAGATACACAGACACCAAGTGTCCTTCTTAATGCTTCAAATTGGACAGCATCAAATGCTTTTGTGAAAATGTCAGCCAGTTGATAATCAATGGTAATATGTTCCAAAATTACGACTTTTTCTTCCTTAAGATCTCTAATAAAGTGATGTATGATATCAATATGCTCGGTTCTTCTGTGTTGAATAGGATTTTTTGAAATATTAATAGAACTTGTGTTATAACATAACAATGTCATAACATCTTGTGGAACATTGTATTCATTCAACATTTGCTTCCTTCATACTAACTGAGAACAATTACTTCTTGTTGCTATATACTCAGCTTCAGCAGTTGATAAAGAGACACGGTTTTGTTTCTTAATAAACCATGATATCAGATTGTTTCCCTGAAAGAAGCAAACTCCAGATGTGCTTTTTCTGTCATCTGCAGATCCAGCCCAATCAGCATCACAATAACCTAGCAACATGGAATATGAGTTGTGAGAGTATAAGAGAACGTAGTCCCACGTTCCATTCACATTTTTCAAAACTCTATTGACCTGATTAATATGACTCACTATGTGATCATCTTGATATCTAGCACAAACTCCCACGACAAAAGTGATATACGATCTACTAGATGTTAAATACAACAAGCTACCAATCATGCTTCTATATAGATTTTGATCAACTCTTTCACCTTGTTCATCTCTAGATAGTTTTAAATGAGTTGGTGTTGGTGTTGGTGTTCTTTTTTGTTTGGCTTTCTCCATCCCAAACTTCTTAATAATTCTCTTAGCATACTTCTCTTGACAGATAAATATAGAGTCTTCCATTTGTTTTACTTGAATTCCAAGAAAATAAGTTAGTTCACCTACCATACTCATCTGAAATTCTGATTGCATATGTTCAACAAACTACTGAACCATGTTATTTGACATCCCTCCAAAGACAATGACATCCACATAGATTTGAGCAATCATAAGTTTCCCTTCTTGCTCTCACATGAAGAGAGTTTTATCTATGCCACCCTTCATGTATCCATTCTTAACCAAAAATGCAGTCAACCTTTCATACTAGGCCTGAGGATCTTTCTTCAGTCCATATAAAGCTTTCTTTAGTTTGTAGACATGATCAGGATAGGTAATATCTATGAATCCCTTTGGTTTTTCTACTTACACATCCTCCTGTAGAAATCCATTCAGGAAGGCACTATTGACATCCATTTGAAAAAGCTTGAATTTAAGCAAGCATGCTACTCCTAGTAACAATCTGAAGGATTCAAGTCTTGCAACTGGTGCAAATGTCTCATCAAAATTTAAACCCTAAATTTGAGTAAATCCTTATGCCATCAGCCTAGCTTTATTTGTAATGATAACATTGTGCTCATCAGACTTATTTTTGAACACCCATTTAGTCCCAATAATGTTTGACCCTTCTGGCCTAAGAACTAGTTCCCAAACTCCATGTCTTCTGAACTCACTCGGTTCTTCTTGCATTGCATTGATCCAATATTCATCTGTCAATGCTTCTTTAACATTTTTAGGCTCAAATTTTGAGACAAAACATGCACTGGAAACAAGTACTTTTGACTTATTCATATGTCCACCATTTGGATCACCAATTATTAGTTCTTTTGGATGATATTTTTGAATTCTAATGGAGGGTCCTCTGTTGATCCTTTTAGTTTATGGATCCTCATTTGTCACAGGAGGAACAGTGGTGTTGTCTGTTGAGTCTTCAAGAGTGTCAGAAGATGTCTCAACATCTTAAGTGACATCTTCTATCTCATCATCAAAAGGAAATAACACTCCCATATCACTTGTAGAAATAGGTTCAGATGGATGACCATCTACTACCACATTGATGGATTTTATCACAACTTTAGTTCTTGAATTAAAATCTCGATAGGCCTTACTATTTGTAGCATATCCAAGAAAAATTCCTTCTTCACTTTTAGGATCCACTTTCCTTCGTTATTTTCTATCATTCAAAACATAACATCGACTTCCAAAGACATGGAAGTATTTCACTGTTGGCTTTCTTCCCTTCCATATTTCATACAAGGTGGAAGATGTCCCAGTCTGAACAGTGACCCTATTAAGGATATAGCAAGCAGTATTCATGGCTTCAACCTACAAGAAGTATGGCATTTTCTTTGCATGAAGAATAACACAAGCACATTCATGTATAGTCCTATTTTTCCTTTTAACCACACCATTTTGTTGTGGTGTGATTGGTGAAGAGAACTCATGGCTGATTCCCCGTGTGGAACAAAACTCATAGAATTTCCTGTTTTTAAACTCTTTGCCATGATCACTCTTAATTCTGACTATGTCACTTCCTTTTTCTCTTTGAAGTTTGTGACACAGTTCCTTGAAATCATCAAAGGTGTCATATTATTCTTTAAGAATGCTTACCCATGTATATCTTGAGAATTCATCTACAATCACATTGGCATATCTTTTTCCACTGAGGCTCTCTACTTATATTTGTCCCATCAGATCCATATGCAGCAATTCTAAGATTTTGGAACGAGTCTGATGTTGTAGCATCTTATGTGATGTCCTTATTTTCTTACCTATCTGACATTCACCACAAACTCTCCCTTGCTCAATCTTTAAATTTGGAATTCCCATGATATCTTCCTTAGATATGACCTCTTTCATACCCTTCAAGTGAAGATGACCAAGTCTTTGATGCCATATTTTCACCTCTTCTTATTTGGACATTAAGTAAATAGGTATATATTTTGCATCAGGAGAGATCCATAAGTAACAATTGTGTTTGGATCTCGCTCTTTTCATGATTGTCTCTCATTCATCATTAATAACAAGATATTCATCCTTGTTGAAGTCAACCTTGTATCCCTAATCACACAGTTGGCTTATACTAATTAAGTTATCAGTTAATCCTTGTACAAACATCACCTTGTCAAGCTTTGGCTGACCAGCATAGTCAAGTTTTCCAATACATTTTACTTGACCTTTGGATCTATCACCAAAGGTGACGTGATTTGTAGACTACAGTTT
Organism: Lathyrus aphaca; assembly: GCA_963966055.1. Lineage (NCBI taxonomy): Eukaryota > Viridiplantae > Streptophyta > Magnoliopsida > Fabales > Fabaceae > Lathyrus > Lathyrus aphaca. Next base: position 499,865,244 of record OZ014521.1, read on the forward strand.
GATATCCACAAGAAGTTTCTTCTCACTTATCATATGTCTAGAACATCCACTGTCAAAATAGCAGTCTTCTTTAGCATAAGCTCTTAGAGAGGTGTGTGCTTTGAATGCCACACTTTTATTTTTGCTAACCCATCTTTTCTTTCCTCAAGAATTAGTTTCCTTTTTCGTAAAGTAAGACTTAGGAAATCCAATTAATTCATAGAAGTAGGGTTTTATGTGTCCTAGATTACCACAGTGATGGCATCTCCAGCTCTTGTACCTTTTCTTTGATGCCTTTTGTTGATGTCCTTGGTAATGTTCTGACATCTGACTTGGTTTTCTTCTGTTTCGTCTCTTCTTTTGTGTTACTGTAGAAAAATTGTTAGCTTTCTTCTTAAGTTGATCAGTATAACCAAGTCCCCGGTTGTCACCTATATGTCTACCAGATTACAGTATCTCATCAAGTGAGCTTGAACCACTATTCAACATCTTGACGGTTTTTATCATATAGTTAAGTTTAGAGTTAGCTAGAGCAACTTCTTCCTTAAGGTCAGAGATTACCTCAATATGTTTCTCCCTCTCTTCATCTAGATTATTAATCATATAACATTGATCTTCTTAAACTTGACATAACTTATTGTTTTTGGTACACATCATTTTCTAGGATGCAACCAGCTCATTAAAGTTGAGACTCTCAACATCAAAATTCTCATCGGAGTCATATGCTACAGTGAGTGCAGAACCACACCCCCATTCACTGGATGAGTCTTCTTCTAACCAAGTAGCATTCCAACCCTTTTTCTCTCTTTTTAGATAGGTGGGATACTTAGGTTTACTGTGTCCAACCCCATTACATTCAAAGCATATCAACTATTTTCCTTGGAACTCTCGTTCTTTGTATTAACGCTTTCTTCCTTGGAACTCTCATTCTCTGTATTGAGGCTCTCTTCCTTGGATCTCACATTCTTTATATTGTACTATTTTCCCAACATACCAATAGTTTTAGTTAACTCTTCATTTGTTTTAACTTCACTTTCATCCTTATTTAAGACCAATGCAACACTCTTTTTCTTGTCATTTTTCTCTTTCTCATCAACTCTTTCATTCATGATCAGTTCATAATTTTGAAGAGAGCTTATGAGTTCATCTACCTGCATTGTATCAATGTTGTGTGCCTCTTCAATGGATGTAGTCTTAATCTCAAATTTCTTGGGTAATGATCTCAGGATCTTCTTAACCATCTTTGTATCAGATATCTTTTCTCCTAGATCACTTGATGAGTTTGCAATGTCCATAATGTTCATATAGAATTCATGAACACTTTCATCCTCAAGTTTTCAAACTTGGTGGTGAGAGAGTGAAGTCTAGAGTTCTTGACCTTCGAATTTCCTTCAGAGAATTTTCTCAGGATTTCCCAAGCTTCTTTAGCAGTTGTAAAATTTTTAATCAGTCTAAAAATGCTTTTATCAACACAATTGAATATAGCATTCAGACCTTTGGAGTTTCCAACAACATTTTTATCATCTTCCTCATCCCAGTCATCCTCTGGTTTTACGACCTCAGTCTCTATTCCTGAGGCATCTTTAGCCTTAGGGGGATCCAATTCCCTTGAAACAGCTTTCCATACCTTAGGATCAGTATTCAGATATGTGATCATTCGAACTTTCCAAAGATCATAGTTTGTTCCATCAAGAACATGAGGCTTATTCTATGGATGGTCTTCCTTGTCCATTGCACCAGAATATATCGTCCCTGAATCTCACCCAAATGCAGAGCAAGATGCATGCTCTGATACCAATTGAAATTCTGGTATAGCAGATACTCGAAGATGTCTTAACAAGATGTTAGAACACTTGATCTCTGCCTAGTAGGACAAGAACTAGAACAACAAAAATAGTAACAGAAGAAAAATAAAGAACACAGAAAATGTTTACCCAGTTCGGTTTTAACAACCTACTATGGGGGATACCAATCCAGGATCTTCATTATGCAGTATAGTATAAGTCAAACTCCATTGTTTGTAACTTTGCCTAAACTACCAAATCCTAGTATTTTACCTAAGACACTTCCTAGGTATGAGACCCTTATCAAATCCCTTTCTATCACAACAATGACAAAAACAAAGTTACAACTTAAAACACACAATCCTCAGTAAGTATTCAATGTAATACAAGGGAGGCTCACAACAGCTAAAACCCTAGCACTACAAAAATACGAATCCTTATTTTCGATACACAAACTAGGTCAAGTACATACTATTTAAAACCATAATAGAACTGGACTTGGGCTTCCATTTGCAGTTAATCACAATCACGAATCCTGCTGAATATTCTTTCAAAAACTGATTTCTTAAATCACAAGTTTCCTAAAATGTCTCCACATCTTTAGGAACCCTTATGCAACCTTTTGCACTTCTGAGAATCCTCCTGATTCCTTAATATAAATCCCACATAGGATAATCATCCAATAACCTGAAATATTAAAATACTCATAACAGAAAATACACATATATAACAGTTAGCATACCAAGATGTCGAATAACAAAGTTAGGGCATCTTGTCTGACATCTCCATCATAACCAACATAGGACATCTTGTCCAACGTCTTCCAAAAATTTGTTTTACCAGAATCAATGCCAACTCACAGGAGCCTTCAGGTTCCAATCAGATTCAAGGGAAACTCATTTGACTATTGTCAAGAGAATCCTAAGTTATATCAAGGGAACGACAATCTAGGTCTGATATACAAGAAGACTTCAGAGTACACACTTTCTAGTTATTGTGAGGCAGACTATGTCGGAGATAGAATTGAAAGGAAAAGTAATTTTGGAAACTGACAGTTTCTAAAAAACAACCTCATCTCTTGGGCTAGCAAAATACAATCAACAATTTCATTATCTACTGCAGAGGCGAAATACATCTCAGCATCTTTGTGCAGAACTCAAATGCTCTGGATGAAGAATCAACTCGAGAATTTTTAGATAAATGAGTGTAATATTCCTATCTTCTGTGATAATACAGTTTCTATTTGTTGGAGCAAGAATCCTATTTTCATTCAAGAGCTAAGCACATTGAAATCAAACATCATTTTATTAGAGACTGTGTTCATAAGGGAATTTTAACTTTAAAATATATAGATACAAAACACTAGTGGGCTGATATCTTTACAAAACCCTTGGCTGAAGATAGATTTCTATTTATTCTAAGGAATTAAATATGGGCATTTGTCCATAATAAATTCTCTCAGAACAAGCTTAGACTCTTTGTGTAAAAATAGGTTATGCCTCCAAGAAAATATGGAGTTGTGAACTTCTGATAGAAATACTTCTACGAGTTAAAATGTACTTTCTTTATAAACTAAACCAAGTCAGATACAAGTTCCAGTGGTATTTTTGACTTGATAAAAAGCAAAAGTGTTCACTAAATAGATGAATACGGTCTTTTGATCATATTTATTCGTTGAAGAGACACCTAGAGAAATGTGATTTTATGAGGTTAGCTTTTCAGGATAATCACTATCAATACTCTTCCCATAATTTTTTTCTTAGAAAATCTTTTTGAGCTCATGTTTTTTAAATTTAACATACACTTATTTGATTTATATTCCGATGTCATCATCGTTTGTTCAAAGCTCACTTTCTTTCAACCCTAAAAACACTTTAGGACTTTTCATAGAATTTCTTCTGTCTGTGTTTGGTTGATAATATTTTGTTACCTTTTTTATTATGACAAAAAAGGGGAGTCTTAATGGTAATTTATTTTGAAGATTCAATATCTAGACTCTGAATCACATTTCTAACATTCTAACATATTGAATATGCAAATATGCAAAATTCTTTTTATGTGTTTTTGTTTCAGGAATGATATTGAAAATCAGGCATTTATGAATCTGATAAGAAAAGATAAACTCTCAATATCAAGCATTCATATTCAAACCATTTTTTGATCATCAAGCTCTGATAGAAACGAGGCTATAAGATGAAAACCGACGTTCTAGTCAGACTCCGATGAGTCATTATAGGGAAGTACTTCTACTTTTTTTTATGATCTAGAAACTCAAAAATTTTATTTTGTGAGGCTTGGGATCAGGGGGAGACTCTGAAAAGGCTTAAATAAAATTGGGATTGTCAGAATCAGGAGGAGAGTATCTGGTAAAGGGAAGATAATTTTGAATTCATCTTAAGTCATTTACCATTTATTATCTTCTTACAAAATTGGCTCTTCAAAATACATTGTTTTGTCATTATCAAAAAGGGGGAGATTGTGAGAACAATATTTGGTTCTGCTCAATGTCTTTATGTTTTGATAATAACAACGAAGTATTTGTGTGAAATCAATTTTGATACTCTAATGGTTGTTGTTCAAAAAGTCTTGAAAAACAGGTTCTAACTCTGAGGGAGTTAATGAGAACCAGTGATTCTGACATGATGATATTCACTTATGCGCTAAAAGAAAGCAAAACTGCTCATGTACCAACTCATCAGAAAGATCTTGAGAAAACGGATGTTGTTGTTGCAATGTTTTATAGGATTCTGAATCTGAATGAGTACGACTATGATACGTTAGTTCTAAATACCAAGTGCTGAAGATTCTAATGACTTGAATTTCTGAAGACTAAAGGTTCTGAAGACCAAATGCAGAAAGACTTTGAAGAATTGAAGCTCTAAAGACTAAAAGTTCTGAAGACCAAGTGCTGAAGAATATGAAGACATAGTTCTGAATGAACATGGTTCAAAAGATTTTAAATACTTGAAGTTATGAAGAACAAGGGTTTTGAAGACAAGTGCTGAAATTTTAAAGACATGGTTCTGAGTGAACAAGGTTCTGAAGACTGAAGACTTAATATTTTGAAGACCCAGTAATCATTTCCTTTACTCATGCTTCAATTATATTTCAACCAGAAGCCTCTGAAGTTCTAAAGACAATGACTAATGATTAGGAGAGTAATCATTTCCTCTACTTATGCTTCAATCGTATTTCAACCAAAAGCCTCTGAAGTTCTGAAGACAAGGATTAATGATTAAGAGAGTTATCATTTCCTCTACTCATGCTTCAAACATCTACCAACCAGAAGCCTCAGAAGATCAAAAGATAAGGATTAACGGATAAGAAGGAATAGTACAATAGTACAAAGATACTTCATTCCACTAATGATTTCACTACACCGCTACCCTAATTTAGTGGTACGTAAGGACGATTGTGTGTACTATTTTTCACCCTCAACAACAACATTCTTTAGGGAAGATGTAATGTAACAGGTCTTTTTCTCAAGCGCCTAAATAAGGATTGTCTCACAAAGGTAAATACACAAGACTACGCAACATTTGAAACGCACATACAAAGCAAAATTCTCTAATAGTAGTGCATATTTTCAAAAGCTCTTAATTGTGTTTACTCTGCTTATTCAAAAGAACTCTTTTGTAAACAAACTTGTATTGAAAAATGTTGTTTTTATTCCTTAAAGGACCAAGTGAGGGTATGAAGCTTTAGGAAGACTAGGGAAGTGAGTCTTAGTGGTTGTTATTCACAACAGTTGGTTGTGCATTGTGAAAGTCGCATCAGCTAGTTGTGCAGTGTTGAGTGTAAGTCTCATCAGCTGGTTGTGCAGTGAGTCACAAAGGTTTTGTGTGTTGTAATCTGTTACGGTTATAGTGGATTAATTCTTTGTTGAAGGAAAAATCAATTTGGTGGGTGGACTGGAGGTAGCTTGTAGTTGACAAGTGAATCAGGATAAATTAGAGTGTTCTTTCTCTCTTTTGTTGTTTGATATATTTGTTGTATTTTCACAAAAAGCTTTCATTTTCAAAACACCAATTCAAACCCCCTTTTTCTTGTGTTTTCTCACACCTTCATAATGTATATTGACTTGTGGTACCATTTAGAGTTGGTGATAAAGTTGGAGTTGTTCGTACTGCAGAAAGCAAGTTGTATTGTCTAGTCAGTTTATCAGCTAGAGTCTACAGATTGAAAGGCTCGAGAAAGGTTGGCATTTTTTACAGATATCTAATCTCAACGGTTATATTAGTACAAAATATCTAAAAGACTCAAAAGTTAAACGCGTTACACACTAGATTCAAATCTTATGTATATCTATCTTTAACGTCTTTTTTACTATGGAGAAGAAAAAAAGACAGTGATCAAGTTACCACTTCAACGACTAATTTTATGCAAAGGCTATATATATGGTTGAAGGTTCAAGCTGAAGCTTTAACAATGATTATCCAGAAGAAAGAGTACCAAGATCAGCAATTAGAAACTCTATTGTAATATGCAGATTTTCTATTGTTGGTTGTAATTATAAAAGCCTTAAGATTTCTCGTGCCTCTGATACTTGAATCATATACACCTTGTCCTCTATTTTGTTGAACTTGTTTAGCAGTTTAGATTAAAGTTTCTTGTTATTTACTTGAGTAGAAGTCTTGTCTCATTAAGATTCAAGCAACAAGACTCGAGTCAAGAATCTTTAGCTACATAAGTCTCTTGTTATGTGCTTGAGCAGTAAAAGTCCTAATCAACTAGGATGATTGAGCAAGGTAAAGTCTCGAGCCCAGATGCTTGAGCTACATAAATCTCTTGCTTAAGTGCTTGAGCTATGAAGTATTAATCAAGTAGATTGATTGAGCAAGGGAAGTCTTTGGCAGAGGGCTTGAGCAGGAAAGTCTCAAGTGGAGCTTGAGTAGGTGAAGTCTCAGTCGGAGTGACCTTAGAGCAAGTGTGCTCGGTTAGAAGGTGTGAGCAAGGAAGTCTCATCCAAAGTGACTTTGGAGCAGTGGACTCGGTCATAGGGCATGATCAGGGAAGTCTTAAGCCAAGATGCTTGAGCCATGTAAGTCTCTTGCTTAACTGCCTGAGTTGTGAAAGTCTTAATCAATGAGGTTCATTTAGTAGAAGTCTTGAGTTGTGGGCTTAAGTAGGAAGTCTTAGACAAGTGAGATTGAGCAGTCGTAAAGTCTTATGCAGAATGCATAAGCGATTGTAATCATGATTTGGTTATAGTGAAAATCTCTTGTGAAGCAAAGGGACTGAAGTACTCTCAGTTAGGGAAGGAACCAATATAAATCTTTGTGTCTTCTGCTGTTATTTATTTGTTTCTATTAACATTCTGCTGCTGAGAAATTAACCAGAATTTGAACACCAGTTCAGGTTCTGAACTCTGATCAGAAGTAAACTAAGAAAACGGAAGCACAGTTTATCTTCCCTTTCCCCTTGTTTTTGTGTACTTTTCACACCTTCAATGTGAAGTCATGTCTAATGAGGCCACGATAACTTGAAAATATGAAATAGTTCTCCAACATTATGTTATGTTATGTCTAAGTCGTCAGTAGCATCATTACACTTCAAATAACATTTGTTTTTTAATCCCTATGACCATAATCTTTATGTCTAAAGTGATATACTAAATAATGTACGTTTACTCCCTATTTTACCATATACTAATTCTTGAAATTCATTTACTAAACACTACTCCAACTTAATAACTATTATTTAATCTTAAGATGATCGACCTCAAAATTAAACATATAAAAATAAAATACAAGAACTAAATATAATATAAAATCACATTCATTCTTTCTTTTTTTTAGATTCTTGGAGCTTCCAAACTCCTTCGATGTGGGATTTACTTCCTATTCGTGACTCTGCGTGTTGATTTGTTCTGATTGTCCTTTATACTGATTTTTTATAACACTTGTGCTATTGTTATTATTGAATTTGACATATTTGAAGAAAAAAATAGGTCAGTTTTTTATCTAATACTAAAAATAAAGTATATTTCTTTTCTTAAAGTAGTACCGTAGTACTCCCACTAATTTTTAAAATATATTAAAGATTAATGTATCTAGATTTTATATAGTTCAAATGTATTTATTTTTTAATAAATTTAAAAAATAAATTTTTTCCTATATTAAGAATAAAAATTATTATGATAATAGTTTGAACATGAGTGAAAGCTTTCATTTTTCTTGGCTTATTTTCATCATTTAATTTTGACAACTCAACACTTTATTTAAGCTATAATTTTTTAAAATTCAGCTTTTTGCAAAGTCGCATTTGTACTTTAGGGTTTTTTTTCTTATAGAATTTTCTTTAATTCAACTTTTGCAAAGTTGCATTTGTACTTTGTCTCTCGCATTGGGGTTTTTGTCCTGCAGTGACAGATCTTTCAACAACTCAAACAAAACTCTTCGAAACAGATTTTTTGTTTAGCATTACATATTCAACATCTCCCTCACATTTGAAGTTAAATTAATTATTAGAAACATGAGTAACAAGTTGTGAGCAATCAAGAAGATCATTATCCTAAAAACAATTGAAGGGAAAGAAGCAAAGAAAAAAACATTTTTATATCCTTTCTGTTGAAAGTTAAAAGATCTGTAAACACAAACTTAAACTGGTATTTTCACCCAGTAATACAGAATGTATTTTCTATAACACGTGATTATATAAGATGGAACAAGTTGAGGACAGTAGACTGAAGTTCTTCACAAAAGAAACCATACTCTGTTGGTCAAAAAGCAAGACAATATTTGACGTGTATCGTTACCAAATCTGAATATGATAAGGGTAGTCAGAGTGACACAACATAAGAAAACATTATACACAATTCCTACGTGTTTTAAACTATGTGAATGGCTTTAAACTCCAAAAAGCTAGCCATGTCAGGAAGACCTAAGGTCACTGCTATTCAAGAGAAAAAAGGACTTGAACAAACTTTCCCTTGAAACAGAAAGAAAGATGATAAGAAAGAAATCATCTACTATTAACACAAAGCAAAAGATATAAGACCAGAATGACCAAACCTCAATAAGCAAGAAAAACAAACCAGTTTGATGGAAGGTGTTTTGAAATTGATACAAATCAGTTTGATGGAAGACAATTTGAAATTAATCAGTAACTTTAAAAATGTACTTTTAGTTAATAGAACATCGAAAAATGCTCAATGAAATGAATCCCAAAAAACCCTCACCCTGCACACGGCCTTGATCTCTCCCACTACAACTTTAGCAGGAATCACTGATATATCATATATTTGCACCTCTAACCCAAACTCACATTGTTAAGCACCAAAAGCAAAACTAAGATACCCATATTTGGTACCTTAGTGTGATTATTTAAAAATAAAGAATTGATCAATATTGAGAAAATTTACAATAACTTTGTACAAGAGACTAAACAAGAGTTGAAACAGTACCAAAAAAATACAATTATTCCCAATACATTCCAAAACCTCATCACATTCTAGGTACTTTTTCTTCCCCAACTAACCACCTCGTCAGCCAGCTTGGATCATCAGCAAAGAATTTACAAGATGAGGGAATGATCCCAAGGTCAGCACCAACTTGGTCATACTCCTTTAGAGCTGCTTCCATCTCTGCTGCAACACCAGCTTCATTAAGAATTTCAAATGAACTCATGCTTAGAGCATCCGCGTAGTGTTTCTCTTTCTCGTGATCATTTTGGAAAAGTTCAAAGGCAGGTCCCTGCAGAAGTAGAAGACGATGTGGGAAAAATATTAGAAAAACTGCATCTTGACTGCTGCATAAGATGTAATAACACAACACAACATCCTATATGTTCTGTTATCTGTTTTATACTTTTTTTGTTATCATTTATATAGAAGTTGATTAGAAAATAGTGATTAATACTATTTAGATTCAAAGCAGCGAAGGCGTGCTCAGTATTCACGTGAAACTACATACCTGACATAACTCAGCATAATGTTTATATATCTCACTGTTTTCATCTTGATCACCAAGGAGGGTACCTCCATACCAACCATTGGCCTCATTTGCTGAGGTCATTGTAAAGTACCTGAAAATTAAGGATATGAAAACAGCATCATCTGTAAAATGTTACAAGCCAAGTCTAAAGCTCACAAATCACAATGCACTAAATAAATATCCGAAGTGGTGAGCCATTATCTAGGGGTGTTCATATAAACCAAAATAAATTGAACCAAACTATAACTGAACCAAATTGGTGCTTAAATAACCGTACTTTTAAACAAAGTTCTTGAACTGAAGAGTAATTTTAGAAAAAGTTAACTGCAAACAGTTTAACAGTAAAGTTCAATGAAAATAAGTTGACCGCAAACTGTTCACAGTACAGTTCAATGAAAATAAGTTAACCACAAACTGTTTCATAATAATTACATTTAGGTTCCAATTTTCTTTTAAAATTTCTAGTTACAATACTGTTCACATTCTAGTGGGATTTAGTATGCTGCTGCCAACTTGAACTAAGGTTTTTTATATAACAGATGTTTTATCAAAATAATAAAATGGACAAGTAATTGTTCCTCACAGTTACCTAGGTTACTTGGTCAAGGATTTATTGTTGGAAAACCAGTTCGGTTAGACAGTTTAAAACTGGTTCACTGAACTGAAATTTCAGTTTGGTACGGTTCAATGGTGTATGTATGAAAAAAGTTTGATTTGGTTTGACTGAACTCATTTGCAGTTTGGTCCAGTTTATGTTTCTCTCCTAAACCGAACTATGACTATCCGTACCATTGCCTAAGGTACATAAGTTATTAAGTAGGAAAATAACAAAATGCCACACTGAACATCTAAGGATATTTAGAGGAAGCATCAAAGTGTTGCGAGGACAATGCACGTTCTAGATACATACCTTTGAAAAACATCATCTTCATTCATATCATTGCCAGAGGAAAGCCAATTCAAGTTGCAAAAGTCATTAGCATGACATCCGCCAATGTTAGTTTCAGTAGAAACAACTTTTACAGCAGAGGAACCTTCTTCGTACTTTCTCTGGCCAAAAAGCCAATTTGGGCTTTTAAGCTGTATCTCACTGGATAAAAACAACAGATAATCAGTGAATCAACAAGAATTACGGACCAAAAGCGCAGAATAATTTTACAACTCATAGCCTGACACACATGGTTCAGAGAGAATTGGAAACTGACATTGCAACTAAAGTTTAAGAAAAGAACTAACACAAATAGAAATAGAGGGAATATATTTTAAAACGAGAGATTCTCTTCGCCAACGATGATACTGATTTTAACAAATTGATCAATGGCTCTTTTCTATTAGATGACGTTCTATGTCAATGAGTGTTGAGTAAAAGAAAGAATAAACTTCCTATGAATACTGTGGAATGGAGAGTGTAAAGTGTGTAAGAAATCCAACTTTTCCCCATTCACATGAGTTAAAATCTTAACCAAAAACATTACAATGATGCTTTTGCATATCAATCTTTCTTAAAAAAGTAATAAAAGAAAAACGACGGTGCTTATTAAGTATCTCAAGCTTTGAGAGAAAGAATAAATTGAAGTAACAGAAGGGAAAGCATATAACAGTACATCATGCAAGTATTAAAAAGCAGAAGTAGAAGCCTATAACATTGCATCATGCTGAGCAAAACATTTATTGTAACTAGCAATAACAAGAATCCAATACAACTAAGTAATGCAAGAATTAAGAAGCAATAACGAAGGGACAATATCAACTATTATTGTCATACATCAACAAGCAGTGCTAAGGAACCTGGCCTTAAAATTCAATGGGAGGAATAAATTTAGTATTAGCATGCACACAAAAAATTAATGACAAAGAAAACACTATAATCAGGTCAATAAAAATGAGATAGTAAGAATAAATGGGCGCATGGTCTGAGTTAGTTAGACAGTTGGATGTCAGTTTAGTTGTTTACAAATTACAATTAGAATCTATAAAGGGATGGAAAGTACAAGGTTTTAACAACATAAACAAGGTAGATGGAAGGAATTCAGAAATTTATATTTAAGCATAACACATAAGCCGTGCTATAAAAGGGAAAACCTTTAGAATGAGAGTTTTCTCCTTGGGTTCTTTATAATTCAATAAACACTATATTCTTTTTTCTTTCTTTTCTCTGTTTTTCTCACCACTGCCTCAGAAAACTCTGTTTCAAGGTTTCTAGCAGAAATAAAATCATCACACAGTCACAAAGAATAAGAGATATTACGCTGCATCAGGTGCTACACCACTGTTTCCAGAAACTCCACCTGGCTTCTGATCAGGTTCACGGGTAAGTCTTACATTTTTTATTGTACTACAAGTCTTTTCAATTAGCTTGTCAAATGATGTCAGCTTTATGCGTGAGAAATCATCTCGGCAGGCTGGTATGGGGGTGAAGATGGTTACAACTCTCCCAGAGGGCTTAAGATTTGGTTGAGAACTGCAAAATTTAAGATAAAGATAATCAAAAAAGGTAAATAAAAAGCGTATATAAAAATGGGAATAGCAAGATCAAACGTAACATATTATAGAAGCATCAGGATGGATTTTGACATTAATAATTTCAAACAAAAGGGATGCTGTATTATTTAGAAGTATAAATAAAATGCAGGATTAGATCAAATACTCCCATCCAATGACAGAAACTTTTCCCAAAATCAGATTTGCATTCTCTTGATGTAAATTTGAAACTAACTTTTCCTTCCACATACTGACTTCACACACCCATTGCATATGCCCTCTTCTAGTTATAATTGGGCCTTAGATTCAAGTTACAAGAATATGCTTGTAAAGCATCCTTGGCTGCACTGGTCTATTAGATATATTTAAAATACAATAAAACAGCCTTCCCAAATCAAACTGTTGACGCATGAAATTCCTGTGTCACATAATACTAATAGTTTATTATGGCAATCTCCTAAGTAGATTCACATTCTATTCCTCATTATACCATTTCTTCACGTAATTCTTTTATATATTAAAAATTTAACAATAAAAAACACAACTCCTATTATAAAAATAATTCCAGAATCAATTAACCTTTGCAACTAATGACATATAAATACATCACAATCTCTTAACTACATTTTAATAATTTAAATGTAACCACCACCTTAAACTACTGCAAAATATTTGAATATATATTCTTCACAAGCTAAAATAAATAAAAATATTGAAACATACAAGTTAACTAAGAGTAGAAAAATTAAATCCATAAAATTATAATGTTAACTAAACATTGAAAATATACAACTTTTGTACCTTTTCATCTTATTAGTGTGTTACCACATACATTTATCATATGTAATGTAGCAAGAACAATCTACTAAAAAATAATAATAATAATTTGAAATGTAAACATAGGCATTGGAAATAAACAATCTTAATATATATTTTGGTTCTGTGTCAAGGAGGGCTGCTCATAAAAATAAAGTAACAAGGAGGACTCACAGCTTCTCAGGAATAAGATCATCTCCCATCCCGGATACGTGGAGATAATAATCTGAATCAAGCTCCCAAAGAGCAGGTTTTCCTTCCTGCGGTCGGAAGTAACCTAAAAATCTGCCAAATATCATCAGAACTTAGACCATTACTCAAGACAAAATTAACAGCGGACCATATTATTTCAATATTAGAAGTCTAAAAACATTCAATCTTATTATATATGAGATAGAAATTCCTTTAAGAAAACATATATTAGGTGGAAGGAATAATACAGGTTTATTGCATCTTGTTTTTCACCATCTGTGTAAGCATTGCTATAATATCGTTTTATGGATTTTAAAAACTCTCTTGACTGTGTTGTTGCTTTCCACTTTCCCTGCCTTTCTGGAAACACCTGAAATAATTCATGAGAAATACATTTAATATAAAGTACCAAAAATAAGACGCAAATAAAAAATTGGATAATTTATCCAACAGACTTCAGCAATTTAGAATCATGTAAAATACGTCATACAGTATTGTGAGCTGCCGAACCACCATACTGCTGTGCAAGAGCATCTCCCATACTTTGATACATATCCATTAGAGCTGCTGCAATACTACTGTCAGGATCCACTTTTGGCACATCAGTCAAACCCATTGCATGGAGCTGACGTCCTAAAGCTTGAAGGCCATAAGCATACTGGGCGACATTTGTACGGTCCAAGCAGTCAATGCAGTTGGTACGGAGAACTCCACTCTGAAAATGTGGTGCATTGCTATTAAAATAATTATTTTTGTTCTGATGATTCATTTCAGCCTCTCTATCTCGATTAGCCAAAGAATTTAGCATTTCAGCACTGCTTCCAATCCTTGCAAGATCCCCAGAACTAGATGTCAAATCTCTCAGGGAAGCATCCCTATATAAAGAGATGTTAAAATGTAAATAGAACTTTTTTCTCTCAAGCAACAATTCTCTTTTACAAATATAAAATAAAACTTCAACAATGTTTTATAAAATAAGAATACCCCAGACTTAACACTAATTACACCACCATTACGGTCACATATAACAAGTGGGACATGTTATATGTGACCTGTGCCAATGACTCAACTTTAGGCGAAGGGAGTACCAGAGACTATTGACAGTGTGCTGAGACCAATGATTGGAGAGCATTCCGTTAGAGACAGAATTCAGAAAAAGCAAAATGCACAAAGTGACAAAAGTCACTTGGACAAGTAGAAAAGAAACACTTTTTAATTCCGATTTATAAGAACATTACATATACAAAATTGTACAAACCACAGGGATATTAAACCTATGAATCACACCATGAAGTTAAGGGAAAGAGTGATTGAGCATAGACTAAGAAAAGAGAGTCGAGTTACTGTAAATCAATTTGGTTTTACGCTTGAAAGGTCAAACACGAAAGCAATCTTACTACAACGTGTGACGGAGCGATATCTAAAGGATAAAAAAGACTTGGAGTTAGTTTTCATTGATTTGGTGAAGGCATAAGATAGAATGCCTAAGAAATTTTTGCAAAAAACCCTATAGAAAAAAGGGGCTAGGGTTGGCTATTATATAATTAGGGTGCCTCGACTAATGTGAGGAGACGGGAAATATTTATTGAATTTATAAAATGTTATAACTCTTTGGCCCCTCCAAAATCCACCCAATAAAATTAAGATAAAAATCTCTTCTGAACTGTAGAGTAACCACTCAGAGGATGGAATTCTTATCTCTCCTTTTCTTTATTCGCAGGTTGAAGACCCACTCTATTCTTCCTAATTCAAATCCATGTGTCTATCCAAAGCACCCAACAACAATTTCAAGGCCACATTTTTTCAGCCATCAGCTTGATTCTGTGTGAATATACTATTCCAGTAGTTGCTTTTTGTTTAGCTTAACTGTCAAGGCCTGCTGTGCAAGCTCAGTTAGTTAGTGTGCCTTGTTTTGCACACGTGCCTAATTCCTCTTTGCCTAGTCAGTATAACTGACTAAAAGTTAGTTACACTATGGTGTAGGTGTAGCCTCTCCTTGGTGTAGCTTAAGCATTCTATATAACCTCTTTGTAACTTGATCATCAGATCAAGATATTCATTTTTCAACAAATACAAAAGAACATTTTTCCTTTCTCTCAATTTATCTTACTCTAATAGACACTGCAATCTCCCTCTTCTTCAAAGTCAAACCATTGTGTAATCTATGTAGATAATACCAGAAACATTGCCTATGTTTTTGTAGTACAGTTAATATTCAACTAAAGCATAAATAAAAAACAAGAAGAAACAATTGAATGTCATATAACAATCTGAATGATGGATCCTACCTTCCTGCGCTTGTTCGATTACTCATGTTTGTCCTCTTTATCATGTTGGGTTTGCCACTATAGTAAAAACTTGTTAAATCAAGTGCTTCACTAGCTACAGCTCCTAAAACTGCCAGAACATTGGCAGATTTGCTTTGAAAACAGTAAAGCAGACAGAATAGGGAAGAGTCAGAATTAAAATAGAACTGCAGGAAAAAATGAAAGATTTCTATTGAAGGAGAATTTGGTAAAGATTAATATCCTCACGTTTTTGCAAACTTGTGAAAGTCCCAGTGAATAAATCTAAGATGGTTATCTACTGGAAAAACTTGGTTTAGATATCCAACAGCATTTGCAAATTCACGCCTCAGCATCATTTCTCGAGGCCTTTTCTCAACTGTCTACATATTATCATTTAAATAAGCCACAAAAAGTTATAAAGAGAATATTTAAGTGAAAAGTTGCATATGCAAAAAGGACTCATGGGATCAATTTCTAATTTTAAAATATCTTAGTTTATTATTAAGTTTTATATTGGGTTTAACTATCATTACAAAACCATAAAACCATCTTGTAAGATGAGGAGGGTCACTCTTTATAAACATATATTAGTCTCATCTCTATTGAATGTGGAACTTGGATTTTTTCCAAAACACGCCCCTCACACCGAGTAATATTGGATTTGGTGGGTGAATGTCACTCTTTATAAACTCATTTCAATCTTATCTTTTTTCAATGTGGAACTTGGATTTTTTTTCCAAAACACGCCCCTCACACCGAGTAATATTGGATTTCGTGGGTGAATATAATCATAAATAGTATGTGGCTAGATAGGTTCTGATACTATACTAAGTTTTTAAATTGGGCCTACCTCGTTCATACAAAACAACATGCTTGTAAGGCAAGGAGTGTAACTATATATAAACTCATTTCAAGCCTTATCAAAACTCAATGTGGGGCTTTTTCTCAACAATTATATCCCAAAATTAGTTTTCATATTACTTGGTTATTATCATGATTTGTTTCTTGATTTCCTTATCTCTTCACATCGGCACTTGTTCTTGTATGCATTAAGAAACTATCAAGTTAATCATATTGTATCGTTATCATATTCAAAGTTCCAATTATTTCTCTTCTCTTTCTTTTATGTAAAAATATTAACTTCAACACAACTCAGCCTGGAGAAAAAAATGAAGGATCAACATTAAGGGATTTTGATAATAGGGAAGAGAAAAAATAATATTATTAAGAACTTTTTTTCAGAAAATTGTTATCGTGGTATCATTTTGAAATTTATGACCGCAGAATCAGGGATCGTCATAGCAGCCACGAAAAAGAAAAATTATCAGCATGAGCTCAAAAGAAGATTCCGTGGTAAAGGATGTTGAATAAAATTCTAGATGCTTCATTTTCAGGAAGTGTCCATTTCTTTAAGAGCTTCGGTCATTTTTTTATATGAAGTGTTTGACTGAAATTTAAATTTGCAACAAGAAGCCATTTTGTAGAAGCATGGGAAAATGCTTTGCTGAACTGAGGAATGAGAAAAGGGAAGAACATTACCATTTTTTTTTTACTCGGAAAGAGAATGTTGAGTCTTTTTCTAAAGAAAAAATAAAAAACAGGGAAATTCATATTTGTGAGCTTCTTATTATTTTTTATTAGGAATTACCTTGATCAAATTAAGGACAATAATTGGATTGCCATATCTTTTCTCAAGGTCTTCAAAATGCAATTTTGTTGCCTGGTATGTTGGATCATACCTCTGCACTGAAAGTCAAAACAGGGAGAGAAAGATTGAAAGACAAGTGTTATGACATCATAGAATTTAACAATGAAAAGATAAATATTAATACCAAATGTATTCTTACAAATTATGTCAGGCTTAGGGCTAAATCTTGATGCTTCTTGGGACCAGAAAAGCGGTATTGATCCACGCATTTGCACGACTGAACTCATTTTTCCCTTGCAGGAGCCAGCTTCTTCATCAAGGACAATCTGCTCTGTCTCAACATCATTAGCAACCCTCCCCCGATCATTCACTCCTCTTTTCAGGTAACTGCAAAAATAATTTGCGATGAAAAAAATTAGTCCAACCATTTTTAATATAGCTAGATAGACACTTTGTGTACACAAATATCTGTTAAAATACAGATAACTCAGGACAACAAAGAACATTTTCATATTTAAATTTAACTACTGTTACATATTCCAATTCAAATAAAACAAAACTTCTATATACAAAGAAATCAAGCATCAAAGAATAAATGTTCAACCAATGGTGTATAACCAACTAAACTACTAAAGTATGCATTTTCGCTAATCTAGAAGAAAGGTTACGAAGTCAAAAATTCATTTCTGCAACCATTTTTAAGTGCCTAATCTAGAATCCTACATTGTAGAACAATTAAAATATGATAGTCAATGTTAAGAAATGTGGTTGGGCCTAACTCAACCCTACAAAACCAGTTGGTAGAGTGAGGATTGCCCCCACTAATATACACAAGTTCAGGCCATATATTGTCCGATGTGGGACTCTTAACACACCCCCTCACGCCCAGGATTGGACATCTGGAGCGTGGAAATAAATGGTTGGTGGCCTGATAGCGGAAACCATAGAAGGTGGCCCACCGGATCTTAAACGAGACTCTGATACCTTGTTAAAAAATGTGGTTGGGCCTAACTCAACCCTACAAAACCGGTTGGTAGAGTGAGGATTGCCCCCACTTATATACACAAGTTCAGGCCATATATTATCCAATGTGGGACTCTTAACAGTCAATAATACTTTGGCAGAAACTATTTTTTTTTATAAGCAAGATATATTAAAAGAAGAGAACTAAGGGTTCTCAAAACCCACTTACAAAAGGTTGAGGCAAAGCTCAACAAAAGAATTCTCCCCGGCCATATAATAATAACCACGATAAAAAAACAATCTAGTGCCCCAAAATTTATTACATATGAGATTCTATGCACATCACACCAATGGTGTTGATCAATAAGCTACACGACACCAATTAATACAAAGCCTACAAGGCTATAGTGAGTAAAATACACCAAATATTTACAACCATTTATCATAACATTATTGCGTAAAATACACCAAATATGACAACCATTTATGATAACATTATTGCCTAAATAGTTACAGACCATAGTTCTCCATAGAAAAAAGGAAAGCTTAGGGGGAAAAAACATAGAGGAGTGATAAATTGAGTTATGCAAGACAATCACATTTGAAGATCACAGAATCAATGCAACATGTTCATCATAGGAGAATGAATAGGAGACTGATGAAACACAAAAGTTAAAAGATAATGACTAAATTGGCATCAAATAAAGATTGTCTCAACTTTCAAATACTAGTATTTAGGCCAAATCTTTAGGCATTGAAAGACTTGGATTTTTCTCCAATAAACCCCATCACACTCTGATAATGAGCCTGGTGTGAGAACAATACAGGCGACCCAACAACAGATCTATAAGACTCAGCCAATCAAACACTACCATTACCAGTTGAGTAGCCATGAGCCACCCAAACTTCAATCAAAGAGGGGGAGGAGCAATCTTACATGAGCCACCAAAACTTTTAAGGAAGAAATATAAATCTAATAATGAAACTATTTTAAATTATCACAGTACATCTGAATCAATTGCACAGAAAGTGAAATACAAATAAATTATCAAAACATGAACATACCGTGTCCCTGCAAAATGTCTAGAGCGTCGAGAAATCAAGGAAACGCTGAAGTCCCTCCCAAATATTGATAGACGAGTCTGCCATTTTATAGATCCTAAATTGGTTATACAGTGACAAAGGCTCTGGATATTTAATCTGATTGACAAAACAATAAAATCAAGTAATTGCAGGGGGGAAGGCAATGAAGTATGTCTTATTATGTATAAGATTCATACAAGTATGTGTAAGCTTAAAGGACTGGTTTCCGTTAGTTAATAAATATGGAACTAATAGAGATAATCTAATATACTCTAAGATGAATCTAATATTATGATACAATCAAAGACAATCTAAGAAAATATCAAGATTTGTTCTAAGAAATTATCATGTTTAACATTATGGAACAGTATTTTTAGTTTTACTTTAAATCTTTGCATCAATATCTTTCACAGTCAAATAGCTCTTTTGAGGCATAAAAGTTCATATCAACCAAATGCCCTGTGTGGAGGAACTAAATTTCCCAAAAGTTGCAGTGTTGATTCTTTCCTTTTCCTTCTTGCATTGCATTTTTTTTTCTGTTTTAGAGCATATACTATAACCCAAGCAGGACTTTCCCTATTTTACTTATCTCAATAGAAATGATGTTTCAGTTCAAAAACAGGATCAACCTGGTGCTATTAAGTTCAAACCATGGCTAACTGTAATGGACCTATAAACTGTAGGTTGTGAAACACGCAAATATATAAAAATATGTAGCATGCTACTATTAACAATAAGAATATATATCATGGTTAATCCATATATGTTCTCTCGTATTTTGGAAAAACTGAAGGAAATTTCACTGCAAAAACAATAGTAGTGATGGAGTTGGAAGCTGACAACAAACAGGGCTGAGCCCACTGTGGGTCTACTCTGAGCAGTGAGCAGCCTTATCTTGCATTTGCAAGAGGCTGATTCCACAACTTTGTAGTCATATGACAACAACTCTAAACATTGTATCAGGTCTCCTCTTTGTTTCAATCCAAAAATATTTGTCCTTGCTCCTTATATAGATTATAGAAAGTGAGCAAAGGACGAGAAATAGCAGTTACCAGAATATAGCATAGAGGGGCTTAAAGTCCATCTTATTATCAACTGAAGAAAAGAACGAAGGTAGTCAAAAAGGCCAATAACCCGTTTGATTTTATTGTGTTTTAGTTGTTGAAAACCGTTTCATAAAACAAGACTTCAAATGAATTGATTTATAAACAATGTCTTAATAAGTTAGATTTCAAGCAAGAAAACACATTTGGATGACATTTAATCGACGAATCTCACTTTTCCCACCCATCAACCAACATTATATTTTGTTATCAAACGTCGCTCTATTAGGATTATAGAATAAAGGGAAATTAGAGTAGTTGATGTAAGTTTAGAGTTGTTAAAGAAGTTATTTAGTTAGTTAGTTAGTTGAGGTTGTTATAGAGTGTATGTGTATGATAGAAATAAGACAACACATAGGGCAGAGAGCATCTTTTGAATACTGTCAAGTTTGTGAATGGTAACAACTCTATTGTAGGGGAAACTGGAGGAAACATTCCTTCATATTCTATCATATTTCTTAATTAAATTGTTATTTCTTTGGAATTCAATTCTTGGGTTCCTAACACTTTCACTCCAGGACTTAGCAATAATTGTTGCTTTAAGGGAACCTGAAATTCTGTCAGATTTACCGATATAGAAACAAGTTTGTATCAGCCCATTATCACACACACACACGAAGAATAGGCAGTCAGCATTGAACCCAAACAGAATTTTTTACGACTCTCTCAAGAATCCTTATTCCCATTAGTAATAAATTTTGGAGAATGTTTTTTCTCTTTATGGTGATTGTTGATCCATGTAGCCAACCCCACTTAGTGGGATAAGGCTTGGTTGTGTTGTTGATGTTTGTTGCTTCTCTTTCTTCTTTTGTACAAATTCCACTTGATTTAATAGCAAGTAATTAACAAATACTGTAAATTGATAGTAAAAATCTTTAAATAAAATGCATGCTAGAAACAGAAGTAATTACGCTTAATCAAACGAATAAAAAGTTATGATCAATGACAGACAATATGGAGAAAAATAAACTTGCCTAAAATGAACATGAACCAAAAATTTAGTCCAAATCACATGTCTATTCTATCCCAAGCAAGAATAATAATTCCCCCAATAGTAGTAAATTTTGGCCAACGATTCTCTTGCTTTAATAACTAATAATTTTAAAATACTGCAAACTGCTTGTGGATCTTTAACAAAAACACATGTTCAAAACAAGAATATATACGGTTACATTTGACAATTGCTGATGATCATCAGGGATAGACTTCAGAAATGAAAAAACTAACCTGCCTAAAATGGCCATGAACCAAAGCTATAGTCCATATGGTGTTATTGCATCTCGATCTGACAGAGTGTGTCAAATAAGCATTCCAAACAAATATATTATCGTACGGCATCTCTCCACCTTGATCGGACGAGACATTCTTTTGCAAACTTTGCATTATAGGGTAAGTATAACTAAAGAAAAAATCCTTGGTCAAATCCACACTAGACAAAAGCTTTTTGTATCTGCAATAGGAGTAGGCAATGTTAAGTTGTTTCCCACTTCAATTCATAAAGATGACCAAATTTTGATTGCAGCAATCAAGATGCAGTCAAATTACCTTAGCTCAGTTTTAGAGTGGGCTAAATCAGATTGAATTGACACATGTGGAATTGTTATCAATTGGCTCTCCTTGATACTATAAATTGCATGACCACATATAGAACCAATTTGTTTGCGCTTAGTAACAAGAATTAAATAGTAAGACTCGAGAAACTTGATGCAACCTAGAAAAACAAAACAAACAATTAGAGCATATTGTCATATATTAGAAGATAAATTTATTTAATTATATATATGGTATGTGGGAGCACCACTGCATCTACTCTCCCAAGATCCCGCCAATCTTCATACACTAGGCCCTATTATCTTACAAAAGTTATACCAAAATGATCAGTTCCCAGTCCCATTACTAACCTTTGTAACTATGACTAAAGAGTATTCGTTAAACCATATAAAAACTAAAAATAAAGATAAGGCCCCATTTCATAACAAAAATTAAAGATAAAAATCATTTTTATACAAAATAAAAATGATGGGCTAAAGTAATGCCATGGTTAACAGCCTTCGTAACATAATTTACAAAATAACTAAATTGGTACATAAGCGAGACTAAGCCGAACAATAAACTAAAGATTAAGAACCAAAAGTATATATAGATATAAAAGTAATAATATCCTCATCAACACATATATAGGAAACTTCAAAAGTAATAATATCATCATCATCAGAGATAGGAAACTTAAAAAGTAACATCATCGTCATCGTCGTCATCATCATCGTCGTCGTCATCGTCATTTGAAACTTCAAAAGTAATTATCTATTTTTCTCCTTACTAATTTATCCTTGTTTCTTTTCCAAATTTTAAAATAATTAACATGCAACACAAACATTGAAATTTTAAATAAATTCAGACAACTGAAACAAGAGAATTAAATTAAAATTTAAAATTTAACATTATACGTCAAAATATAAGTCTCTCGTAAGTAATAGTACAATTCAATTGGTAATTGATGCTACATTTTGATGAGCGGGTGCATGTTTGAACTCAGTATCCCCGCCAGTGTCATCAAATATCCGCAATTGCGACGGTATGGCGGATATTTAAAAGTAATAACATCATCATCACCATATGTAGGAAACTTTAAAAGTAATAATATCATCATCATCGTATATAGGAAACTTCAAAAGTAACTATCTATTTCTCTCCTTACAAATTTGTCATTGGCAACAAAGTTATTTTCCAAATTTAAAAATGAATAACATACAACACAAACATTGAAATTTAGATAAACTCGTACAACTGAAACAAGAGAAATAAATTAAAATTTAAAAGTTAACATTATAGTCTCTTGTAAGCACAATTCAATTGGTAATTGATGCTACATTTTGATGTGCAGGTGCGAGTTTGAATTCTGTATCCCCGCCAGTGTTATCAAATATACGCAACTGCGGCGCTAATGGCAGATATACATGACGGTTTATTGGCTCGCCGCAATGGTAAATATCAGCTGATATTGCGGTTTTTTTCCACCGTAATCTGCTATAATGGCGGCACAAAAAGTTTGGTATGGCAGGATTTTGGCTCTCCATCATGGTCAACACTACCCCACTTCTCCACACTTAAGGTAAGGTGTGTAATTCTCATCATCTAAGCTATTTTGACCAACAACAACAGCATATAGCAACAAAGCGCACTAGAAAAGCGGATAGACAAAACTAATGTGTCCATCTTTGTGCGGGTATAATGAAGTACAAACCTGCAATTCCAAAAACTTTAGCAACGAAAGTGAGTCCCCCAGTAGCTCTGTTACCTTCAGCAATTCGCTGAAGCAAGCTCTTAATTTCCTGAGGCGAATACAAAACAGGATCCTGACTAATACTAAGATCAGACTGTTCCGATCGATCAATTTTCAACACGCGAAAGAATCTCTTGTTCCCATCACTTCCAATTAGGTAAAACCTCTGCACGATTACAAAAGAAATCAACAACAAAGTAAAAATCAATCGATGAATATTAGGTTAATGAAACTAAACGAAACTCAGAGAAGAAAATGAAATTGAACGTTACCGCTCTGGTTTCGTAGAGTTTGAACTTCTCGAGAGCGTAAGAATCGGGATCGAGTTCTGGAGGATCGTTGGAAGGGTGAACTTTTGATGATAGAGATGTTGATGTTACCGATCCTAATCCCATTCCTTCCGATTTCGACATGAATTATCACTCTTGGTTGAGGTAGGAGGGGTTAGGGGAGTGGGAGAAGGTTCTGAAATGGTTTCTTTGAATTTTTCTGATTTATTTTGACAAATTGAATTTTGTGATATGGATTGATGCATGGCAAATATATCACATTTGAAAAAATATTACTTTATGCCTTAATGAGTTTATTTTCAATTAATTACTTTTGTTTTGATTTTTAAAAAATAACTATTTTTCTTATAATTTTTTTACATCTAAATTAGAATTAGGAAATTTTTATCAAACTATCTCACTTTTTCAATTTTAATCTCTAACTACCCTACTATTCAAATTAATTTCCAATCTACCCACTTTTTTTATAAGAAAATTGAATTAAAGGGGAGTCGCCAATTGAATTGGCGACTTCCTATATATTTTTAAAAATTTTCAGTTACCTACGGATTTTCCTGCAGATTTGAGATTACCTGCGGATTTACTTGTGAATTTACCTACAGATATAGGTAATCTGCAAGTAAATTCGCAGGTAATGTCAAATCTGTAGGAAAATCCGCAGATGATTGTATTTACCTGCGAATTCATTTTTTTGTTATGAAAAGTGGGATAGATAGAGAATTAGTTTGAAAAGTGAGTTATTTGGGGAATTTTTTTGAAAAAATAGGGTATTTGAGTAAAAATTTCTAGAATTCGTGTGTTGAGATAATTTTACTTGTTTTAAGAAAAGATGATTCATAAAAATAAAAATAAAAATATTTAAAAAAAAAAGGTCAAACACAAGATCGTCGAGTAAGCATACAAACATAGTCATAAGTTATTTGAATATGCGTCGGTAAACATACAAACAGAGTCATAGGTCGTTTGAATATGCGTTGAAGGTCGTTAGGAATATGTCATAAATCATCCAAATTAGGTTCGGGCCACTCGAAATAGCTTAGAATCCATCTACTTAATAAAATGTGGGTAGTGATGTGCTCCTTCGAAGAAATTAGTCAATGAGGAAATTGTTTTCCTTATAATGAAAGAATTGGTCGTTCACGACTCATTATATTCAGCTCATGGAACCTTCTATATACACTTCATTCCCCGAATGGGGTGGGATCTTCAATTTTCTCCAAAAGCATACATACAGAGCTTTTTACCACTCTGGATGTGCTAGTCTTATGTATCATCCAAATACCTGTTGGAATTATCCCAAAACCTATAGGAATTCCGTAGCTATCACGCAGTAGAAACGTTAAAAGAAAGAAGAATAAAGATAGAGAAGAAAATTAGGGTTCTTGAGAAAATTGGGAAAGATGAATGTTGTTGCCCACAAACCGTGGGACTTTTTTTCTCTTATTATTACTCACTCTGCAACTGCAGAACTGTGAGTGAAATAATATTGTGATATTTTACAATGAGAGAAACTCCTTATTTATAGAATTAGGTTTGCTTGCATCTCAAGACAAAGCCCAAAACTACAAAAGCCCAAAATATCTATATTGAATTAAAACTAATCTAGATCAAATCAATTATTTCCTTCTGTCGAGCAACATGCTTTGACACAAGGAATTACAATTTAACACACCACATAATTCATTGTGTCTAAGGGGTCATTTAGGAATGCACATTTCACATTCATCTGACACATCTGCCAGTTGTTCATGTTTGTTAGACCAACAACCAACCTGATTGTTTTGATCCTAGCAACAAGAGCAAATACTTCATCAAAGTTGATTCCTTCCTTCTGAAGAAAACTTTTTGCCACAAGTCTCGCCTTGTGTCGAGTCACTTCCCCTCTGAGATTCAGCTTCACCTTGTATACCTATTTCACATCAATTGCCTTCTTGCCTTGAGGCAATTTGACAAGTGACCAAGTGTTGTTGAATTCGATCTCCTCATTCATTGCTTTCACCCACTTCGAATCTTTCAATGCCTCATCTGCATTGACAAGTTCAACATCTGCATAGAAATTATAATGTACTAGCTCACCTTCTTCATCGACCACATCATCTAATATAATCACACATTATTGCAACCTTGCAGGCATGTGTCTTGTTCTTTGAGGTCTGCTTGGGCCTGTTTCACCTCTAACATTTTCTCGTCGAACATCTCTTTCGACTTCACTAGCTGGTTTTTCACATAAGATTTCAACTGAATCTTTCTTGACATTTTCAATTTAATCTCATTCTTTAAGTTCAGTTATGATTACGTCCCTGCTGATCACAATCTGCTTGTTTACTGGGTCGAACAACTTGTAACCTCCAGTCGAATGATATCCTATCAGAATTATTTGACTAGACTTGTCATCAAGCATCCTTCTCAATTGATCTGGCACATGCCTATGTGCTATAGATCCAAATACCTTCAAATGACTCAAGCTAGGTTTAACACCAGACCAACACTCTTCTAGCGTAACTCCTTCTAGCTTCTTCGTCGGACATCTATTTAAAATATATGTTGCAGTCGACACAGTTTCTCCCCATAGTTCTTTGGGTAGATGGTTGCCATTCAACATACTTCTCACCATGTTCATGATGGTTCGATTCTTCCTTTCTGCAATTCCATTCTGTTGTGGAGTGTAAGGTGGCACCACCTCATGCATAATCCCTTCTTTTACACATAATGCATTGAAATCTTTCGACACATACTCTCCACCATCATCAGTCCTCAAAATCTTGAGCTTGCGACCACTTTATCTTTCGACCATAGATTTAAACTTGGCAAATACATCAATCACTTCACTTTTCTTCTTGATCAGGTAAGTCCACAATTTTCGCAATTCGCTGAAGCAAGCTCTTAATTTCCTGAGGCAAATACAAAACAGGATCCTGACTAATACTAAGACCAGACTATTCCGATCGATCAATTTTCAATACGCGAAAGAATCTCTTGTTCACATCACTTCCAATTAGGTAAAACATTTGCACGTTACAAAAGAAATCAACAACAAAATAAAAATCAATCGATGAATATTAGGTTAATGAAACTAAACGAAACTCAGAGAAGAAAATGAAATTGAACGTTACCGCTCTGGTTTCGTAGAGTTTGAACTTCTCGAGAGTGTAAGAATCAGGATTGAGTTCTGGAGGATCGTTGGAAGGGTGAACTTTTGATGATAGAGATGTTTATGTTACCGATCCTAATCCCATTCCCTCCGATTTCGACATGAATTATCACTCTTGGTTGAGGTAGGAGGGGTTAGGGGAGTGGGAGAAGGTTCTGAAATGGTTTCTTTGAATTTTTCTGATTTATTTTGACAAATTGAATTTTGTGATATGGATTGATGCATGGCAAATATATCACATTTGAAAAAATATTATATTTATGTCTTAATGAGTTTATTTTCAATTAATTACTTTTGTTTTGATTTTTAAAAAATAACTATTTTTCTTATAATTTTTTTATATCTAAATTAGAATTCATGTGTTGAGATAATTTTACTTGTTTTAAGAAAAGACGATTCATAAAAAAAATGTCAAACACACGATTGTCGAGTAAGCATATAAATAGAGTCATAGTTCGTTTGAATATGTGTCGGGTAAGCATACAAACAGAGTCATAGGTCGTTTGAATATGCATCGAAGGTCATTCGGAATATGCCATAAATCGTTCAAATTAGGTTTGGGTCACTCGAACTAGCTTAGCATCCATCTACTTAATAAAATATGGGCAGTGATGTGCTCCTTCGAAGAAATTAGTTAATGAGGAAATTTTTTGCCTTATAATGAAAGAATTGGTCGTTCGTGACTTATAATATCCAGCTCATGGAACCTTTTACATACACTTCATTCCTCGAATGGGGTGGGATCTTCAATTTTCTCCAAAAACATACATACATAGTTTCTCACCACTCTGGATGTGCTAGTCTTATGTATCATCCAAATACCTTATCCCAAAATATGTTTTGGTGGCTGTCGCTCCCGGGATTTCCATCCTGGTACAAACGCGAAAGTGGCGCGGAAGAAGAATAGAGTCGCCAGCCAGGCATTTTTATCCCGAAGAAAGGGAATGGTAATGCTGCACAAACCAGAAGAAAGAAAGAGGAAGGACACAGGTCCTGCGAACCAAAGAGACTGAGTTCGGGAGTCGGTTACGACCTGGGAAGGTATTAGCACCCAGATCGTCCGCCGTACCCGACGGGATCCACGCTTGCAAAGAAACTGTTTCAATGGGTGAGGGTATGAAAAATGCAGCAAAGAAATGAATATGAAAAGAAACTGGAACTGGAAAGGAACTGAATAAGAAAGCAAAAGGAAAAATGTAGGGAAAATAAAGATTGTGCTCGAACGGGCCCTACCCCGCTGCCTACGTACCTCATCGGGATAATGAGGATCAGAGACGCCGTAGTTCCCCTAACTAGGGGTACTAAAAGGAAATTGCTTGTGAATTAAGGCTTGAACTGCCTATGCCATTGCTCAGGTGTTGCAGACTCGGACGACGAGTGCGTAACCGTCTTGCAAAATGACAAGTAGGAGCAAGTTCGCGTACGGAGCGAGGGAGATGAGAAAAGAATTCCCGAAGGAAAGACGCTTATTGTTTGTTTGTTGTTTTTTAGAAGCTTTTATGAGTGTGTCACAAGGAAGTGAACTCAAACTCTCACCAATGGAATGTGCACTTGTCGCTACATTCCAAGATGGAATAATAGAACAAGCACACTCAAGTAAGGAGAAGATCCCCAAAACTTGAACCCAAAGATTAGGGCTTAGGCTCACTAACTCGCTTAATTATTAAGTGTTTTTTTTGTTATTTACATGAAGAAGTGTTTTTTATGCTTTTCTTTATGAAGAAGATACCTTGATCAGACTTGTGCATCACAAGGTAAACATGTACTATCCCAAGATGGGAAGACTACAAGCATACCTCATGGAATAAGGCTATGGATCAATGCATCACTTCACATTTATTAAAGTGTTTTCTTTTTAAGAGTTATGAGATGAGAAGAGAAGAAGAACCAAAAGATCTCAAAGGAAAAATTCTAAAGGGGGACTAAAATAATCCTAAGTATTCTCATGCATGGAAGTCCTAAGAGTTAGTGAGGTTTCTACCCTAATGAAGAAGGAAGAAGATAGAAAAAGAGAAGAGGAAACTAGAAAGGGGAAAGAGAACCACATGATGGCACAAAGCACATCAAACACCACAAAGAAAAAACAAAGCAAAAGAGGAAAGATGAAAAGTTGAAATGTGGATAAACATCCACACTTCTCTTACCATGAGCCCCTGAAATGTTAGCAAAAATCCAGCAAATTGACCAACACAATCATGGAATTAATCATGCTCAAAGGTTCTTGTAAACAAGAAACAAACAACATGCCAAGCATTGCAAATACACGACTTACGCGTCGAAAACATGAAAGCATACATCAACCAGCAAGCAAATCACCCTAAAATATCATGCTTAATGATCATGCAATGATCCAAGGCAATTAGAACAAGCAAAGGGATCAAACAAGCTCAAAACAACACTAAAAAACCATTCTACTTCAGTGTTAACCGGTTAACCAAATGCGTTAACCGGTTAACCAGCTCAAACCTGCACAAAATACGCACAAAACAGGTGCGTTAACCGGTTAACCATATACGTTAACCGGTTAACACTGATAAAACAGCAACAAATCCTGCAGGAAACAGCATCTCAAAACAGCTTATTCAAATAAGCTTGCACCAGACCAGCAATCAATTACACATGGAAAATTAGATCAATTCACATTAATCCATATCATTAAGCTCATGAACAAATAACATTCGGATCCGGATACAAATCAAACAATCAATTCATGCAACACAATCAAATACACAAACACATGGTGGATCTAAAGCACAAGCATGCAAATAAGCTAAAAACAGAGCTAGATCTGAAATTAACCAACCTACAAAGCTGAGGTATGCTTTGGTAATTGTTGATTGAGCTGAAAACAGTAGATCTCGCGCAAAACTTTGAAGATCCGATGCTAAGCTCCACACTCCATGCAAAATAAATGCAAGAACAAGCTCTTGATGCAGAATTTTGGATCCAAAAGCACTTCTAGATCTCAAACCAGATCTGAATCTCCAATAAAACCAGCAAAAAGATGCAAAGAAGCTATGAAAGGAGGTTTAGTTCCAAGATCTACACACCTCAAGGCAAGGTTGTGTGATCTTCAAAGAGGAACTTTGAGTGATTTGGAAAATTGGGAGAGAAAAGTGAGAGAATTGTGAGTGAGAGGAATCAAAATTCAGAAATGATAGTGAAAAATGAGTGAGAGCCCCCTTTGGTTTGGAAGGAAATGGAATAAATATGATTTAGGTTTGGGGCCCAAAATTTTGGTTTGGGATCCAAAAAAAATGGCTTGGCATTAGCTTAGAAAGTGATTTGGATTTAGGGTAGGAATGAGGCTTGGATAAATGCTCTAGATCCTTCTCTCAAATTCAAATTTAATTCAAATGAATAAAAATCAGAAAATTGGAAAATGGGACCAAAACACACATGCTGAAAATGCTGCTGGAAATTCAAATTTCGCAGCTGTTAACCGGTTAACCATATGCGTTAACCGGTTAACGCATGGAAAATTTGAATTTCCCTCCCTTTGGTGGGAACCTTCAAAAATAGACCTGCACCAACCGTTTCAAGCAAATTTTGATCCATCTTCTCTTTCTAGGGCTCTGAACATGATACCAGGCTTGTGCAAAATGATCCTGTGAGATTCTTGCCAGATCACCATGCTCTTGATTTTGCCTTGCAGGTTCGGATTTTCTCAGATGACCGATCATATGCCTTATGCTAGAACATGCGAGTGTTATGCCTCATTTTTCTATGCAAAATGATAAGGATATGGTATGCTCATGATGATTATGATATGATAACGATGCTAAATAAGAAGAGGGCAAATTTGGGGTGTTACAGCTGCCCCTATTCAATCAACTGTTGATCTGAAAAGGATGAGAGCAACGGCTATCAGACATTCGAGATAAACTGTGATTGAATACCAGGAAGACCTGAAATTTGCACTCTGACGAAGAATGCAACACTGGGAAATAAACCCAACCAGATGACGCTCTGGGGATAAGAAGGAGAGAAAAAAGCAGACGAGCTTCTTCCAAGTTGAAACTGATATCTGGAATACTATCATGCTGACAGACGAGTCTTCGCATGACCTGTGACGCCAGGTACAGAGAGCGGACGAGCCCTTAAGGATCTTCAAAGTAACCTGAGATGGACGAATCTCCTTCACTAATCCTTACGCAAATAAGTGGAATAAGACGGACGAGTCTTCTTCGGATAACCCTTACGCAGGCTCCGGGAATGCATATAAGTCTGTGGGATAGACATGCAATCAAGGTAGACGAACCTTCCTCATATATTATCCGCGGATATATGGCATAAGACAGACGAGTCTTCTGAGCAAACCTGTTACGCCAGGTAAAGCAACCATAACAATTGGTGCCTGAGACGGACGAGTCTCCCTCGGATTTACCTGTTACGCCAGGACCGGTAACCATTTTGACATTTAATTCCCACTGTCAGGACTTTAAACCTCTTCAATACAGACGAGTATTGGATGATCATCAAGAGAACACAAACGAGTGCCAATAGTCAAAGATACAGACGAGTATCGGACGATGATCTGAGAAACACAGACGAGCGCTTCAGGCGATGATACAGACGAGTATCAGCCACTGGTATAGACGAATACCAGAAATTCAAACACAGACGAGCATTTGAAGTAGTCACAGAGATATCAGGGTAAACAGCAAATCTTCACATTCAGGCGCAAGCTAGCACAGACGAGTGCTGAGGATGATACAGACGAGTATCCAGGCAAAGCAGACGAGCTTCAGAACACAAACGACTTCTGGGGGATAAAAGCAGACGAGCTTCAAACACACACAGACGAGTGCTGGACAGTTGCAGACGAGCAACAACAGAGAATACATATCAAGGCACAGACGAGTGCAGCGAA
Source organism: Lathyrus aphaca (assembly GCA_963966055.1). Lineage (NCBI taxonomy): Eukaryota > Viridiplantae > Streptophyta > Magnoliopsida > Fabales > Fabaceae > Lathyrus > Lathyrus aphaca. The sequence continues at coordinate 499,897,112 of OZ014521.1, forward strand.
GGATCCAATACCAAACACAGACGAGTGTTGGAAGGTTGCAGACGAGCAACAGCAAATATCATCTCAGAACACATACGAGTGTTGAGGAGTTGCGGACGAGCAACAACGGAGGCATCATGACACAGGCGAGTGTTGGAAATTGCAGACGAGCAATAATAAGGTAATCACTTCAAAACGCAGACGAATGCCGAAAATTGCAGACGAGCAAACAGCAACACAGAGCTAACACAAACGAGTGTTGAAAGATGCAGACGAGCAACAAAAAAGCAGTGATATGTCCTTGCTGGGGAAACTTGCTTAGGGATAACACATACGCGTGTTGAAGATTGCAGACGAGCAACAAACGAATGCCTGATCGGCAACAAGAGATACAACTCTGCAGGGGAGAAAAAAGTCAAGAGGTCTGGATACCCACTCCGACTGAGGTGATGAATACCTGGCTGCATCATCAAATAAACCAACAATAGGGCAAATCTGCTGGGGAATATTTCACGGACGGAGGTGAAAATCAAATATGAACTCTGTGGGAACCAATCATCTTCAGACTTAGCTGGGGAAGCTTCCTGGGCGAATACTCTGACTGGGGAGAGCATCCGATGATTCAAGACTCTGAGGGAATATCAGGCCCTCAAGCACCTGACAGGCAAGGACTCTTGCTACTGTTAATTTCATCTCTGACGACATCAGGCTTTCGAGCACCTGCTGGCTATACTTCACTGGGGAAGAATGGACTACTACTTCACTTGGGAAGAAGAACCTGTTTGGGCTGCTGCCAAGACTTAGTTGGAGGAAAATATCTATTTAGACAAGTCAGGCTTTCAGCTACCTGCTGGAGAAGAAAAATCTCTGCTTGGGGAGATACTCTACTGGGGGAGAGTAAATTGCTTGATGTGACGCCATCCTGCAACCTGCAACAACAGAAAACACACGTGTGTCCCGGGGATTTGCATGGCGTGATCTGTTCATCCATTATCACCCGACACTCAAAGAGGGTTACAGTTTCCCTGCATGTCAGTTTTCTTTTCAAGATTATCACCATGTTTAGATGCAATGCTATTTTTTGCCAAAAATTCAGGACATTTTGCAAACAAAAATAAACACACACAGCTTTTTGACTGAATATTATTTTTATTGAATGGCCTCTAAATAGGCAAAGATTTACATCAGGAAGCAACCACCTGGAAAGAGGTAGCCACTATAAAAATTGAGAAAAGAAACTATCCTAATGGCCATGTACACGGCATTCCAAGGAGTTCCATTTCTGCTATGACCTGCATGTCTTCAAGACTCTCCATTCTGCTTTGGCTTTCTGAGAAGACGAGGGGACTGTTTCCTATCTTTCCGATATTGTCAAACCGTACGAAACGATGACGTGGTTCAGATAACTTGGATCACAGTTGTTCGCTTATTCCCTTATTTTGCGTGGATCGCCCTCTCGGGTTTTCAATCCACCGGGATACCCTTTTTTGCCTGAGCTGTCCAATGTGGCTTTTCAACTCAGCGGGTGTACATTTTTTTTTGTTTATTTTCCCTAATTTTTGCCCGAGCTTTTTATTCTGTTTTTAGCTCGCCGGGATGCCCTTTTCTTGCCTGGACTTACATTCTGTTTTTGTGTCCAGCGGGTCTCTTTATGCGAAGTATTTTTTAACTGCGTCCGAGTTAACAGGGGATGGGAAGTCTTCTCCATCCATAGTGGTGAGCATCAGTGCCCCTCCTGAGAATACTTTCTTCACTATGAATGGTCCTTCGTAGTTTGGGGTCCACTTGCCCCTGTTATCTGAACCTGGAGGAACGATCCTCTTCAATACAAGCTCTCCCACTTGATACTCTCGAGTACGTACTCGTTGGTCGAATGCCCGCTTCATTCTCCTCTGATAAAGCTGACCATGACAGATAGCCGCTAATCTCTTTTCCTCAATTAGACATAGCTGATTGTAACGAGCACGCACCCATTCAGCCTCATCCAGTTTGACGTCCATCATCACACGCAGTGAAGGAATCTCTACTTCAACAGGCAGGACTGCTTCCATGCCATACACTAGAGAGAAGGGAGTTGCCCCTGTTGATGTCCTGACCGACGTTCGGTACCCATGCAAAGCAAACGGTAACATCTCATGCCAATCCTTGTAGGTGACAACCATTTTCTGCACAATCTTCTTGATATTCTTGTTAGCCGCCTCTACCGCACCATTCATCTTTGGTCGGTAAGGAGAAGAATTGTGATGCTGTATTTTGAAGTCCCGACATAAGTCCGCCATCATCTTGTTGTTGAGATTAGAACCATTATCAGTAATGATCCTTTCGGGCACTCCATATCTGCATATGATATCTCTTTTCAGAAATCTCGCCACTACTTGACGAGTGACATTGGCATAAGACGCTGCTTCTACCCACTTGGTAAAGTAATCAATCGCGACCAGGATGAAGCGATGACCGTTCGAAGCAGTGGGATCGATCTTCCCGATCATGTCAATGCCCCACATAGAGAAAGGCCAAGGAGATGACATGACGTTGAGCGGATTCGGAGGAACATGCACCTTATCTGCATATATTTGGCACTTGTGGCATTTACGAGCGAATGAACAACAGTCTGCATCCATTGTCATCCAGTAATACCCTGATCTTAGCAGTTTCTTTGCCATAGCATGCCCTCCTGCATGGGTACCAAAAGATCCTTCATGGACTTCCTGCATCAACAGGCTTGCTTCGTGTCTATCCACGCATCTGAGCAAGACCATGTCGAAATTCCTCTTGTACAAAACCCCGTCTGTGTTCAAGAAGAAACTAGCAGCAAGTCGTCTCAAGGTCTTCTTGTCTTTGGAAGATGCCCCTGTTGGGTATTCTTGCTTCTCCAGGAACAACTTGATATCAAAATACCAAGGTTTCTCGTCAGACACGGCGTCTACAGAGAAAGCAAAAGCCGGAGAGTCAAGCCTGGAGATGTCAATTCTGGGCACAAAGTTCCAACATAGGACTTTAATCGACGAAGAGAGAGTGGCCAAAGCATCGGCAAATTGATTTTCGTCCCGTGGTATGTATTTGAGCTCAACTGTCGTGAAGAATGTCAACAGTTTTCTAGCATAATCCCTGTACGGAACTAGATGCTCTTGATGTGTATACCACTTGCCGGTAATTTGGTTAATGACGAGGGCTGAATCTCCGAATATATCGAGGTTCTTGATCCGAAGATCAATTGCCTCCTCTATTCCCATTATACACGCCTCGTATTCCGCTTCATTGTTGGTGCAGCCAAAAGTAATTTTGGCAGCGAAGGGTAAATGAACACCTTCAGGAGTAATGAGTACGGCACCAACTCCACGACCATTGATATTGACAGCCCCATCAAACATCAACTTCCATTTGGATTCAGGGTCAGGCCCCTCCTCCGGAAGTGGTTCCTCATAATCGTTTGTTTTGAGGCACATGATGTCCTCATCAGGGAAATCAAATCTCATCGGCTGATAGTCATCCTCAAGAGGTTGCTGAGCAAGGTATTCCGACAATACACTTCCTTTGATGGCTTTCTGAGAAGTGTACTGGATGTCGTATTCAGTTAAAATCATCTGCCATCTAGCAACCCTTCCGGTCAATGCTGGTTTCTCAAAGATGTACTTGACAGGATCCATCTTGGAAATGAGAAGTGTAGTATGGGTCAACATGTACTGCCTCAGTCGGCGAGCAGCCCATACCAAAGCGCAGCAAGTTTTCTCGAGCAGTGAGTATCGGGATTCACAGTCGGTAAACTTTTTGCTAAGGTAATAAATGGCGTACTCTTTTCGACCAGACTCGTCATGTTGGCCAAGCACACACCCCATCGACCCTTCTAGCACGGTCAAGTACATGATTAACGGTCTCCCCTCCACTGGAGGCATCAGAATTGGAGGCTCCTGCAAATATTCCTTTATTTTATCGAAAGCTCTTTGGCAATCATCATTCCACCTGACTGTTTGCTCTTTTCTTAGCAGTTTGAATATCGGTTCGCACGTGGCAGTTAGGTGAGATATGAACCGAGAAATGTAGTTCAATCTACCTAAGAACCCGCGCACTTCTTTTTCTGTCTTTGGTGCAGGCATATCTTGAATAGCTTTCACTTTAGCAGGATCTACCTCAATTCCTCTTTGACTTACAATGAAACCCAGCAACTTTCCAGAACGCACTCCGAAAGTGCACTTGTTCGGATTCAACCTCAATTTGTACTTGATCAATCTGTCAAACAACTTCTTCAAATTAACCAAATGCTCCTCTTCGTCTTTGGACTTTGCAATCATATCATCCACATAACATTCGATCTCCTTGTGGATCATGTCATGGAACAACGTGACCATTGCCCGTTGATAAGTTGCCCCAGCGTTCTTCAAACCGAAGGGCATGACCTTGTAGCAGAATGTTCCCCACGGGGTAATGAACGTTGTCTTCTCCATGTCTTCCGGCGCCATTTTTATCTGATTATAACCGGAGAATCCAACCATGAAGGAGAATACTGAGAATTGAGCAGTACTGTCGACCAACACGTCAATGTGTGGCAACGGAAAATCATCCTTTGGGCTTGCTCTGTTCAAATCTCTATAGTCAACGCACATCCGGACCTTGCCGTCCTTTTTAGGCACTGGTACGATGTTAGCTACCCAAGGTGGGTAACTAGTCACGGCAAGGAACCCGGCATCCCACTGTTTCTGCACCTCCTCTTTAATCTTCATCGCCATATCCGGGCGAGTTCTTCTCAACTTTTGCTTCACAGGAGGACAGTCTTCTCTCAGAGGTAGCTTATGCATCACGATGTCGGTATCCAACCCTGGCATATCTTGATATGACCAAGCAAAGATATCTACATACTCTCTCAGCATACTGATCAGCTCTTGTTTGACGTCAGCCTGCAGATTGGCTCCCATCTTGATTTCTTTCTTTGCATCTTCACTGCCAATATTGATGGTCTCAATCTCTTCTTGATGAGGCTGAACAACTCGTTCCTCTTGTTTCAACAATCTGACCAACTCTTCAGGGAGGTCACAGTCTTCCTCAACCCCTTCATCAGCTTGGTAGACTGGATTATCAAAGTCATGCATAGTCATAGCAGGAACGTTATCCGTGGAATCCGGATGATCAATACTGCACAAATGATGTGCTTATTCAGAATCTGCTTATTTTGAAAAGAGACGCTAATACAAAGCAAAAAATGAAAAAACACATTGCCATTTTTATATTGTTTTTTTTGTGAAAAAATTTAAAAACAAAGAAAGAGAGCACAATTTGTCTGAAAATGTCCTTTTATTTCATGGCAAAAATAACGATGCAATACAAAACATGGTGGCCCAGTACAATGGATCCAAACATCTTGGGCAGAATGCTGGATTTGACAATGCAGTATGCTAATAAAAGGAAACAAAACAATTACTTTGAGAGCCAGGTGACTTGAACAATGTCCTCAGCAGACCAATTTCCTAGCTCCTCGCCGGGTGCACACGGGCGGATCCAATTGTTGTCCCATTCTCTGCCACTATCCCCGTCTTTGTTCGCCGTACAGATTTGATCGCGGTCGAGCGACCCAGCACTTGTGAATGAGATAGCTTTACCATTCTGAATAGACCCCCCAGGTTGATACCCTAAACCGAATTTATCACCCTTCTTTTCCACCTCCAGTAGCTTGCCCCAGCCCTGGGCATTGCCTGATTGGACGGCCTCTTTTGCTTCCCGGTAAGAATGAATTGACGTGCCTTCGTTGTTTTTCCTCACCGGAGTCAAGATACTGACATCTGCTTCAAAAGCTTGGCACAAAGTCTCGTGAATTTCTCCGTCCATTTCCACATATTTAAACGTCGACAGGTGGCTGACGAAAATATCTTCTTCCCCGCAAACTGTGATGACCTGGCCATCCACCACATATTTAAGCTTTTGGTGCAGGGTTGAAGTGACGGCTCCAGCTGCGTGTATCCACGGTCTGCCCAACAAGCAACTATACGCAGGCTGGATGTCCATAACATAGAAGACACTCTTGAAGACTTGAGAGCCTATCTTGACAGGCAACTCAACCTCTCCGAAAACGGATCTTCTTGAACCATCGAAAGCTTTAACCACTAGATCACTCGGCGTCAGAATAACCCCATCAATGTTAAGCTTCATCAACGCCTTCTTCGGGAGCACATTCAAGGAAGAGCCTGTGTCCACAAGAACATGAGACAAAACAGCGCCCTTGCATTCCATCGTGATATGCAGTGCTTTATTGTGATTCCTTCCCTCCGAAGTGAGGTCTCGGTCGGTGAAGCCTAAGCCATGGCTAGCATTAACACTTCCAACAACAGCTTCGAGTTGATTGACTGTGATCTCTTGAGGAACATAGGCCATTTGAAGTACTTTCAGCAAGGCTTCTCGGTGCGCGGGAGAGCACATCAACAGTGACAAGATAGAAATCTTTGAAGGCGTCTGATTCAGTTGGTCAACCACCTTGTAGTCACTCCTTTTGATGATCTTCATGAACTCCTCTACCTCCTTTTCAAATGTCCCCTGCCCAGCCACAGGAGTATCTAACCCATCATTCGCAGTCTGCTTTCCTTTGTCTTTGGACGAAGCTTCGGCCTCAAGATCCTTTCTCAGTGCAGGGGGAGCAAACAAACGACCACTTCGAGTAAAACCTCCAACACCTCCCACATTTTCAATGGTCAAGTCAGCAACAGGTCTACTTTCCATCTTCTGTCCCGCCACATAGACATCGGAACCATAATGCCACGGAATGGCTCTATCATCATTATACGGCATTGGCCCAGGTATAGTTATAGTCACAGGACTAATCTGAGGAGTGTAAACAGTAACTGGCTCTTGTCGAACGGGCATGTCAGCCTCATTGTAGAAGATAGTAATGGTTGACACATCATCAGCCTTTTCATTACTAATCTTGCTAAATTGTAGAGACCCAACATCAATCAACTCTTGCAAACCCGTCTTCAATTTCTCGCAGCCATTCGCAACACTTATACAGTCTTCACAATCGAGAGAACAACCAGGAAACACTTGACCTTTCAACAGTCTCTCTTTCACCACCTTCAACGGCGTCTTGACTTCATCAATTCTCAGTACCAAACTCAACTTGTCATCACTCTCAACAGCGTTAACTCTTGCTCCTCCATGATTAGGTATAGGGTTCGAGTTGATATTCGGTGGTGGCGCAAAGTTGATTGCCTTTGAATCCACGAGATCTTGAACTTTGTGATGTAGCGCCCTGCACTTCTCGGTTGAGTGCCCGGGTGCCCCTGAATGAAAAGCGCATCGCGCGTTGACGTCATAACCAGCTGGAAGCTCTCCAGGAGGTGGTGGTGCCAAAGTCCTTAATTGAATAAGGTTCAAGTCTAGTAGTCTCGGCAACAAGGCAGCATATGTCATCGGAATAGCTTCAATCACCCTGTTAGCAGGACGAGCCTGCCTTGGCTGATAAGGCTTTTGCTGGTAGTTGGCTCTGGGTTGTTGTTGTTGCTGATGTTGTTGTGGTGGAGGTAGCATCTGTTGTACGGGAGCTGCAGGAATAGTGACAGCAGCCACATGTTCATAAGGTCTTCTGTAACCACGGCCCTGGCTTCGGCCGAATACAGCATTGGTCTCTCCTTCTCTCCTTCTTGGAGGTCCGCTAAAAGCTTTCCTCGCCCCATTTGAACTACTAGCACCGGGGTCTTGTATCTTCCCCATTTTCAACAGTGTTTCAACCCTTTCTCCCGCAATGACAATATCGTTGAACTTTGTAGCAGAACTCGACGCCAATCTTTCAAGAAATACTCCCTGGAGGGTACCCATAAACATATCGGCCATCTCATTCTCTAACAAGGGTGGCTGCACCCTGGCAGCTAGCTGACGCCACCTCTGGGCGTATTCTTTGAAGCCTTCTTTTGCTGTCTGAGCCATATGTTGCAACTGGGTGCGATTCGGAGCCATGTCCATGTTATACTGGTACTGCCTCACGAAGGCCTCAGCGAGATCCTTCCAGCTCTTAACATTGACCCTGCTGAGCTTCATGTACCACTCAAGGGAAGCTCCCACCAAGCTGTCCTGAAAGTAATACATCCACAGTTTTTCATCGTCTGTATGAGCGGCGATTCTTCCCACATATGATTGCAGATGGGTCTTTGGGCAAGCAGTGCCGTTATACTTCTCGAAAGTAGGAACTTTGAATTTGTACGGGATTCTGACTCCCGGAACCAAACCCAAGTCTGTTATATCGAATCCCAAAGAACTCTGGGACTGAATAGCCTTAATTTGCTCGGCCATCTCTTCAAACCTCTTGTTCATTTCTACCCCTTGACCCTCGGTCTCATCAAGTAAAGTGAACTGGTCCTCCTGGTGATCCACATGAATGTTATGCATTCCGTCATTGACTACGGTCGCCCCTGGTTGTATAACATGAGGTCCACCCTGACGTGCGCCCGCACCGGTATGATTATCAGCATTAGCAGCAGCAGCAGCGTTTCTGTTCTGATTTTCAACCAACTCTCGCAGCCGTTCTTGATTCTGCCCCATGCCGGTCATTAACGTCATGAAGTTATCCATTCTCTGCCTTAGGTCTGCCAAATCTGCCTGCATTTGATCCATGGCCCGCTCTCTGTTAATCTTGGTTGGGTATCTGTGCACTGCCGGTTGTTCTCGAACTTTTCGAGGAGCTATAGTGCCTGAAACACAAAATACGTTAGTAATTGATGCGACACCTGCAAAACAGACAAACAGGTTATATGCAATGCAATGTAACTGTTCATGTTCCCAATTCTAAGCATTTGGCATGCCCCAGTTCTGGTATCTATCTCGGCAATCACTTTCAGTGTTTAGCTTTCAAACTTTCTCTTTGATAAGTGTTCAGACGTTAGTAGTATCCAGACAAACGAGTCTTGCACATTCAAAACGATAACTTGCACATTAATACTGAATATGGACAAACCACTATAGGCTAAAAGTCAGAATACATCCAAGAATATTCCCCGAAGGGTTACAAATCAGTGCATAAAGACAAAAGAAATAAAAGCAAGACTCCTACAACAAGCCTGTAGGTAGTCTGAAAAATAAACTAAGCTAAGGACCCCGACTCTGCCACCTCCGCCCTACTCTTCTTGACGCCTGCTCTCAGCTTGAGCTCTTCAATCTCTTTCCTGGCTTCCTCCAGAGCTAATTGACTTTGGGCCAACTGTTGGGTCTTCTCCCTCCGGATGGCGTGGGCTTGTTCCACTTCCTCCTTCTTAAAAGCCATCTGAACTTCAAAGAACTCTTCCTTCTCTTTGAATTTCTTTTGCTCTTCCTCCCTTTGGCCTTTCAGCCAAACAATGGACTGTCGAGCACTCCTGAGAGTCTTTAAAGTCTCCTTGTGCTTGGCTTCTCTTTGCGCTTCCATCATACCCAATCGGTGGAAATGGGCTTCTCTTCCGGCAAAATCCCTCTCCTTGTTTTCCAAAGAGGACTGGAGCTTTTGCAGTTTATCTTCAGCTTCCTTCTTGGCTCCATTGGCCTGGTGGTATAAACTTACCATCTCAACATTCTCTACTCTGACCGCATGCAGCTGAGCTTCTAGCTTCTTGTACTCCTCCAAGGAAACCGTACTGCTCGGACCTGGTACCTCTCGAGGATAAAGTGGAGCTTCGACTGAAAAAGGCATGAGAACTGACTCGATATGCCTTTGCAACCATTCAACGTATGGTGGATATGCTCTGGGATCAACTCGGCCGAAGTCCTTCTTCCCTTTCCTTTTCCTGTGATCCCAGGATTGAACTGCTTGTTGGACTAGCTCTCTGTTTCCATCAACAGGAAAATACAAAGATTCAGCAAACATTTCCATCTGAGGAGGATCCTTCAAAGGGTAGCCAAACTGCCTTCTGGCTAATGTCGGGTAGTAACTGATGACACCTTTCCTTCCCAGCAAAGGTACTCCAGCAAACCTTCCGCAGCTAATCATCACCTCTTTTCCTAGCAAATCCCTGTCATAACCCCAAGCAATGTCTTCTTCAGTCAATCCCATCAGACTTCTGGACCATCTCCATTCGTCTCGTATATCCTTGAAGGCACCTGATTTAGGCAACTGTCTAGCGAACCATTCAGCAAACAAAGGAGCACAGCAGACCACTGGACCACCTCTACCTTTCTCGTTTCTGTAATGGACACTAAAATAAAAGTCACCCAATAAAGTAGGCACTGGATTGCCTTTTGCGAAGATTGAGATCACTTCTAAGCTGACAAACTCTTTCTCTCCGGGAAACAAGCTAGACCCATATACCATCAATGCAAGCAAAGCTCCAAAGTCATTCCACTTAGCTTCTGTAGCATACTTCTCAGCTTCTGGGATAAGCACACTCCATGGTAGACCTCTGCCTTTACTCTCTTGCAAAGCCTTTCTGACTGGAACAACTGGCAACCTACAAACCTTGGCTATGTCTTCATCTTTGAGCACAACCTCTGACCCGTAGAACGGCAATGTCTCTCTGATCGGGATACTCAGCATGCTGGAGATCTCTTCTAATGTCGGAGCTAAGATGTAACCTGGAAGAATAAAACAACGCAGCAGGGGATCATAAAATTGCAACAAAGTATGCAAGCTGTCCTTTTGGTCTGTAGTAGGCTTGTCCACAAACTTCAGTATCTGGCCATATCTTTTCTTGAAATTTCCTAAGACTTGATCATTCATCAGACCTGCTAACCTCTGAACACTTTTGACTTCCGGCTGAAGAAAGGTGTAATGCACATTCTTTTTTCTCGGATCGCTTTTAATTTCTGCCATGGAGATAAGAATACCAGAACCGGGAACAGATGTGAGTAATGACCTAAAAAAATGGGAGACATAAACAGTTAATGCAAAGAATGATGCAAATGTAATGCAATGCAGGCATATGACCAACTGGGCCATCTGAACTGGAACACTGACAAGGGCCCCTCTGAATAACCGGCAAACCCAAAAGTTCACTGAGTCACCCCCTCTGGTAATCACAACCCTCTGATAGAAGATCTCAGAATCACGGTATCAAGAAATCCAGAATTCCAGGATCATAACCTCGGAACCATAGAATCAATAGAACCACCGGTCATATTCACAGGACCAAAGATCATAACTGAACAGATGAGTGTATGTTGAGGTCATGGGTTCCTGCACACCTGTACACACCCCCCAATCTCACGGGTAAAAGGCTCCGGGTCAGACATCACGGACTCTCAAAGCCACATAGCAATAATACTGTCACCATCTCCGAGAAATGGCTCATGACCAAATCAGGGAATCGGTTAGGCATTATGTACTATGCAGGGAGGCCTCAGCTGAGTCCGGGAAAAACAAGCATCCCTTATAAGTCCCTAGCTTCAAGCGCTGAAATCAAGAAACAATAGTACATTCAGCCCGTAGGATACAGTACTAATGTCATATGACCAGATGCTTTAACTGAGTTCTTATAAGAGAACCAGGCCATCCTATGCGAGTTCCCAGTGGACCCTCGGGTGCGAATGGGTTTGCCACAAAATGTGGTCTGCCACTGTCACCACTGGAGAAGGTTGTTCCCACAAAGGTTCTCAATGATCGGTCCCCAGCTGCACATAACTGTCAAGGTTATGTAATGAGAGAGGAAGATCCCCAAATCAAGACATTTCCAAGACAATCGCAACCTGAGTGTGGAACTCACTACTACCCCCATGACAAGATCTCATGAGGCCAAAGTGGAACCACTCTAAGTCCTATGGTGCACTCGAGCCGGGTACTTGGCTCACATCTCTCAAGAACCAGTAACTCCCATCCCACCAAACAGAAAAACCAGTCCAGACAGTCCAGTATGATATATGATGCAGAAAATAAATACTGAAAACTGTAAATAAAGCTGTAAATAAAGCTGTAAATAAAGCAATAAACAAACAGCAATATAATACAACAAGCCACACCAAACAAACATCACCCAATGAAACAGCAACACACAAGCGCTAGGAGAGACTCACAGGGGAACCAGAGACTCTGGGTTCGGTCCCCAGCAGAGTCGCCAAGCTGTCGCTCCCGGGATTTCCATCCTGGTACAAACGCGAAAGTGGCGCGGAAGAAGAATAGAGTCGCCAGCCAGGCATTTTTATCCCGAAGAAAGGGAATGGTAATGCTGCACAAACCAGAAGAAAGAAAGAGGAAGGACACAGGTCCTGCGAACCAAAGAGACTGAGTTCGGGAGTCGGTTACGACCTGGGAAGGTATTAGCACCCAGATCGTCCGCCGTACCCGACGGGATCCACGCTTGCAAAGAAACTGTTTCAATGGGTGAGGGTATGAAAAATGCAGCAAAGAAATGAATATGAAAAGAAACTGGAACTGGAAAGGAACTGAATAAGAAAGCAAAAGGAAAAATGTAGGGAAAATAAAGATTGTGCTCGAACGGGCCCTACCCCGCTGCCTACGTACCTCATCGGGATAATGAGGATCAGAGACGCCGTAGTTCCCCTAACTAGGGGTACTAAAAGGAAATTGCTTGTGAATTAAGGCTTGAACTGCCTATGCCATTGCTCAGGTGTTGCAGACTCGGACGACGAGTGCGTAACCGTCTTGCAAAATGACAAGTAGGAGCAAGTTCGCGTACGGAGCGAGGGAGATGAGAAAAGAATTCCCGAAGGAAAGACGCTTATTGTTTGTTTGTTGTTTTTTAGAAGCTTTTATGAGTGTGTCACAAGGAAGTGAACTCAAACTCTCACCAATGGAATGTGCACTTGTCGCTACATTCCAAGATGGAATAATAGAACAAGCACACTCAAGTAAGGAGAAGATCCCCAAAACTTGAACCCAAAGATTAGGGCTTAGGCTCACTAACTCGCTTAATTATTAAGTGTTTTTTTTGTTATTTACATGAAGAAGTGTTTTTTATGCTTTTCTTTATGAAGAAGATACCTTGATCAGACTTGTGCATCACAAGGTAAACATGTACTATCCCAAGATGGGAAGACTACAAGCATACCTCATGGAATAAGGCTATGGATCAATGCATCACTTCACATTTATTAAAGTGTTTTCTTTTTAAGAGTTATGAGATGAGAAGAGAAGAAGAACCAAAAGATCTCAAAGGAAAAATTCTAAAGGGGGACTAAAATAATCCTAAGTATTCTCATGCATGGAAGTCCTAAGAGTTAGTGAGGTTTCTACCCTAATGAAGAAGGAAGAAGATAGAAAAAGAGAAGAGGAAACTAGAAAGGGGAAAGAGAACCACATGATGGCACAAAGCACATCAAACACCACAAAGAAAAAACAAAGCAAAAGAGGAAAGATGAAAAGTTGAAATGTGGATAAACATCCACACTTCTCTTACCATGAGCCCCTGAAATGTTAGCAAAAATCCAGCAAATTGACCAACACAATCATGGAATTAATCATGCTCAAAGGTTCTTGTAAACAAGAAACAAACAACATGCCAAGCATTGCAAATACACGACTTACGCGTCGAAAACATGAAAGCATACATCAACCAGCAAGCAAATCACCCTAAAATATCATGCTTAATGATCATGCAATGATCCAAGGCAATTAGAACAAGCAAAGGGATCAAACAAGCTCAAAACAACACTAAAAAACCATTCTGCTTCAGTGTTAACCGGTTAACCAAATGCGTTAACCGGTTAACCAGCTCAAACCTGCACAAAATACGCACAAAACAGGTGCGTTAACCGGTTAACCATATACGTTAACCGGTTAACACTGATAAAACAGCAACAAATCCTGCAGGAAACAGCATCTCAAAACAGCTTATTCAAATAAGCTTGCACCAGACCAGCAATCAATTACACATGGAAAATTAGATCAATTCACATTAATCCATATCATTAAGCTCATGAACAAATAACATTCGGATCCGGATACAAATCAAACAATCAATTCATGCAACACAATCAAATACACAAACACATGGTGGATCTAAAGCACAAGCATGCAAATAAGCTAAAAACAGAGCTAGATCTAAAATTAACCAACCTACAAAGCTGAGGTATGCTTTGGTAATTGTTGATTGAGCTGAAAACAGTAGATCTCGCGCAAAACTTTGAAGATCCGATGCTAAGCTCCACACTCCATGCAAAATAAATGCAAGAACAAGCTCTTGATGCAGAATTTTGGATCCAAAAGCACTTCTAGATCTCAAACCAGATCTGAATCTCCAATAAAACCAGCAAAAAGATGCAAAGAAGCTATGAAAGGAGGTTTAGTTCCAAGATCTACACACCTCAAGGCAAGGTTGTGTGATCTTCAAAGAGGAACTTTGAGTGATTTGGAAAATTGGGAGAGAAAAGTGAGAGAATTGTGAGTGAGAGGAATCAAAATTCAGAAATGATAGTGAAAAATGAGTGAGAGCCCCCTTTGGTTTGGAAGGAAATGGAATAAATATGATTTAGGTTTGGGGCCCAAAATTTTGGTTTGGGATCCAAAAAAAATGGCTTGGCATTAGCTTAGAAAGTGATTTGGATTTAGGGTAGGAATGAGGCTTGGATAAATGCTCTAGATCCTTCTCTCAAATTCAAATTTAATTCAAATGAATAAAAATCAGAAAATTGGAAAATGGGACCAAAACACACATGCTGAAAATGCTGCTGGAAATTCAAATTTCGCAGCTGTTAACCGGTTAACCATATGCGTTAACCGGTTAACGCATGGAAAATTTGAATTTCCCTCCCTTTGGTGGGAACCTTCAAAAATAGACCTGCACCAACCGTTTCAAGCAAATTTTGATCCATCTTCTCTTTCTAGGGCTCTGAACATGATACCAGGCTTGTGCAAAATGATCCTGTGAGATTCTTGCCAGATCACCATGCTCTTGATTTTGCCTTGCAGGTTCGGATTTTCTCAGATGACCGATCATATGCCTTATGCTAGAACATGCGAGTGTTATGCCTCATTTTTCTATGCAAAATGATAAGGATATGGTATGCTCATGATGATTATGATATGATAACGATGCTAAACAAGAAGAGGGCAAATTTGGGGTGTTACAGTGGCGTGCAAACGATAGTTAGTCATTAACGTGAAATAGAAACGATAAGTATTATATCGGATTCACATTCTTTTATATTAACGGTAATTATTTGTTGTGGATATTTTTATACATTTTGATGGTTTATCATGTTTATTTGTTCACTAGGGTTTTTTGAATTATTATTCAATTTTTTATTAATCATTTAATGTGTTATCACTTCTTATAATTGTTAATCTTGTTAATATTTATGAATAATCAATCGTCTTTATGAAATGCTAGTGAGGCAAGTAACATAGGTAATACTAATATTGGAAAGTCGATAAATATTGTTATATCTTATAATTGGTAATCAATGTTGCTTAGAGAAAAGAGGACAATATTGTTAATGTCTAGCATTACTTATACATCACTATTTTAGTAGTAATTATGCTTATGACAATTTTCGTTGTTACACCAACAATTCATGAATAAAGTTAATTTGGTCAAATGTTTTGGTCATACGATTTGTCGATAAAAGCAACACTGAGACAGAGTGGTGAGTGATATATAGTAGTGTATCATCCAAATACCTTATCCCAAAATATGTTTTGGTGACATGCAAACGATAGTTAGTCATTAACGTGAAATAGAAACGATAAGTATTATATCGGATTCACATTATTTTATATTAACGATAATTATTTGTTGTGGATTTTTTATACATTTTGATGGTTTATCATGGTTATTTGTTCACTAAGGTTTTTTGAATTATTATTCAATTTTTTATTAATCATTTAATGTGTTCTCACTTCTTATAATTGTTAATCTTGTTAATATTTATGAATAATCAATCGTCTTTATGAAATGCTAGTGAGGCAAGTAACATAGGTAATACTAATATTGGAAAGTCGATAAATTTTGTTATATCTTATAATTGGTTAATCAATGTTGCTTAGAGAAAAAAGGACAGTTTTGTTAATGTCTAGCATTATGTTGGAGTACAAATAGAGTAAGAGTTTTGTTATCGATCCACCGAGATTGTTTTATGATATTTATGTCGTTCTACAATTGCTTTAGCTTGAGACTTAAGGTAACAAAAGGGTTTTGCTTTTTGTATCAAAAATAAGAATTTTGCATTCAAATAAATTCTAACAGTTAAAAGTATTGGTTGATAAAAGATTTAAAAAGCATATGCCAAAGTTAGGGTTTGATAGGTTTATTTGCACTTTTAGTTTTGATCAAGTGACAAACTCTTTATAATGATAAACATATTCACAATATCCTCTCAAAATGCTTATTTCTAACACATAATGTGGGATTTATTATTTTGATCCATTGATGATCGCTCACTCAATCTATCAAAATGATAACATTTTAGTTCAATACAACGTGAACTCCAAGTCCATAACTATCTCTAGCTTATGTCCATTGGGTGATGAAAACTTAGGTCTAATGTTGAACAAATTTCTGAATCTTGAAACAACACAAAAGATGTTTTATCAAAACAAAGCTTTCATCATATATTCATCATCAAGAGTTCTTACAAGAGGATCGCCTATACATGCAAAATAAATACCTATCTACCTTCTAACCTTGACATACTATGAGTTTAGCTCTTCATTTCCATGGGAGCTTCCATCAAAAGAGAGAGATGAAGAGAATGAGCATTAATGACAATCTCTAGACAATCAATGCACCGATTCTTCTAAAATAAGGTAAAAATATTGATTATGGTGTATTTAGGTCTGAAATTAAATGTTGTATTCCAAGAAAAATGAGGAACAAATGCTTAAATACAAGCTGAAAAACGCAGAGCTCGCTGAGCGAGCAGGAGTTCGCTGAGCGAGCTATCATTAAAAAGTTAAACTGCCATAGCTCGCTGAGCGAGAAAGGAGCTTGCTGAGCGAAAAACTTGCTGGAAGTTTCGCTGGGAGCTCGCTGAGCAAGCTTGGAGCGAGCTTGATTTCTGTAAATTCTTCAAAAACTCCACAAAGAGAGTCTTGATGCAATCCATTCCTTATTTCAAAGATGCAACCTAAAATTACAAAAACAAAACTTAAATAAATGATACTTTTAAAATGCTTAAAGTAAACTATGAATAAATGAAAGAAACAAAGGGATAGAGCATGAGAGATCCAAGTAAACTCTTGAAATGCAACACCCCATATAATATATATCTAGAATAATATCATACAGTGTTAATTTTTGGTACTGACACCATCATAAGTGCCTAATAACATAATTCATATTCTTGACCAACTATAAAAATTATATACAACAATGGTGCAAGACATGGAAATCATACTAAAACAAAAGCTACGATCAATACAATATCCAATATTGTACAAAGATACAGAAATACACAGCGGAAGACTAAATCTATGATTCACTTGAAACATCCCGAGCATAGCTCCACTTGTAAATCATACCTGCAAAAGGAACCTGAAAAGCAACAACAATAGTGGGGTGAGATAACAACATCTCAGTGGGTTCCCTATCTTAGAGTTCTCTCGGCTCTAAGGGTTCTATCAAAACCTAACTCAAGTCTTTACAAAAGCAAAACAACCTTGAGTTCACACGTCTCATTCTCGTTGGAACCACGTCCAAGAGTTCTACAAATCCTACTATCACTAGCTAGGATATTACCTTTTACTTCTCATGGGACTCGATATAACACCCATCTCAAGCCTAAGGTCACTTCTCCATAAGAAAAACAAAACGAGATGGAATAACCAAAAAAACATTCTCGACACTTCACGTGGGACTCAATGTAATACCCACCTATAACGACTACCAAAACGAATGCTTCCCGTGGGACTCAGTGTAATACCCACCTCAAGACTTACACAAATCGATGTTTCCCGTGGGACTCAGTGTAATACCCACCTCAAGACTTACACAAACCGATGATTCCCGTGGGACTCAGTGTAATACCCACCTCAAGACTTACACAAACTAACGCTTCCCGTGGGACTCAATGTAATACCCACCTCAAGACTTACACAAACCAATGCTTCCCGTGGGACTCAGTGTAATACCCACCTCAAGAGTTACACAATCCAATGCTTCCCGTGGGACTCAGTGTAATACCCACCTCAAGACTTACTCAAAGCTGACGGTACCTCAAGCCTTTACGGATGCTTCCCGTGGGACTTAGTGTAATACCTACCTCAAGGATTACACAAGACTTTTCGGAGAATACTGCGTATAACGTGTCAAGGATTTGCAACGACTGATAACACTAAATTTCACTGTATTTCTGACTCCGATTTCGCATGCATTCTTAGTTTTTATTGTTATTTTTTTATGTTATTACTTTGTTTTTCTTTATTTTCAGGTTTTCTATGTAATCGGGGCCTAAATCAAGAAAAGGAGCGAAAAAAGAGTTGAAACAGACGAAAACCAAGAAATTCAGCTTTTTACACTTACGGCATCCACCATGGCTGGCGCCATGGGGTCAGCCATGACGTGGCCACGTCTCAAGATCACTCCACAACTGCCAAAGCCCATGATCCCCACTTTCTCCACCTTTTTGTGCCTATGGCGGGCGCCACAAGGCAAAAATGTTTCCCTCCACTTTTTAGTGGAGGGGGGCATCCTGGTCTTTTCTCACTTAATGTTTGCCTATAAATAGGACTTTAGAATTTCTTTTTTATCATCCAAACTTAGAATCTCTTAGGCATATATCAGTTTTAAAGTAGTAATCACTTCACATCGGGGTGTTACTACAATCGAGTGATCGAGTCTGTATGCGTCTGTGTGATCGAGTTTTGGAGCACTCTGGGAGGAAGTTAATCCTGCCGCCATTTTAATTCCAATTCGTATTTTATTTTTCCGCATTGCTTTACTTTTATTTATTTCCCGCACTCGCTTTACTTTATTTATTTCCCGCACTCGCTTTACTTTATTTATTTCCCGCACTCGCTTTACTTTATTTATTTCTCGCACTCACACTACTTTATTTACTTTCTGCACTCGCACTACTTTTATTTACTTTCCGCACTCACATTAATTACTTTTATGAAAAATATTAAAAAGAACTTTTACTTTACCATGTCTAACTAAATCCATAAAGGTTAGAATGTAAGGATCGTAATTGAACCAGTAATTCGTACAACTGTTCGTAGAAACACTCAAGGGCTATTTTAACTTTCAATTTAAGTTTATTGTTTTTAACTATTTCAAAAACAGCCAAAAGCACTTTGTCTAGTTCACTAGGAGTTTTTAGATTAAAAAGAAAAGGGATTTTAAAACGATTTTCTGACGCGTTAAGAAGTTTAGAGTCTGGTTCGTGAGAACCTCTTTTTGCTAAGAAATCCAGGTTAAAGTACTTTTCAACTTAGTTAAGATACTATATTTCTTAAAAATAGGTTTACTACTCTAATCCAGTACGCACCTTTTTACCCATGATAATAGGAGGAGTCGATTAGAGAGTACAACTCGGTTCTGAATACGCGAAAGCGACAATTCCTGTTAAATTAGTTCTTTTCAAAGTAGAAAACATTGCCCATAAGTAGTTCTATTAACAAGTACCGGATTATCAATTGATTACGTGAATTACATTCGAGCCTGTCTTTATTAACTGTTTAAAATTACCATTTTATTTACCATTGCACACTCCTTAAAACCATTATATTCAGTTGCCTTAGATACACACCATAACAACACGTACGATAAATTGACACTTGGTCTCTGTGGATTCGACAATCTTTTATATTACTCTGACGTGTTCGTACACTTGCGAAAAACACGCATCAAATTTTTGGCGCCGCTGCCGAGGAACAATTTCGTCAAATTTCATACCCTGTAGTTATACCGTTTAGACTAAGGTTGTTACCTTCCGGTCAATGCGAAAGACTCGCAGTGCTGGAAGCTTAGTAGACCATCTAGCTGAACCTAAACGTTATGCTCACGCACGTTTGTTTTTCCATAGGAATAAGAGAGCTATGACCGAAGATCAAAACCGAAGACCTCTTAAGGACTTCGCCCAACCATCAAACGAGGAACCTAGTTCCAGTATAGTAAACCCCGTTATCCCAGCCAATAATTTTGAACTTAAACCATCCCTACTGCAATTAGTGCAACAAAGACAATTCACAGGTCTTGCTACTGAGAACCCAAACCAACATTTAAAAAAAATTCTCCAGTTAGCAAACACCTTTAAAACCAATGGAGCTCCTCCTGAGGCGATACGCTTAAGATGATTTCCTTTTTCCCTCAGAGATAAAGCTCTATCTTGGTTAGATTCCCTTCCGCCCAATTCCATAACAACTTGGGAAGACCTTAGAAAAGTTTTCCTTGCTAGATATTTTCCCCCAAGTAAAACCGCTCTCCTCCGAAAACTAATAACCAGATTTACCCAACACCAAGGAGAATCGTTGTTCGAAGCCTAGGAGAGATATAAAGAGCTATTAAGAGCATGCCCACATCATGGCTAAGAGAATTGGCTAATCATTCAAACCTTCTATAATATACTTCATTATAACACTAAGATGACCATCGACGCTGCCGCTGGTGGCGCACTGATGAATAAACCTTACCCCTGAAGCTAGTGCCTTTATCGAAGATATGGCCCAAAACCATCAATCATGGGGGGTAGAACAAGCAACAGTGGAAAAGAATGAAGCCCAAGGAGGAATATATGAGCTAAGCCATATGGACATGATGCAAGCTAAAATGGACGCGTTGGCCCTTAGAGTCGAACATATGTGTACAACCCCGAATACTGTAGCCGCAGTTTCGCCGAATTGTGAGATATGTGGGATGCAAGGACACCAATCCGCCGAATGTAATCTGTTAAATGAGACCAACCCTGAGCAAGTGAACTACACCCAAGGGAACCCATTTTCGAACACATACAACCCTGGATGGAGGAATCACCCAAACTTCTCCTATAAAAATAATAACCCTATCCAAAATACCGCACCTCCGAGACAACAAGGTTACCAAGCCCCGAGAACAAATCAACCTATGCAACCTGTACCACCAAATCTGAGCCTTGAGAAAATTGTGGAAATTTTTATCACCGCTCAAACAAAACAAAACAAAGAGTTCATGAACCAAAACGTCCATATTAACGAACTAATTACCCAGTTAGGAACCAAGGTTGACCAAATTATTACTCATAATAAGATGCTTGAAACCCATATCTCTCAGGTAGCTTTAAACCAAGCCCATCAGACTACACCTGGAGGACAGTTCCCTGGACAACCTCAACAAAACCCGAAAGGGCAAGAAAATGTCATTATTCTACGAAGTGGAACCGCTTATAAGGAACCTTCTAACCCTAGATTAAGTGATCCCGAAACTTCTGAGAGAAATAAAGAGAAGGAACCAGAGGAATCTGAAAACCCGGAAAGTCAAGAAAAAGGAGAAGAACCTAAAAACAAAACCTATGTACCACCATGTAAACACCCCAAATTTGCCCTCACCCATTCACACCATGGCTTGTGATCACCCTCATATGCATAGATACAATCATATCATCTCACATCTCATTTTTTATCCACTGGATAGTTTCTAAGTCATCTGCACTTAGGGTTTGTGATCTGAGCAATCCCAATGCTTCTTGAGCCATTCCAAAGGCCACCAATCAACTCAAAGAGGTCCATGTGTGTTCTTGTATCATGTTACATCCTCACAAAGTCAAAATTGCAGAGGAATCACAAGAACTAGGGTTTGAGTGGATGCAGAGCCAGGTTGAACTGCACAGTTGACTGAAAATTAGGGTTTTGGTTTCAGAGGCCATAACTCCAAATTTTTTGGTCATTCTTGTTTCCATTGATCTCTATATGGTATAGGGAGTATGCATATCAATTTTCATGAAGAAATTCCATGGGGAAGTCATCTGATCAAGAGTTGACTTTTCAGACAAGTCAGTGCAAAATCAGGGCATCTGAGGCCCCCAATGACCCAACCAATGGGTGATCTTCATCATTTTGAGTGTATATGATCTTTATTTGATCATGGAAGAAGGTTGAAGTTCATAAAAATCAAGAATTTGGAGTTTTTGCAAATGTTGACTTTTTGGGCATAGTTGACTTTTCAAGAATGCACCATTTTAGGTCAATTTTCAAGCCTTGATTCATGATCCAAAAAGGCTTCAAATAAAAAAACTTTGGTCATGAAAGTTGTAGATCTCATCTTTCCCTTTTCAAAAAGTACAAGAACATGATCAAATTCTTCTTGGATCAAAAGTTATGACCATGCAAAGTTGCCAAAAATCACTTATTTTCAAGTTATGCACCAAGTGGAAATTTTGCAAAGTCTTGGATCAAAACACATTGCAGCCTCTAGTTCACTACAAACCATTACACAAACATTTCCCTAAGTCATAAAATCAGATTTTTGATCAAGTTTGCCCATGGTTTAGTTCATGTAACTTGAATTTTTCACATGTGAACCAAAAGCTAGCCAACTTGCAAAAACCACTCATTTCACTTCCTACAACTTATGACATTGGAAGCTGACTTTGGCTAGCCTCTCCCTCACCTTTTGCTGCGCCAGCCATGCTTTGTCCTTGCCTAGATTTGGAGCCATGCCCTATCTTACACAAAGGTGGTTTTTGAGCAAAAAGTGATCTACCAATCCATAAAGCACAAGTCACATCAGCCAGCCAATCAGAATTGTTTATGATTTCAATTTGCAAGTTGGACATAACACAAGCCAAGGCTGAAACACATACACTCATCACATTCACAAAAACTCACCTCATTGCAAGTTCCTTCGAAATTCTGTCCACAGCCATAAAACACTCAAACTCTCATCATCATTCAACTCACCACATCTCATAGACAAGAAACCACCAAAGCTCAAGCCTAAATCAAGCCTGAAAACTCCATTGTCATTATTCACCTCAAGCTGCAGATTCTATCGAATCTCTCTCCACAAGCCACAAACACATCAACCAACACCACAAACTTTCTCAACACACTTCATAGATCACAAACAACTCCTTTTCACAGCCTGAAAGTGCCAAAATCATCATGGCCATTGTTGACTGAACTGAAGCAGTTCCATTCGAATCTCCTTCTCCAGCCAACACAAACTCATTTTGAGCATTCAAACACATTTGGGGGATCAAGTAGAGCAGCTTGCATCAAAGGAAGTGGCCAGAAAGTTCCTAAACTGAAAGCTCCAAATCTCAGGTAGCTCGAAATTAATTTTTCCAGAAATGGTTTTTTATGTTACAAACTTGTTCTTCATGATGCACTGATCATTCTGGTACCTTTAGTTTTTGAAATGGTCTTGTTTTGAGCATTTAATTTGTGTTTGAAGCTCACGAACCCTAGAAATTGTTTGCTTCGATTCAGTTGATTTAGGAACTTTAAATTTGTTTTGAGAGAGGGGTTTGGTTCGTGAGAGGATAAGGATCATTTCCCTGGTCTTAGATTTCATTTTTGTAACGTTTTGAGGAAGTTGGGTGATTTTCAGGTGAGCTTCTGGCCGGAGAAGACGACCGGAAGTCTTCTCCGGCCACCTGAGAGTGATTTGCCCTAATTACAGTCATTAACTTTAGTTTGAATGCTGAGCGTAGATGAGCGTTGAATGTTTGACTTCCCTCCAGTTTCGATGGCCCAGATGCGTTTGACTAACCCTAATCCACGTGTTAGGTCTAATTAATCCATAATTAATTTAATTAAGTCTGAAGCAATCCTGGCCCTCCACTAGCGCGCGCAGTCAACATGTTTGAATCCAGGAGTAATCTCATCCATTCAATCTAATTACTTCTCATTTTATTTGTTTTATTTCATTTTATTTCATTTAAACTTGCATGATTTATTAAAAATAGTCAAAAATTCATAAAAATTATGAGACTTTTTCCTTAAAGTTTTATTAATTTTTATGACCCAAAAATATTTTTATTTCATTTTTTTCATTAAAAAAGTATTTTTAAATATTTAAAAGGTTATTTTTAATTGATTAATAGGAATTAATTAATTAAAAATACTTTTAGGTATTTAAAAATTACAAAAAAATTCATGAAATGTTCTAAGACATTTAGAAACATTGTCCAACCTTCAAACCAAATTTCTTTTTTGATCTTGATGCATTTTAAGAATTTTTCATGGAATTAAATCATATTTTGTGCATTGTTTTGATCATATGTTTGAAAATTCATTTCTGCCTATTGGTGAAGGTTGAGACATTGATTCTTCTTGCATTGTTTTCCATTTGACATGTATTTTCAAGGATAAAAAGGCCATGATTTGATCTTGCATTTTCTAATTGATTGGCATTTGTTTTGATAAGAACCCTAAAAAACCCTAATAACTTAGAAAATTCATAACTTGAGTTTGGTTGAGAGTTGGGAGTTCCCCTTTGGGCAGTGGTTTGTTATAGGTCTAGGGTTTCTTTGAGTGCCATTTTCCATTTTTTATCTTAGGGTTTGCTTCTGTTTTTGGTTTGTGTTTGATTGTTTGTTTCATAAACCCTAATTTGGGCTTTCTCTTGCATCCTTCTTGCATTCTTTTGCACAAGTTGACTTGCCATTGCATTTTGTGCATTCTTATGATTCATTTTACATCTTAAGACATGTATGAAGCATCATTGATCATTGCATTACATCTTTGCCATGCCATTTGCCTTGTATGCTTCATAACATTTCATGCTTGTTCATGTTCCTTAGCTTGCATCATATGCATTCATGGTCTTGTATGAACATCCCCATGTTATGCCTCATGTTTGCAGCACCTCATAACATCATAATCATCATGTACATGCTTCTGGTTTGGTCTAGCATCATGCCATTTCATTACATCTTGCATTGCATTGTGTTTCTTTCTAACATTTCAGGTGGTAAGTAAACTTGAGAAGTGAATTTGCCTTCACTTCTCATACCTTTTCTTTTCATCTCCCTTGCATCCATTGCTGCATTTTTACTTGTGCTTGAGTTTGAGTTTGTTCATCCTTCTTCCTCCCACTTTCTTTCTTCAAGTGACTTGACTTCTTGAATGAAGCAAGTCACTTTGCCTCTCTTGATCTTATTCATCTGCTTCCTGGTGGCTCCTGTGAAGATTGTTCTTGAAAACCTCACAAACCATAGGAACAACCAAGCATGTCAATGAATTAGGGTTTTGATTAGTCTCCCCCATAGTTTTTACCTTTGTGTCTCCCTTTGAGTCTTCTCTTCTCATCTCATAATCAGAGACTAAACCCTAAAGGTTTTAAAACTTTGTGATTAGGGTTATGCCTGTATCCTTCTTTTAGGACGGAGTGTATAACTTTAATCCCAAGTATTAAACCCTTAAGGTGTTTAAATCTCTTAATCAATCCATCTAATAATCATCAAGACATCACACTTGTAACTTGGGCCTTGCATTAGGGTTCTAACTCTTCCTTAAGTGGTTAAGAAGGACTAACCCTAGTGTTAATGGACAAGTCCCCCTCAAGTTGTCTTACAAATCATAAAATTCACTTCATCATCATATCATTAATCTAAAATCCACTTAATAAAGGTTTGTTTTGTCATGGGTTTAATCCATAATCATGGATTAAGTTGAGGAGTTTTTCTCAACTTAAACATTCTCATCTATTATCCTTCTTTTAGGATGGTGTAATGGGTCTGTTTAATCCTTGATTATGGCTTAACCTCATTACTCAACACTAAACAAAAACCACAAAAACATCTAAATAATCACAAATAGGCTAATGATCTTAACCCTACATCAAAGGTGATTAAGTGTGAGAATCTGACTTCACACTTAAGGTATTCTCATTACCCCTGATCAGAGGGAAGCTGTGATGGGTTTACTAACCCATTGGTTTAGGCTTAAACTCATTATCTTATGACAAACTTCAAAAAGCAATAAAAGACTGAAAACACCAAAAACAAACAATAAACGTCTCCTTCGGGATTCTTTTCTCATCATCTTCACTCACAATCGAGAACTTGCTTCTTCCGTCTAATGCAAGACAGTAAGCACCTGAGCCAGACAGGTCATACACTTGAGCATAGACAAGCAAGCAGTTCACAAGTCAATTCATCTTCAGTCTCTTTGGGTCGAACTACGGTGTTCTGACTTCCTCATTGCACGAGAGGATACGTAGGCATAACTTAACAGTTATCGAACAAAAGTCTCTGTACATCCCCCCTCTTTCCAGCTTTATTCTCTTAGCCTCATATTCTTGAGCATTTCATTCCTGGTCTCACACTGACACTGTACATTTATACACTTCACACTTAGTTTGCACTGACACCTGTACATTCTCTTTCCAGCTATTTCATACACAGATTGCACTGACACTACCCCCTTTAAAACACAAATCTTTTAAGCGTGGATCCCGTCGAGTACGACGGACAATCTGGGTGCTAATACCTTCCCAGGTTGTAACTAACCCCCTTTCTCAGTCTCTCTGGTTCGCAAACCGTCTTATCCATCTTTTTCTAGGTCTATGCAGCATTACCTTTCCTCCGGGATAAAAATGCCTAGCTGGCGACTCTTTTCATCTCCAGTGAGTTCACGGCTGTGTGTTCTCATTGTTCCCTTCGCCGACCGTTCGCGTCTGTACCTTCATTTGATCCTTTTTCATTTGTCGGGAGCGACAGCTTGGCGACTCTGCTGGGGACACTTAGATTGCAACCAGGGCTTCTGGTTCTTTTTGTGGGTTCCTCCTAGCGCTTGATTGGTTTGTGTTTACTGGGGTGTTATGTGCTTGTTTGTGCTTGTATTTATTTTTGTTTATTGCTTTATGTACAGTTGATTTATTGCTTTCTTTATAGCTTTATATTTTTCATACTGTCATACTGTGCTGGCTGGATCTGGTTTTTCTTTGGTGGGTGGGTGTTTCATTGAGAGTTAAGGTCCTATACCTGGGACCTGAGTGACACCTAGGCTAGAGTGAATCATATTCTTTCCCATTCCATTTCGGTCTGGTGCGGGAATATGAAACACGGTTCAGATATGGGTTTCTTCTTGATAACTCTGTGTTGCGGATTTCCTGCAACGCTAGGGCTATCTGGGAAGCCTGCTAAGTCTGGATGACCTTTTAGTATTGACCTTCAGAAACTGAGGTGAATTAGAGGAGGAATTGTTATGGTTATTGTAAACACTGTACCTCCGGGTTAGAAGTGTTTACACTTCTCATAACTGATCCAAGTCTGAGGATCTTTGTTCTAGATCACTACCTGTGAGGGGGTC
Organism: Lathyrus aphaca; assembly: GCA_963966055.1. NCBI lineage: Eukaryota > Viridiplantae > Streptophyta > Magnoliopsida > Fabales > Fabaceae > Lathyrus > Lathyrus aphaca. The sequence goes on from OZ014521.1 coordinate 499,924,155, forward strand.
GGGCTGTTTACAGGTTTGCAGGTACCTTGACCTCAGAACACCCAGTTACTTTGACTTTGTTAAGAATGCTCCATGTTGGATAGTTCTTGTGATTCTGAACCCTGGACTTGTGGCTCTTTATTTGAGTCCCCCACCCTGGTTACTGGATTTTTAGACCTCCATCTGGAATTCTTGAACACACATGGATCTATACCAAGGCAGTTAATCAGATCCAGCTCAGTCACAGACCCTTGCATATCATTTGCATACATACTCATTGCATCATATTAACATTTGCTTATTTGTGTTTCAGGGTATCCACCTTCATCTTTGGTTTTGGTTTTGACCCCATCTGCAGTATTGACCTACCTCCACCAGCACTTGCTTCAGTTTGTCAGCTATATACTTCAGTTACTTGCACCAGCCAATCAGTGGCTCATTCTTTCAGCATCTTCATCAAGCACTCTACTCAGTCTTCAGCATCATGGCTCCAAAGAAAAGCAACATCACCTATCATTTCTTCCAACCAGACTTGTCAGACATCAGGAGGATCCAAACCCTGATCACTCCAGATCACATACCCTTGTTCAAGGAGAGTTATGGAGATATACTGGACATGGTTATGGATATGGATCCATCTCAGAGGAGCCTCATCCACACCTGTATTCAGTTTTATGACCCCCCATTGAGATGTTTCACCTTTCAAGACTTTCAGTTGGGGCCCCTATTAGAAGAATACTCATCATTGACTGGTCTGCCCATCAAAAGAGAAATCCCTTTCAACCCTGAAATGGTCTTTCCCAGCAATGGAGAGATAGCAAAAGCTTTACATCTGGAGCCTGTTTTGATTGAGCAACACTTGACCTCTAAAGCTGGGATCCTTGGATTTCACCTGGACTTCCTGATTTCTCAAGCTAGTTTGAAGGCCTCCCTGGGAGAGTGGAAAACTGTTTGTGCTCTGTTGGCCTTAAGTGTGTATGGAATTGTGCTGTTTGCAGATGAGCCTCGATTCATCAGCAAGAATGCAATCCACTTGTTCATCCTGAAGAACCCTGTGCCAACTTTACTGGGTGATCTCTATTACTCAGTCCATCAGAGAAATGAGAAGCAGAGGGGAAGGTTAGTGCGGATTTGTGCTCCATTATTTCATGCTTGGCTTCTCAGGCATCTACCCAGGACAGATGCGTTTCTCAATCCTCATCAGCAAAGCAACTGGGCTAAGAGACTCACTACTCTCACTTCAGCAGATATCAGATGGTGTACTCAAAGCACCAAGGGCAGAGATATGATCACCAGCTGTGGGCACTTTCCCAATGTGCCTTTGATAGGAGTTAAGGGAAGTATCAACTACAACCCTCTGCTGTTCAGAAGGCAATTAGGCTATGCACTGGTTCATACTCCAAGGGAACAAGACTTGTTGGAGACCCTCTACTGTGAGAACAAGATTAGTTTGGCTGTTGTTAGGCAGGCTACCTGGGCCTGGGATCATGTTCAGACTAAGGGAATCACCATTCTAGGGAAGTGCAATAATGTGGCATCAGTCCAATATTGTGAGTGGTCCCATGCTAGGGCCCAATTCTCTGGAATGCCCTTTACCATAGAAGACATGCCTGAGTCATCTTCAGCACCACCCCCTGCCACTATTAGTTTGGAGGAGTTTGAGAGCTTGAAGGAAAGAAATGAGAAATTAACTCAAGCATTGCAGAAGACCCTCCGGGAGAGGAGTGAAGGTGTGAGGGAAATTGAGAGATTGGAGAAATTGAGGGTAGAACACTTGACTAAGATTGAGAAGTCTGGGGAGTATATCAACAAGTCTAAAGCTGGTGAGCAGATTCTGAAGAATGCTTGTAAAGAAGCCCAGTTCCAAAGAGCAAGAACATACTTGTATTTGAAAGAGAGTCAGGCCAGGTGGGTCCGGATCACTGAGGCCCGTACTCTAGAAGACAAGAGAGCTCAAGACAAGATGGAGCAGATGGAAAAAGCCCTGGCAGCAGCCCAGGAGGAAATATCAGAACTAAAGATCAAAGCTGGGGTGAAGAAGTCCAAAGATCAAAGTCAGAATAAGAAATTGACTGCAGTTGTTGCAACAAGAAACCTTCTCATCAGAGGTCTTACGGAGCATCCGGCTGATCCTGTGACCGAAGCACTTCTTAAGGAAGTTCGTGAGGATGAATTTGGCCTTGGAGTTTGATCATTTGCTTGTTGTTGTTCCTTTTCCTTGTACTTTTGCTTTTTGGCCCCTTTGAGGGTTTGTGTTGTAAAACGAACAAGTTGTATTATTTCACCCTTTGTAATATATTTGTGTTGGTTTCTATCTGGGTTCACATCAAAAGCAACTTCAACAGCATCATCTTCAAGGGTCTGGAAGGGTCAAAACTGAAGACCAAACCGGATACCTTGAGAACAAATAAGCATAACTGCATTGCATGCTAACCCTTTTGTTTGTTTTGTAGGTTTTTGTTTTGTTGTTACTAACCTCTGTTGTGAATCTCAGGAATTATTGCTCGCCGCCGGGTATTTCCTCTCAACAGGCCACACAGGTACCCAACTAGAAACAACCTTCCGGGAATTCAGATGGATCAGATGCAACAAGACCTTACAGAGGTCAGAAATCAGATGGCAAATGAAAGGTTAGAGATGAGAACGCAGATGACGCAGTTCATGGAAGTTATGAACAACATGGCCCAGAGCCAGGAGAGACTGAGGGCCATGGTGGAGAGGCAAAATCAAGAGGAGCCTCATGTAGGAACTGCAGGCACCAGTAATAATGAAAGGGTGCAACCCCATGTTAATCCTCCTGTGTTTGGCCCACATCTACATCCTGAGGTTAACATCCCTGCAAATGTTCAAGGAACAGCCACCGCAGCCAGAGTACTTCAAGAAGATCCTCAGGAGGACCAGTATACAGTAATGGGTGCCGGAGAGGAAACATATGATAGACGATTGGAAGAGATAGCTGAGAAGTTGAGGTCCTTAGAATCTCAAAATTCTTTGGGTTTCGACGTTATGGACATGGGTTTGGTAGAAGGGGTCAGGATCCCCCACAAGTTCAAGCCTCCATGTTTCGAGAAGTATAATGGGACTTCATGCCCCCGAACTCATTTGCAATCATTTCTGGGAAGGCTGAAGGCCTATACAATGGATGAGAAATTGTGGATGTTCTATTTTGAAGATAGCTTGACTGGAGCATCGAGGGAATGGTATTCCCATCTGACAAGGGCAACTATTAGATGCTGGAAGGACCTGGCAGAGGCCTTCATCAGACAGTATCAGTATAATCTAGATATGGCACCCAACAGGACCCTCCTGATGGGAATGTCGCAGTCTTCAAGGGAGAGCTTCAGAGAATATGCTCAAAGATGGAGGCAATTGGCTGCTGCCGTTCAACCACCAATGTCTGAAAGAGAAATGGCAGACATGTTTATGAGCACTCTTCAGGGAACCTATATTGACAGGTTAGCTGCTTTCTCTTCCACTAGCTTTGCGGATGTTGTTATAGCTGGGGAGAGAATTGAAAGCCTGTTAAAGATGGGAAAGATCTCAGACAACGGTGCAAGCTTGTCCAGTGGTACAAGAAAGCCTTTTGCAGGCCCGAGAAGAACTGGCGAGACCAATGCCATTCACACCAACAGGGGCAGGCCCCATTATGTTCCCAGAACAATAGCAGCAGTCACAATCCCTGCTCCAGCTCATCCTCAGCCGGTCTATCAACCTCCTCAACAAAATTTCCAACAACAACCTCAGTATCATCAGAATCAATATCCTCCAAGAAACAACTACAACAACAACAATAGCAACAACAATCAACAGAGGCCATTTCAACAGAGGCCCTCCCAAGCTAACCGAGTGATCGACCCGATCCCAATGCCGTACGCTGCTTTGCTGCCACAGCTTCTGAAACTCAACCTGGTCGAGCTAAGAACGTTGGCACCTCCGGACCCCAACAGTCTACCAAGAAACTATGACTCCAACGCTAGGTGTGCTTTTCATTCGAACGCACCTGGTCACAGTACAGAAAAATGCAGGGCTCTGCATATGAAGGTACAAGACTTAGTAGACTCCAAGGCTTTGAATTTTGCGCCTCCGCCCAATGTCAACAAAAACCCAATGCCACACCATGGTGGTCCCCGTATTAATGCTATTGAAGAAGACCAACCGTCTTATTTGATAACTAGTGTGGATCAGATCAGGACGCCATTGGTGGAAATCAAAGCTCAACTCCGTGAAAACAATATATTTCCGGGGTGTGAACTAGGGTGCCCCTACTGCAATATTTCTTGGAATGGGTGTGAAGACTTGAGGAATGGCATTGACAGCCTTATTAAGAGTGGCCTCCTACAGATCACTACATCATTTCCGGCAAATCCTACAACTTCATCAACAACGGTTTCAGACCCTCCTACAACTGCGGTAACAATTGTTCCCGATAATTCATCAGCAGCATCAGCAAGTACTTCATCTGTCCTACCAAATGATCGGTTTTCAACAGTTTCTCCTGCTACCACATCAGCTTCATTCCATTTCGACTCTCCATCAACAACAGCAACAGTCCTTCCAACGGAACCTCCTACAACACCAGCAAACAATCATGAAGATGTCTCCACAGTTACCATATTCTACGATCCAGAAAATAACTCCGCCTACCATTCAGAAGGTGCTGCTCCCACTAGAGCACCAGTCACAATCTTTTATGATCCACAAACAATAACAGTCCCTTCAGCAGCAGCAATCAGTCCAGTTACCGTCACGGTGCCTGGACCTGTACCATATGAAAGCGATAGGGCCATCCCTTGGCACTATGGCTCTGACTTGTATTGCGAGGGAAAAAGAATCACTCTGGAAACATCAACACCTGCACCACAAGTAGATAATGTGGGGGGAGGCGGAGGCTTCACTCGAAGCGGACGTCTCTTTGCTTCACAAGTTCAAAGACCTACTGCCGAAGCAGAAGCTGCTGCCAAGGCAAAAGGAAAAGGCCCGGTGCAGGAAGATCCAGCTGCCAAAGAAGCCCTGAAAACTCCATTTGACCAGGAAGTTGATGAGTTTATGCGGATCATCAAAAGGAGTGATTATAAAATTGTGGATCAGCTTCACCAGACGCCATCCAAAATCTCTATCCTCTCACTGCTTATGTGCTCCGAAGCCCATCGGAATGCACTACTTAAAGTCCTGCACGCAGCTTACGTGCCTGAGGAGATTACTGTCAACCAATTGGAAACCGTGGTTGGAAACGTTACTGCTAGCAATGGGCTAGGGTTTACCAATTCTGACTTGACAGCGGATGGCCACAATCACAACAAAGCCTTGCACATAACCGTGGAATGCAAAGGAGCTGTCCTTTCTCATGTGCTGGTGGACACAGGTTCTTCCCTGAATGTCTTACCAAAGAAGGCTCTGGTGAAGCTTGAATATGATGGATTGGCATTGAGACCCAGCAACCTGGTAGTAAGAGCCTTTGATGGTTCTAAGAGATCGGTTCTGGGAGAGATTGAGCTGCCGGTGACAATTGGCCCACAGACCTTTAAAACTATCTTTTATGTGATGGACATTCAGCCCGCCTACAGCTGTTTGTTGGGTAGACCCTGGATTCACGCCGCCGGCGCAATAACGTCTACCCTTCACCAAAAGTTAAAATTTGAGTGGGAAGGTCAAGTTGTCACAATCTGTGGAGAGGAGGACATTTTTGTCAGCCACCTGGCAACCTATAAGTACATTGAGATGGATGGGGAAATCCATGAAACAATGAGCCAGGGGTTTGAAGCTTTGAATGTGAATGAAGCATCTGCTGTATCTGGCACCCCAATGTCATCATACCAACAAGCCCGGAAGGTTGTTGAAGAAGGAACTGCCCTAGGCTGGGGCAAGGTTTTAGCTGTGGAGGAGAAGAGGGACAAATTTGGGTTGGGTTACAGACCAACTCAACATCAAGTGAAGGCTGCTGGAGAGCCTGGTTTTGTCAGTGGGGGAATGCTTACCCCCGATGCTATCAACTGTCTGGAAGACGAGCTGGAAGAGGAGCGCAACCTGGAGAATTGGATTCGTCCGAAGATCCCGGGGAGCAGTGTCTCGAACTGGTCTTCCCAGGGAATTATAAGTGTTACTCGAGCAGAGTAATTATTATTTCCTGTATTTTTTTATAAGCATGCATCAAAGTCTTGCATCTTGCCCAAGATGACAAGACTCATTTTGTAATCAGGGCCATCTGTACTTTTGTGCAAACGAGATTAAAGTAATGAAATATCAGACGATCTTTTTGCAAACAAGTCTTTTTCTTTTATGTTCACTGTTTTTCCATTTTTCTTTTTGTACAAAAATAAATGGCAGTGTTTTTCAAAATGACAACTTCATTTCACTTTTCTAAATAAGACTAAAATCAGATCACTAAAATGAACCAATTAAACCCTTGCAGAGAGTGCCTTCCTGACAGCACCAACAACAGCACGGCTATGACATCGTATGACTTTGACAATCCGATCAATCAAGCTGAAGAAGGGGTTGAAGAAGAATACGAGCTTCCTGAAGAACTAGCCAGGTTGTTAAGACAAGAGGAAAGGGTCATTACCCCTCACCAGGAGGAGGTTGAAGTGATCAATCTTGGTACAGAGGAAAATGTGAAAGAAGTCAAGATCGGGGCCTGCCTGCAAGACTCAGTGAAGAAGCAACTGATAGATCTACTTCAAGAGTATGTGGATGTGTTTGCTTGGTCGTATCAAGACATGCCAGGGTTGGATACCGATATTGTTGTGCACAAGTTGCCTTTGAGAGAAGAGTGCCCTCCAGTCAAACAAAAGCTGCGCCGAACTCGCCCAGACATGGCTATGAAAATCAAAGAAGAGGTACAAAAGCAATGGGACGCCGGGTTCCTTGCTGTGACTAGCTATCCGCCGTGGGTTGCTAACATAGTACCTGTGCCTAAGAAGGATGGCAAAGTAAGAATGTGTGTTGACTACCGGGATCTGAACAGAGCCAGCCCGAAAGATGACTTCCCATTACCTCACATTGACGTATTGGTGGATAACACGGCTCAGTTCTCGGTATTCTCCTTCATGGATGGATTTTCAGGATACAATCAGATCAAGATGTCACCTGAAGACATGGAGAAGGCGACATTCATCACACCTTGGGGCACGTTCTGTTACAAAGTGATGCCATTCGGACTGAAGAATGCTGGTGCCACATATCAACGGGCTATGGTGACATTATTCCACGATATGATCCATAAGGAAATCGAGTGTTATGTGGATGATATGATCGCCAAGTCCCTTACAGAGGAAGACCACCTGGTGAATCTGCTCAAATTATTCAAGCGTCTGAGGAAGTACCAATTGAAGCTGAACCCCAACAAATGCACATTCGGGGTGCGATCCGGTAAGCTGCTGGGCTTTATTGTAAGCGAGAAAGGGATTGAGGTTGACCCTGATAAAGTCAAGGCTATTCAAGAAATGCCTGCACCAAAAACTGAGAAAGAAGTTCGAGGTTTCTTAGGTCGATTGAACTACATTTCAAGGTTCATATCTCACCTTACAGCAACCTGCGAACCCTTGTTCAAGTTGTTAAGAAAGGAGCAAACGGTCAGGTGGAACGAAGATTGCCAGAATGCTTTTGACAAGATCAAAGAGTACTTACAAGAGCCTCCAATCCTCATGCCGCCAGTTGAAGGAAGACCTCTGATTATGTACTTGACAGTGCTAGAAGAGTCAATGGGGTGTGTACTAGGTCAGCATGACGAGTCTGGTCGAAAAGAGTATGCAATATACTACCTAAGCAAAAAGTTTACCGACTGTGAACAGCGTTATTCACTGCTCGAGAAAACTTGCTGTGCTTTAGCGTGGGCTGCTCGCCGACTGAGACAGTATATGCTGACCCACACTACCTTATTAATCTCAAAAATGGATCCGGTTAAGTACATTTTCGAGAAGCCAGCTCTTACAGGACGGGTTGCAAGATGGCAGATGATCCTCACGGAATACGACATACAGTACACATCTCAGAAAGCCATCAAGGGCAGTGTACTATCTGAATATCTCGCTGAGCAACCCATTGATGATTACCAGCCAATGAGGTTTGACTTCCCTGATGAAGACATCATGTTCATTAAATCAAAAGATCACGAAGAGCCTGTTCACACTGAAGGGCCTGACCCGAAAGAAGAATGGACTATGATGTTTGATGGGGCTGTTAACATGAATGGTCGTGGTGTTGGTGCAGTACTCATTACACCTAAAGGAGTTCACATGCCTTTCTCGGCAAAACTCACTTTCAACTGCACTAACAACGAAGCTGAATACGAAGCTTGCATTATGGGTCTTGAGGAAGCCATTGACCTCAGGATCAAGACATTGACCGTATTCGGAGATTCAGCTTTGGTAGTCAATCAAACCAACGGGAAATGGTACACACACCAAGATCATCTGATACCTTACAGGGACTATACAAGAAGGTTATTGACTTTCTTCACAACAGTCAAACTTGAGTATATCCCTCGGGACGAGAATCAGTTTGCGGATGCCTTGGCTACCATTTCGTCCATGATCAAAGTTCAGACTGCTAACTTTGTACCTCAGATTTCAGTATCGAGACTTGATAGACCAGCATATGTATTTGCGGCAGATATTGCCAAAGATGATAAGCCTTGGTTCCACGACATTAAGTGCTTCTTGGAGGATCAAACATACCCACCTGGGGCATCTTCCAATGATAAGAAGACCTTAAGAAGGCTTGCTGGAAGTTTCTTTCTGAACACTGATGGGTCTTTATACAAGAGGAACTTTGACATGATACTCCTCAGATGTGTTGACAAGACGGAAGCAGATTTGTTGATGCATGAAGTGCACGAAGGATCTTTCGGTACCCATGCTGGAGGACATGCAATGGCTAAAAAGTTGCTAAGATCAGGCTATTACTGGATCACAATGGATGCAGACTGTTGTGCCTACGCCAGAAAATGTCATAAATGCCAGATCTATGCAGATAAGGTGCATGTGCCTCCTAATCCTTTGAACATCATGTCTTCACCATGGCCCTTTGCCATGTGGGGCATTGATATGATTGGCAAGATTGAGCCGACTGCTTCAAACGGCCACAGATTCATCCTGGTCGCCATTGACTATTTCACCAAATGGGTTGAAGCAGCCTCCTATGCAAATGTTACTAGGCAAGTGGTAGCCCGATTCCTGAAGAGAGACATCATCTGTCGGTATGGAGTGCCCGAGCGAATCATTACCGATAATGGTTCCAACTTGAACAACAAAATGGTGGCAGAGCTGTGCCGGGACTTCAAGATCCAACATCACAATTCTTCTCCTTACAGGCCAAAGATGAACGGCGCTGTTGAGGCAGCAAATAAGAATATTAAGAAGATTGTACAGAAGATGGTAGTCACTTACAAAGACTGGCACGAAATGCTACCATTTGCTTTGCATGGGTACCGCACATCAATCAGAACATCCACTGGGGCGACACCGTATCAGCTTGTATATGGTATGGAAGCAGTCCTACCTGTTGAAGTTGAACTACCCTCTCTGCGGGTATTAATGGATGTTAAACTGAGTGAAGCAGAATGGGTACGGTCCCGATACGAACAACTGAGTCTGATCGAAGAGAAAAGATTGGCTGCAATCTGCCATGGGCAGCTATATCAGAAGAGAATGAAGAAAGCCTTCGATCAGAAAGTCAGGCACCGAGAGTACCGAGTAGGAGATCTTGTGCTGAAAAGAATTCTCCCTCCTCATACAGACCACAGGGGCAAATGGACTCCAAATTATGAAGGACCATTCGTTGTAAAGAAAGTTTTCTCTGGTGGAGCACTGATGCTCAGCACCATGGATGGTGAAGATTTCCCATCCCCTGTGAATTCAGATGCAGTTAAAAAATACTTCGCATAAAATGACCCGCTGGACATAAAAACAGAATGTAAGTCCAGGCAAAAATAGGGCATCCCGGCGAGTCAAAAACAGAATAAAAGACTCGGGCAAAATAAGGGAAATAAATAAAAAATGTACACCCGCTGAGCTGAAAAGCCGCATTGGACAGCTCAGGCAAAAATGGGTATCCCGATGGATTGAAAACCCGAAAGGGCGATCCATGCAAAATAAGGGAATAAGCGAACAACTGCACTCTGAATTCGTCCGTATCACTTACAACTTGGAAAGTTTTGACAGAATCAAGCTCCGATCAGAATCAACTTTCTCCAGAAAGCAAGACGAGAAGAACGTCATTGTCATACGAGTCATAGCAGGAGAGGAAGCTCCTCAAAGCGTCATCAACACTGCCAACACTTTGTTTCTCAATTTGTAACAATCTCCTCATTTCAGGAGATATGTTTCTTTGACTGTATCTTGCCAATTCAGGGCACATGAATTAATAAAATCAGATTTTTCAGTCATGTCTCGTCTTTTACGTTTATGTTTTGCAAAGAGTTGTCTGATATCTCTAAAAATGCAATTGCATAAGTACAGATGCCTTTCTCTAAAAATAAAAACACATGCTTACAGGGAATGTGATTACTCTTGAAAGTACTTAATTCCTATGACGGAATCCAATAAAGGATACCTCGGGACCTTTTGTACGTTTCCTTATCCTTGTAGGATTGCAGGTATTCAGAACGCAACTTGGGGCATGCCAGTTACGTCTCAGCAAGCTAGCAAAACAACAAAAGATATCAGCATCCGAAATGCTCTATCCCCAGCCGAGTTTCCTCTCATCACTCTCCCCAGCTGAGTGACCAACAACCTTCCCCAGCCTCTATCCAAAAGAGCAGCGCAGGAAGATCACAACAGAGTGAAGAAAGCTTCTACAAACCCCAGCTGGGTCCCGTATTACAAGGATATGTCAACCAGTGACCTATATCCCCAAACAGATACATCATTAGATCTACCAATGATCTCATCCCCAGCTGGGATGTTCACTTCAAGCAGATCGACCAGAGATCTTCGCAGCAACGGGATCTGAATCCCGGATCTGTGCCTCTTTGCATAATCATAGCATTCGCATCATACTATCCCCCAGAGCGTAGCATTCCGTCTAATACGGAGCATTACGGCAAAAATCGAATGCATAGCATAATCGTAAGTCATGTTGTGAATCGAACACTTGTAAATAATGACAGGATACAGAATACATACAGAAACATCCCCGTCAGAGTCCCAGCAAAAGCAGTTGCCTCTCCAATCACAAACACCAGTATGTACACCTTTTGATACTCGTCCGTGTCATATCCCCAGCGTGGTCGCCTATACTCATATATATACTTTTTCTTGACACCCGTCCGTGTCATATCCCCAGCGCAGTCGCTTGCACCTCTATCACCCACATACTTGTTAATATTATACTTTTCTCTTTCGACACTCGTCCGTGTCACTCCCCCTAGCAGATAAACACTCATATGCAATACAGATACTCGTCCGTATCTTGTATACATCATCACTCATATCACTCACAGATTCGACGATAGTCCTTGTTCTTTGTTAACCAGTTGGTACTCGTCCGTACCATCATCTCAGAACATTGCGTTTGATGTTTGTTTCTACATGATACTAGTCTGTATCATAGTCTTAAGGATGCTCGTTCGCATCTTTAATCCATACACTGTGTCAAACACTTGTGTCTTCTTGAATATAGATACTCGCCTGTGTCTACTATTCCCCAGAAGGATTCTTTCAGATGCAACACTCGTCCGTGTTCTTTGTTAACCAGTTGATACTCGTCCGTATCATCATCTCTGAACATGTGTCAGTTTGTTTCTAAATGATACTCGTCCGTATCATGGTCTTAAGGATGCTCGTCCGCATCTTTAATCTATACACAATACCGAACACATATACCCTTTTGTTTCTTGGATATAAACACTCGTACGTGTTTACTATTTCCCAGTAGATCACCAACAAAGCATTTTTCTTTTTTATCTAACACTCGTCCTGAGTTATGATAAACCCTGAGAGCAGCCGTCCCCTGCTGAGTGGTCGTCCTCCACTTCTTGATGGTCGTCCTCCATCATGCTCATCCGATGGCCGTCCCCATCGTTGTTTTTAGCAGCCGTCCCCTGCTAGTTGGTCGTCCTCCACCTTTTGATGATCGTCCTTCATCACTTTATCCAATGGCCGTCCCCATTGTTGATTTTGGTTATCTAACACTCGTCCTGTGTTATGAGAAACCCTGAGAGCAGCCGTACCCTGCTGAGTGGTCGTCCTCCACTTCTTGATGGTCGTCCTCCATCATGCTCGTCCGATGGCCGTCCCCATCGTTGACCTTTTCTATCCGATGGCCGTCCCCATCGTTGATATTTTCGGCAGCCGTACCCTGCCAGGTGGTCGTCCTCCACCTTTGATGGCCGTCCCCATCATATTTACCTTTTTATCCCCAACAGAGCAGCCGTCCCCTGCTAGGTGATCGTCCTTCACCTTTGATGACCGCACCTCATCATCTGTTTATTTCATTTATTCTTTAACCCGATGACCGTCCCCGTCGTGGTCCCTTTTCCTTTTAACCCGATGGCCGTCCCCATCGTTGGTTACTTGACCTTTATGAACTTGATGGCCGTCCCCGTCATGTTTCATTAATCCCCAGAGAACTTTGCAGCTTTATCTTGATGGCCGTCCCCATCATAATATCCTATTTTCCCCAGCTAGTCGGCCGTCCCCGTCTTAGCTTTACTTGTTTTTCCCCAGCCAGTCGGCCGTCCCCGTCTTGGTTTTACCGTCTATCCCCAGCATGTCGGCCGTCCCCGTCATTGCTTTATTTCCCTGCACTTTTCCAGCATGTCGGCCGTCCCCGTCATTGCTTTATTCTCATACACTTTCCCCAGCATGTCGGCCGTCCCCGTCATCGCTCTTTACCCAGCAGTCGTCCTCTGCTCGACGGTCGTCCTCCGTCGCCCATACTTTACAATGTACTTTGTTTTGCTTTTACAATCTATATCCCTTTTCTTCTTCATTTCCGTGAGTGCAAATTTTGGACTGTCTTTGGTATTCAACCACAAGTTACCTTGTTTGCCTGTTAAGCCGTCGCTTACATCCTGCACAGCTAACTCATGTTTGAATAGGGGCAGCTGTAAACACCCCAAATTTGCCCTCACCCATTCACACCATGGCTTGTGATCACCCTCATATGCATAGATACAATCATATCATCTCACATCTCATTTTTTATCCACTGGATAGTTTCTAAGTCATCTGCACTTAGGGTTTGTGATCTGAGCAATCCCAATGCTTCTTGAGCCATTCCAAAGGCCACCAATCAACTCAAAGAGGTCCATGTGTGTTCTTGTATCATGTTACATCCTCACAAAGTCAAAATTGCAGAGGAATCACAAGAACTAGGGTTTGAGTGGATGCAGAGCCAGGTTGAACTGCACAGTTGACTGAAAATTAGGGTTTTGGTTTCAGAGGCCATAACTCCAAATTTTTTGGTCATTCTTGTTTCCATTGATCTCTATATGGTATAGGGAGTATGCATATCAATTTTCATGAAGAAATTCCATGGGGAAGTCATCTGATCAAGAGTTGACTTTTCAGACAAGTCAGTGCAAAATCAGGGCATCTGAGGCCCCCAATGACCCAACCAATGGGTGATCTTCATCATTTTGAGTGTATATGATCTTTATTTGATCATGGAAGAAGGTTGAAGTTCATAAAAATCAAGAATTTGGAGTTTTTGCAAATGTTGACTTTTTGGGCATAATTGACTTTTCAAGAATGCACCATTTTAGGTCAATTTTCAAGCCTTGATTCATGATCCAAAAAGGCTTCAAATAAAAAAACTTTGGTCATGAAAGTTGTAGATCTCATCTTTCCCTTTTCAAAAAGTACAAGAACATGATCAAATTCTTCTTGGATCAAAAGTTATGACCATGCAAAGTTGCCAAAAATCACTTATTTTCAAGTTATGCACCAAGTGGAAATTTTGCAAAGTCTTGGATCAAAACACATTGCAGCCTCTAGTTCACTACAAACCATTACACAAACATTTCCCTAAGTCATAAAATCAGATTTTTGATCAAGTTTGCCCATGGTTTAGTTCATGTAACTTGAATTTTTCACATGTGAACCAAAAGCTAGCCAACTTGCAAAAACCACTCATTTCACTTCCTACAACTTATGACATTGGAAGCTGACTTTGGCTAGCCTCTCCCTCACCTTTTGCTGCGCCAGCCATGCTTTGTCCTTGCCTAGATTTGGAGCCATGCCCTATCTTACACAAAGGTGGTTTTTGAGCAAAAAGTGATCTACCAATCCATAAAGCACAAGTCACATCAGCCAGCCAATCAGAATTGTTTATGATTTCAATTTGCAAGTTGGACATAACACAAGCCAAGGCTGAAACACATACACTCATCACATTCACAAAAACTCACCTCATTGCAAGTTCCTTCGAAATTCTGTCCACAGCCATAAAACACTCAAACTCTCATCATCATTCAACTCACCACATCTCATAGACAAGAAACCACCAAAGCTCAAGCCTAAATCAAGCCTGAAAACTCCATTGTCATTATTCACCTCAAGCTGCAGATTCTATCGAATCTCTCTCCACAAGCCACAAACACATCAACCAACAACACAAACTTTCTCAACACACTTCATAGATCACAAACAACTCCTTTTCACAGCCTGAAAGTGCCAAAATCATCATGGCCATTGTTGACTGAACTGAAGCAGTTCCATTCGAATCTCCTTCTCCAGCCAACACAAACTCATTTTGAGCATTCAAACACATTTGGGGGATCAAGTAGAGCAGCTTGCATCAAAGGAAGTGGCCAGAAAGTTCCTAAACTGAAAGCTCCAAATCTCAGGTAGCTCGAAATTAATTTTTCCAGAAATGGTTTTTTATGTTACAAACTTGTTCTTCATGATGCACTGATCATTCTGGTACCTTTAGTTTTTGAAATGGTCTTGTTTTGAGCATTTAATTTGTGTTTGAAGCTCACGAACCCTAGAAATTGTTTGCTTCGATTCAGTTGATTTAGGAACTTTAAATTTGTTTTGAGAGAGGGGTTTGGTTCGTGAGAGGATAAGGATCATTTCCCTGGTCTTAGATTTCATTTTTGTAACGTTTTGAGGAAGTTGGGTGATTTTCAGGTGAGCTTCTGGCCGGAGAAGACGACCGGAAGTCTTCTCCGGCCACCTGAGAGTGATTTGCCCTAATTACAGTCATTAACTTTAGTTTGAATGCTGAGCGTAGATGAGCGTTGAATGTTTGACTTCCCTCCAGTTTCGATGGCCCAGATGCGTTTGACTAACCCTAATCCACGTGTTAGGTCTAATTAATCCATAATTAATTTAATTAAGTCTGAAGCAATCCTGGCCCTCCACTAGCGCGCGCAGTCAACATGTTTGAATCCAGGAGTAATCTCATCCATTCAATCTAATTACTTCTCATTTTATTTGTTTTATTTCATTTTATTTCATTTAAACTTGCATGATTTATTAAAAATAGTCAAAAATTCATAAAAATTATGAGACTTTTTCCTTAAAGTTTTATTAATTTTTATGACCCAAAAATATTTTTATTTCATTTTTTTTCATTAAAAAAGTATTTTTAAATATTTAAAAGGTTATTTTTAATTGATTAATAGGAATTAATTAATTAAAAATACTTTTAGGTATTTAAAAATTACAAAAAAATTCATGAAATGTTCTAAGACATTTAGAAACATTGTCCAACCTTCAAACCAAATTTCTTTTTTGATCTTGATGCATTTTAAGAATTTTTCATGGAATTAAATCATATTTTGTGCATTGTTTTGATCATATGTTTGAAAATTCATTTCTGCCTATTGGTGAAGGTTGAGACATTGATTCTTCTTGCATTGTTTTCCATTTGACATGTATTTTCAAGGATAAAAAGGCCATGATTTGATCTTGCATTTTCTAATTGATTGGCATTTGTTTTGATAAGAACCCTAAAAAACCCTAATAACTTAGAAAATTCATAACTTGAGTTTGGTTGAGAGTTGGGAGTTCCCCTTTGGGCAGTGGTTTGTTATAGGTCTAGGGTTTCTTTGAGTGCCATTTTCCATTTTTTATCTTAGGGTTTGCTTCTGTTTTTGGTTTGTGTTTGATTGTTTGTTTCATAAACCCTAATTTGGGCTTTCTCTTGCATCCTTCTTGCATTCTTTTGCACAAGTTGACTTGCCATTGCATTTTGTGCATTCTTATGATTCATTTTACATCTTAAGACATGTATGAAGCATCATTGATCATTGCATTACATCTTTGCCATGCCATTTGCCTTGTATGCTTCATAACATTTCATGCTTGTTCATGTTCCTTAGCTTGCATCATATGCATTCATGGTCTTGTATGAACATCCCCATGTTATGCCTCATGTTTGCAGCACCTCATAACATCATAATCATCATGTACATGCTTCTGGTTTGGTCTAGCATCATGCCATTTCATTACATCTTGCATTGCATTGTGTTTCTTTCTAACATTTCAGGTGGTAAGTAAACTTGAGAAGTGAATTTGCCTTCACTTCTCATACCTTTTCTTTTCATCTCCCTTGCATCCATTGCTGCATTTTTACTTGTGCTTGAGTTTGAGTTTGTTCATCCTTCTTCCTCCCACTTTCTTTCTTCAAGTGACTTGACTTCTTGAATGAAGCAAGTCACTTTGCCTCTCTTGATCTTATTCATCTGCTTCCTGGTGGCTCCTGTGAAGATTGTTCTTGAAAACCTCACAAACCATAGGAACAACCAAGCATGTCAATGAATTAGGGTTTTGATTAGTCTCCCCCATAGTTTTTACCTTTGTGTCTCCCTTTGAGTCTTCTCTTCTCATCTCATAATCAGAGACTAAACCCTAAAGGTTTTAAAACTTTGTGATTAGGGTTATGCCTGTATCCTTCTTTTAGGACGGAGTGTATAACTTTAATCCCAAGTATTAAACCCTTAAGGTGTTTAAATCTCTTAATCAATCCATCTAATAATCATCAAGACATCACACTTGTAACTTGGGCCTTGCATTAGGGTTCTAACTCTTCCTTAAGTGGTTAAGAAGGACTAACCCTAGTGTTAATGGACAAGTCCCCCTCAAGTTGTCTTACAAATCATAAAATTCACTTCATCATCATATCATTAATCTAAAATCCACTTAATAAAGGTTTGTTTTGTCATGGGTTTAATCCATAATCATGGATTAAGTTGAGGAGTTTTTCTCAACTTAAACATTCTCATCTATTATCCTTCTTTTAGGATGGTGTAATGGGTCTGTTTAATCCTTGATTATGGCTTAACCTCATTACTCAACACTAAACAAAAACCACAAAAACATCTAAATAATCACAAATAGGCTAATGATCTTAACCCTACATCAAAGGTGATTAAGTGTGAGAATCTGACTTCACACTTAAGGTATTCTCATTACCCCTGATCAGAGGGAAGCTGTGATGGGTTTACTAACCCATTGGTTTAGGCTTAAACTCATTATCTTATGACAAACTTCAAAAAGCAATAAAAGACTGAAAACACCAAAAACAAACAATAAACGTCTCCTTCGGGATTCTTTTCTCATCATCTTCACTCACAATCGAGAACTTGCTTCTTCCGTCTAATGCAAGACAGTAAGCACCTGAGCCAGACAGGTCATACACTTGAGCATAGACAAGCAAGCAGTTCACAAGTCAATTCATCTTCAGTCTCTTTGGGTCGAACTACGGTGTTCTGACTTCCTCATTGCACGAGAGGATACGTAGGCATAACTTAACAGTTATCGAACAAAAGTCTCTGTACATCCCCCCTCTTTCCAGCTTTATTCTCTTAGCCTCATATTCTTGAGCATTTCATTCCTGGTCTCACACTGACACTGTACATTTATACACTTCACACTTAGTTTGCACTGACACCTGTACATTCTCTTTCCAGCTATTTCATACACAGATTGCACTGACACTACCCCCTTTAAAACACAAATCTTTTAAGCGTGGATCCCGTCGAGTACGACGGACAATCTGGGTGCTAATACCTTCCCAGGTTGTAACTAACCCCCTTTCTCAGTCTCTCTGGTTCGCAAACCGTCTTATCCATCTTTTTCTAGGTCTATGCAGCATTACCTTTCCTCCGGGATAAAAATGCCTAGCTGGCGACTCTTTTCATCTCCAGTGAGTTCACGGCTGTGTGTTCTCATTGTTCCCTTCGCCGACCGTTCGCGTCTGTACCTTCATTTGATCCTTTTTCATTTGTCGGGAGCGACACACCACCGCCATACAAACCACCAATACCATACCCTCAAAGACTAAAGAAAACCCAAATCGATAATCAGTATCAAAAATTCGTTAAGGTTATAGAAAAACTTCACGTAGAAATCCCCTTTACAAAAGCCATCACCCAAATACCTTCTTACGCAAAGTTTCTCAAAGACATACTTACAAATAAACGTAGACTTGAAGATCCGAAACCCGTGGAATGTAATTCTATTTCCGAAAATAGGTTAGCAAAGAAAGATAAAGATCCCAAAAACTTTCCATTCCTTGTATTTTGGGGAATCATGTCATCGAAAAAGCTTTTCTAGGCTTAGGAGCTAGTGTGAGCTTAATGCCTTTAGCAGTTTGTGAGAGATTAAACTTAGGAGAATTACAACCTACTAAGATGTCACTCAATTAGCTGATAGATCCGTTAAATGCCCTATAGGCATACTTGAAGACGTCCTTGTTAGGATAGGTCAGCTGTTTATACCTACTGATTTTGTTGTCATGGACATTAAAGAAGATGACGACATACCAATCCTCCTAGGTAGACCGTTCTTATCAACCGCTGGAGCCATAATAGATGTTAAAAAAGGGAAACTAACCTTCGAGGTAGGTGACGAGAAGATAAAATTTGTACTCACGAAATTTCTTATGGCACCTGTAATAGGAGATGCTTGTTATGCCTTAGATATCATTGATGAATGTATTAGGGAATTAGAACAAGAAGAAGAAATTGAATCTATAAAATTTCCATCAACCCTTATTTGGGAAGATGACAGTTATAAAAAACCCTACATTGATGATAACCTTCACGAATGTTTATCTCTTACCCCAGATCATATGCCTTGCCCTATGAAACCAACCGTAAAACTTAAGGAACTGCCTAAGAACCGGAGATATGAATTTCTTGATGAAGAAATGGACCGTCCAGTTATAGTCTGTGCTACCTTGGACCGAGAGGAAACAAACCAATTGTTAGTTTTTTTACGAAGGTACCCCTCATCCTTAGGATATAAGATCTCAGATCTAAAAGGAATAAGCCCATCTGTATGCATGCATCGGATTTTGCTTGAAGAAGATTCAAAACCCTCCAGAGAACACCAACGAAGAATAAATCCTATGATGAGTGAAGTAGTTAAGACTGAAGTTCTTAAGTTACTAGAGGCAGGTATAATATATCAGATCTCGGACAGTAAATGGGCGAGTCTTGTACATGTAGTACCTAAAAAGGGAGGCATCACAGTCGTGCAAAATGAGAAGGGCAAACCTGTAGAAAAAAGAACTAATGGAGGTTGGCGTATGTGCATAGACTATAGAAAATTAAATAAAGCAACTAGGAAGGACCATTTCCCATTACCATTCATAGACCAAATGTTGGAGCGCCTAGCCAGACACTCTTACTTTTGTTACCTAAATGGATATTCAGAATTCTTCCAAATACTTATTCACCCCGAAGATCAAGAAAAAACTACCTTTACATGCCATGTTGGAACTTTTTCCTACAGAAGAATGCCTTTTGGACTCTGTAATGCCCCTGCCACTTTCCAACGCTGCATGATGTCTATCTTTGCAGACTATTTAGATGGAATCATGGAAGTATTTATGAACGATTTCTCAGTTTGTGGATCTGATTTCAAAAATTGTCTTATCAACCTTGAGAAAATCCTGGAAAGATGTGTAGAGGTAAACCTTGTGCTAAATTGGGAAAAATGTCATTTCATGGTCACCGAAGGGATTGTTTTAGGACATATAGTTTCCAAAAACGGTATAGAGGTAGACAAAGCTAAAATAGAAGTCATAGAGAATCTAAAACCGCCGAAGACTATCAGGGAGATAAGAAGTTTTCTTGGACATGCCGGATTTTACCGACATTTTATCAAGGACTTCTCCAAAATAACAAAGTCCTTAACTGGTCTTTTAATGAAAGATGTTGAATTCATCTTCGATGAAAAATGTACTGAAGCATTTAATCTATTGAAGCAAGCTCTGATTTCAGCACCTATAATGAAACCCCCTGATTGGTCAGAACCGTTTGAGATAATGTGTGACACTAGTGATTATGCTGTAGGAGCCGTTCTAGGTGAGAGAAAAGATAAAAAGTTACACGTAATTTATTATGCCAGTAGAACCCTAGACGCTGCATAGCTCAACTATGCAACAACCGAAAAAGAGCTCATAGTTGTAGTTTTCGCCATAGACAAATTTAGATCTTATCAAGTAGGAGCCAAAATTATAGTTTACACCGACCATGCTGCCATTCGTTACTTACTAAGTAAAAAGGATACCAAACCTAGGTTACTTCGATGGATTTTATTACTGCAAGAGTTTGATTTAGATATCCGTGATAAGAAAGGCACATATAATGTAGTAGTTGATCACCTTTCTAGGCTAGAATACCTGAAACCTGAGTCAGTACCCATAAATGACGATTTTGCCTATGATAGACTGATAGTCCAACTAGAAATTATTGAAGATGATAACCCAGACCCACATGAGCATTCTCATAAATCCTTAGCTATAAGTAATGTACCTTGGTATGCAGACTTTGTTAATTACCTAGCTGCTGACATCATACCCCCCGATCTAAATTACCACCGGAAGAAGAAGTTCTACAGTGATGTGGGAAACTTCTATTGGGACGAACCATTTCTTTTCAAGAGAGGTAAAGAAGGCATTTTCCGCCGTTGCATTCCAGAAGAAGAGGTACATAATATAATTGAGCGTTGTCACTCTGCACCCTATGGTGGACATGCAAGCACATCCAAGACCTATGCCAAGATTCTTCAAGCTGGCCTATTCTGGCCTACTATGTGGTGTGACGTCCATGCTTTCATTGTCAAATGTGATAGATGCCAACGTACAGGAAATATTTCAAGACATAATGAAATGCCTCTAAGAAATATCCAAGAAGTAGAACTCTTCGACGTATGGGGTATAGACTTTATGGGACCGTTCCCACCATCTTTAGGAAATCAGTATATCTTAGTAGTTGTTGACTATGTGTCTAAATGGATTGAAGTTATCGCCGCACCCACGAATGACACCAGAGTAGTCATCAAATTGTTTAAAAACTATATATTTCCCAGGTTTGGAACCCCCCGTTTAGTCATAAGTGATGGAGGATCACACTTCATATCGAGAATATTTGATAAACTTTTAAGCAAGTATGGAGTTAAGCATAGAGTAGCGACACCATACCACCCACAGACTAATGGACAAGTGGAAGTATCTAATAGGGAGATCAAACAAATTCTTGAGAAGACTGTCTCTATATCTAGAAAAGATTGGTCGCAGAAACTTCAAGAAGCGTTATGGGCCTATAGAACCGCTTTCAAAACCCCTATAGGAACAACCCCTTATCAACTAGTTTATGGAAAATCATGTCACTTACCTTTTGAGTTAGAGCATAAGGCCTATTGGGCCATCAAAACTTTGAATTTGGATTACCTAACTGTTGGTGAAAAACGTATCCTTGATATCTACAAATTAGAAGAGCTCAGACAATATGCCTACGAAAATGCCATCATATACAAAGAAAGAACAAAAGCTTGGCATGACAAAAGAATCATAAGAAAAGACTTCAAAATAGGTGATCCTGTTCTCCTGTTCGATTCTAGGTTACGACTTTTTCCAGGGAAGCTTCATTCGAGATGGACTGGCCCTTTCGAAGTATCTAAGATTCTAAGATCTGGTGCTATTGAGATCAAGAACCAAACATGTAAATCGTTCATCGTCAATGGACAGAGGCTGAAGCCCTACGAAGGAGGTGACATCCCAACAACATATTCCTGCCATACTTTGAGTGATCCACCAAATCCTTCGAATGATGTATAAAATCCGGTCGTCGAGCTAATGACGTTAAACAAGCGGTGCATGGGAGGCAACCCATGGTTTTCTTATCTTACTTACTTTTTATTTATTTTTTACTTTATTTTAATTTTTTTACTTTATTATTCTGTCAGGACTAACGATTGAATGTTTTATGTGATTTCAGGACTTGTTTGCTAACCTTGTGCAGAATGCAGAACCCCGATGACATGCACGTGGCCTTTAAAGACGACACACAGAGAGAGCGTTACTATGTCCACATGAGACGCCCTATGGCACCTACCAGGTACCCAGACCAAGATTGCATGAATGCCTTGGGGATAAAGCCAAGCGTCAGATTCTTATGCCACCAACTCCAGTGGGACCAGTTCGACGATATGAACAACACTTACAGGAACTTGACTCTAGAGTTCCTCATCTCGTTTGACTATGATCCTTGGGCTAGACCAGATGGACATGCTGTTTTCAGGTTGTTCGGGACTGATTACACCTTCTCTCACAAAGAGTTTGGTGATTTACTAGGCTTTCAGACTACTCCTGATGCTATTCCAGAGACACCGATGGGGTATTTTATGAGCAGAGAAGTGGACAAGTTTTGGTCTAACATATCAGGTGGAGGGAGCCAAGATCCTTCCACTCAGTTTTCTCAGGTAATCCACAACCCTGCGTTAAGGTACTTCCAGATGATTCTAGCACACTCTTTCCTCGGTTTTCCAGATACAGAGACTCTGCTGAGTGAATAGGAGAATTTCCTACTGTTTTGTGCGACTCAGTCACGCCCAGTTGCTTGTGGCAACTTTCTGTTGAAGGGCCTTGCCAATGTCGCTAGGTCATCTGTAGGCATTATACATGTCGGTGGGATTGTTACACAGATTGCTACTGCATTGGGTTTGTTTTGCAAATTATTGCACCTCAGGACCTTTTGCTACTACACCACCCTGGATGTTGACTTTTGTCTTGACAGAGGATTGATGAGGAGGGACTCTTTTGAGCCTAACACGTTTAGATTACTAATCGACGGCGAAGTGATACATTACTTTACACTACCATACCCGCTGATGACCAGTGTCCATGACCCTGCTAATTGGAGTTATTCTTTATAGGGTTATGGAGAGACTGTCGAAGAGCCAAAATCACCTCCCGCCGCCGAGTACACTCCTACACCTCTTTCTCCCCAAATCATTGTTATGTCTAACAATATGTCTTTGCAGCCGCCTGATCTACAGACCCAGATTTACGAGCTCCGTAAGGAGACTGCCCCGCTCAAGCAGGTGTCATACCCCAAATTTGTCCTACCATTTTATTTTCTGTCTAATCTTTATTTAGAAATCCAAAATATGAATTATTTTATTTTGCCTTCTGATATTCGAAAATTACAAAAATAGGTCATTTATTTTCAAAGCGAGAAAATCTTTTTTATTTTGCTGTCCAAGCCCGTTAGCTTATTTACCTGTCTCTTTTTTATATGTACAAAAGTTAAAAAAAATCAATTACCAAAAAGTAAAAAATACATCCATTATTTTCTAAAATTTTTTTTTCCTTTTTTTTATATTATCCTAGGTTTGTTAATTAGTCATTATTCATAAAATATAAATAAAAAAATGTCTCTTTTTATTTTTATCAAAACCATTTTTTACATAGACCCATTTTCATTCCTAAAAGTTCTTTACTTATACAAAGTTACATTTTTTATTTGTTACTTTTATTTGTTATGGTTAATATTGTTATTATATTTATATTACTATTATTATTCCTTTTATTATTATTATTATTATTTAGTATTATTATTATTTAGTATTGTAACTATTCCTAAAGACTATATTTGTTATTCTTTTTCAACAAATCTTGTGTGCTAATTCAAATAGACAGCTAGCAAAAATGCAACACTGCATCCGTACAACAACAACACCACTCACTTTTTCTTTTCATCAGCAAGAACTCCACATTCCCACTATCCGCAGCACTCAACAAATTTCAAAAAAAGGCTTTTCCACTCATAACCAATTTCACAGCACATGCTCTTCAATTCTTATCCAAATTTTTTTTACATAATCTCCATTTTCACCCTTATCAATCCACTATATATAATATGTTTCATTCACACACCCAGAAAAATGGAAAACGAAAAACTCCAACCTGCAAAATTCATAGACAGAAAACCAGAAAAATGAAAAAAAACACCTAAAGCTCAAGGCCGAATCAACAGGTTCGCAATAATCAGCACCAAAACCACCAAATTTCCTTCGAACCGCAACCATTTTTTAACCTTCATCCCTAACCTCAGTTGCGAAACCTCACCTTTCTGATTCTCTCTTCTTCCATTCTTCTGCAGCAACTTTTTCATGAAATAAACACAGCCACCATCTTCCACAAACTAACCTCACCTCTAAACCAACACCAAAATCACTTACCAGTAAAAGCCGAAAACCCCATTGCCATTTCACTTCCGCCGAAACCACCTTTCAATGACCCGAGCCACCGCCGGATCCGCAGCCAAACACTTCTTCAACTCACCGTAAAACACCATCTCAAAGCTCCATCCGAAAACCAGACGAACCGAATCATCCTTTCCGGTAGCCACCACACAAACTCTAAAACCCGTCGGAAACACCAAAGCCAACAATCTCAAACGCCCTTCAATCTTCTCAAAACCACCACCTCACTGAACTCTTCCGCCGTTCACAAACCATTCCCTTCACCACACTTCAACCTCCTCAAACCATCAGCCGGAAACCACGAGTCCGAAAACCGAATCCATCACCACCCTTTCGCCGCAACAAACACAAACCGTGCGGATTCACCCAAATCAGAACGCCACAAGCCGCGACCAAGAACCGTCGCGCAAACCCAGCCGCGACCACCGCGACTCAGAGACAGAGGCGCGGACGAGAGAGACGGGATCCAAAGCCAACCACCGGAGAGAGAGAAAGAAACCAGCGAGCAGAGAGACCGAGCAAACCCGATCGCGAGCCGCCGCTATCGCCACTGTGAGAAACAGCCGTTGCCGATTTGCTTTGAGGGTGGGTGTTTTTTCTTTTTTACTTATTTTTTCGTTTGAATTGAACCTGGGAAGAAGAAAGTGTCGCTCCCGAAGATTTGCATCCCGGTACAAGCGCGAACGGTCGGCGAGAGGGACAATGAGAACACACAGCCGTGAACTCACTGGAGATGAAAAGAGTCGCCAGCTAGGCATTTTTATCCCGGAGGAAAGGCAATGCTGCATAGGCCTAGAAAAAGATGGATAAGACGGTTGCGAACCAGAGAGACTGAGAAAGGGGGTTGGTTACAACCTGGGAAGGTATTAGCACCCAGATTGTCCGCCGTACTCGACGGGATCCACGCTTAAAAGATTTGTGTTTTAAAGGGGTAGTGTCAGTGCAATCTGTGTATAAAATAACTGGAAAAGAATGTACAGGTGTCAGTGTAAAGAAATGTGATGTGTATAAATGTACAGTGTCAGGGTAAGAAAGGAGTGAAATGCTCAAGATCATGAGGCTAAAGAATGAAGCTAGAAGGAGGGGGGAATGGACAGAGACTTTTGTTCGATAACCGTTAAGTTATGCCTACGTATCCTCTCGTGCAATGAGGAAGTCAGAACACCGTAGTTCGACCCAAAGAGACTGAAAGATGAATTGACTTGTGAACTGCTTGCTTGTCTATGCTCAAGTGTATGACCTGTCTGGCTCAGGTGCGAACTGTCTTGCATTAGACGGAAGAAGCAAGTTCTCGTTTATGAGTGAAGGTGATGAGAAAAGAATCCCGGAGGAGACGATTATTGTTTGTTTTTTTGAGTTTTCAGTCTTTTATTGTTTTTGGATTTTGTCATAGGATAATGAGCTTAGGCCTAAATCAATGGATTTAGTAAACTCATCACATCTTCCCTCTGATTAGGGGTAATGAGAATACCTTAAGTGTGAAGTCAGATTCTCACACTTAATCACCTTTGGTGTAGGATTAAGATCATTAACCTACTTGTGATTATTTAGATGTTTTTGTGATTTTGTTTAGTGTTGAGTAATGAGGTTAAGCCATAATCAAGGATTAAACAGACTCATTACACCATCCTAATAGAAGGATAATAGATGAGAATGCTTAAGCTGAGGAAAGCTCCTCAACTTAATCCATGATTAGGGATTAAACTCATGACAAAACAAACCTTTGATTAAGTGGATTTTATTTAATGGTATGATGAAGAAGTGAGTTTTATGGTTTGTAAGACAACTTGAGGGGGACTTGTCCATTAACACTAGGGTTAGTCCTTCTTAACCAATTAAGGAAGAATTAGAACCCTAATGCAAGGCCCAAGTTACAAGTGTGGTGTCTTGATGATTATTAAGTGAATTGATTGAGAGATTTAAACACATTAAGGGTTTAACACTTAGGATTAAAGTTATACACTCCATCCTAATAGAAGGATGCAGGCATAAGCTTAATCACAAAGTCTTAAAGCCTTTAGGGTTTAGTCCCTGATTACGAGATGAGAAGAGAAGACTCAAAGAGACACAAAGGTAAAAGCTAAGTGGGGGACTAGTCTAATCCTAATATTCACATGCTCAGATGTCCTAAGGGTTAGTGAGGTTTACTATCCTAAAGAGGAAAGAAAGAAGAAGAGAAAGATGAAAGGAGAAGCTCCATGGTGGCCTAAGCACACCTCAAGTCGAGAATGAATAAGAGGAGAAGATGAGGAAAATGAATTAAGATGAATAAGAAATAAGATAAGATGAATAAGAATGAAGATACGGAGATGAGAATGCAATATGAAGAAGAAATAAGATAAAGAGATGAAAATGCGATATGGAGATAAGGTGACAATGCACAAACAGAGCCTACACCAGTAGGACTTCCAGATGCAGCAGCAGGCAATAATTAAAATCGGGCCATAGCGTTACCTAACGGAGAAGGTCCGCTGCCTTTTCAAAGCGCGCAAGAGAAACTCAGCAAAGAATATCAAATCCAAAGAGGATTCAAAAGTCAAGCGCAAATGCCAAATATCAAGGTATCAGACGAAGATCATATACAGGCTTTCCAGCTTCCAGAATTAAGACCACAAACTAGTCTGTACAAAACCAAAGTCTAAACAATTTTGCATCCGAAAATTCCACTTGCCCGAACAAAATTATGAAAAACAAATAGTCACAAGGTCATTTCTACGCTTTATCTTTCATCCTCGAAATTGAACAAAGGACCTACAAAATCTCAAGCGCAAACTAGAACCATAGTCAGACACAATCCAAAATTAGGTACTAAACTCTAAGATTAAACATCGCGCCAAAAATCAAAATCAAGCCGAAATAATTAAAAATTAAAGCTATGTAAAAAACATCTAACCAAATTCTAAAATAAGAAAAATATTAACAAATTTAAATAAAAGTAAATAACAATTTAATTAAACAAACAAAATATTAAAATTATAAGCCAATAAAAGATATAAACAAAGGTAGCAAAAACAAAATTTTAATTTAAACCTAAATTTAACTCTAACAAAAACTATGAAAGAAATTGAAATGAATACAAAAGAAATAAAATAAACAAAGAAAGAAAAGGGGAGGGTCTTGGCTGGAAACGGATGGTGATCAGCAGTTCAAGTTGGGCTTGAAAAGCCCACAACAACGATCAACAAACAGCAAGGAGAGGGTATGTCCGCGGTAATGAGAGTGCAGTTAGGAACAGACACATGGGTTGAGCCCACTTCAACAACAAGTCAACAACATAAACCCTGAAATAAGAAAAAGGAATTAAATGTAAAAACAAGTTTAATAGTTATATAAAAGAAAAAAAATCAGTGTACAAATGAACCAAACACTTGATTGAAACAGGGGAAAAATCGAATCCTCTTCTTAGAGTCGCCCGTGGCTGTCAACGGCGCCGCAAGCCAACGCTCATCCTCCGCCTCCACCGCGATGGCTTTTTTTTTTTGTCACCGTCCCCTAAACCCGTCGGCGACAATCATCTCTTCAGAACGCCAGCGCCGCCACTCTTCTGCTTCGGTTTGACGTCGTTTTCAACTTCGGTCTCGCGGATCTTCTCAAGGCTTGCGACGACTAGAGTTTCGTCGCGGTGGTTGCGTGTTATTCTTCGGTGAGTTTCAGTTTCTGATCCCAAATCTGTTCATCTCCTTCTCCGTTCCTGAGTTCTGTTCTCACTCCGTCTATTCTTCTTTTACTTTTCTGTCTATTCCAGCTTTGGTTGTTGTTTGAGTTTGATGATGAAGGCGGTGATGGTGAGGTTGTGATGTCGGTCTGTTGGCGTTGTTGAAGTGTTGATGTTGTTGTGGGCGGTGAGGTGAGGGTTGTTGTTTGGAATGGAAGAAAGGTTGGATTAAGGGTCTTACGGTTGTGGGTTGTGAAGAGAATGAAGGGTGTCTTTGGTTTAGTGAAGAGGCGGCGGTGTAGTAACGAGGGTGAGCGAGGTGTTGAAGTTTTTGCAGGTGAATGGTGTGAAGTCCCTTTTTTGTTATGCTGGTACTTGCGTATGTGCTATGAGAAGAAGTTCTGTTTTGCTCAAAAGGTTGAAATGTGAAGAGTGTGTGATGAGGCAATGTGTTGGCTGGTGTTGTTCGATTGTTGTTGCTGGGAGGTGAAGAGAAAGAAAAAGCTGCGTTTTTGTGTGTTTGAAGGAGAGTGTTTTGGGATAACGGTTTGGGTGATGGTGGCGGCAATGTTGCTGTAGGTGCGGAACCTTAAAGGGTTGAAGAAAGGAGATTGTGTGTTTGTTGTTGAAGGTGTATTGAAGTGGTTCGGGTTTTGAGTTTTTATTCGTAGGTTGAAGAGTGATGAAACTTATTGGAAAAAAAATGGAAAAAAAAAGTTTGTATGAGTTTTTTGTGATGTATGATGGCAGGGGAAGGTTTTGGTTCTTTTGCAGAAAACAAAAAAAAAGTGAGGCGTATGTGGTGTGGCAATGTTGTTGCTGAAGCTGATGGTTTTGGTGTGTGTTGGTGGTAGAGGCGCCGTTTGCCTTTTTGTCTGCAGAATTTTTTCTCCCCTTTCAAGGACCAATGTCTTTTCTTTTATATCTAGGTCAACTCAAGACTTTCTTAATGGGCTTTGGCATGGGCCTGGAATGAATTTTAGTGATCTTGGATCAAATATTGTTTTTGTTTAAGGAATTAAATCTTGGATGGAGATTGAATTTAATTTTGTGTTGTGATAACAATAATATAAACAGGATAATGGGCTATTGGGCTAACAAATAAAAATAAAATAAAATGGATTTGGTTTATGAAACAAAATGGATAGGAAAAAAAAGTTTATTGACAAATGGAATTTGGATTGGAATTAATTTTGAAAATGGCTTTGAAATACGTTTTTGGAATGAATTGGAAAAATGGTTGTGGAATCGAAATTAAATATAGATAATCGAAAAGTGAATTGAAATACGAACAAAAAGGATTGACCATTCGAAACGCATTTACAAGTGACAAGTGGATATGAGAAAAAGACATTGGATAGAAATAAAATGGAATGATGGATAGGAGATGAATATAGGAAAGAACAATGGTTAGAAATATGGACGATGAATAAAACTCGAAATAAACTTGAACGAACTCCACCAACATTTTTCACTGATTGAGTTTGATCCAACAACCGCACTAGCACTTCTACTAACAATTCTGATAAAAATGAATCTCCTGAACAAATCGCCACAGAAACAACACCATCTAAATTAATCATCCTATGAATCTCTGGCCAAATGAATCATGAATCACCTAGAATATGTCTGAACCAATCACTGGGAAAATAAATCCACAGATGAACACGACTGCACCTGGATACACACTTCTTGAGAAATAGTCCATTGAAACAGACAACTTGAATTGAAACAAATTCCTGATAGTTTGACCAAGATTAGGTCAAACATCCACCTGAATTGGATCATGAATGAACAAACACACTTGAACTGAAACCAATTATTCTTTGAGAAAGAAAATAGTCTGAGATGCTGAGAAGAAAAGAATATCCTTGTAACTCAATGACGCTGAGACCCTAGATTCACACTATACCACTGATGATGGGCCAGATACGCCTGTGAGTAGTCTTTGCAGACATGAAATCCTTGAAGATCACTGTTTCAGGGAAATAAACCCTAATCCAGCGACATGAGGAGAATGATACCAATGATGGCTGCATAGCCAAAAACCTTGAATTCTCCTGATAACCAAACATAGGGTGCGGAAACCTAATTCTTCGGAGAATCCTGATCCCATGTCTTAGGAACTTATGCAAATGATATGCAAAATGCGTATGAATGCAAAACGAAAAGCTGACAAAGACAGAAAAGCCAGAGGGCAAATTTGGGGTGTCTACAGCTGCCCCTATTCAAGCAACTGTTAATCTGAAAAGGATGAGAGCAACGGCTATCAGACGTTCAGGATAAACAGTGATTGAATACCCAAAAGACCCCGAAATTTGCACTCACAGAACGAGGAAGAAAAAGGGATATAGATCGCAAAGGAAAATAAAGTATATTGATAAAGTGTGGGCAACGGAGGACGACCGTCGAGCAGAGGACGACTGCTGGGTAAAGGGCAATGACGGGGACGACCGACATGCTGGGAAAAGTGTGTGAAGTAAAGCAATGACGGGGACGGCCGACATGCTGGGGATAAAAGGTAAAGCCAAGACGGGGACGGCCGACTAGCTGGGCAAAATAAGAAATTATGATGGGGACGGCCATCAAGATAAAATTGTAAAATTCTCTGGGAATAGTGAAACATGACGGGGACGACCATCAAGTTCATAAAGCAATGTAAACAACGATGGGGACGGCCATCGGGTTAAAGAATAAATGAAATAAACAGATGATGAGGTACGGTCATCAAAGGTGAAGGACGATCACCTAGCAGGGGACGGCTGCTCTGAAAGGGTTAAGATGAGGGACGGTCATCTTAGGTGGAGGACGACCACCTGGCAGGGTACGACTGCCGAAAGATCACGACATAGGACGAATGCCGGATAAAGGGTCAACGATGGGGACGGCCATCGGACGAGCATGATGGAGGACGACCATCAGGAGGTGGAGGACGACCACCTAGCAGGGGACGGCTGCTCTCGAGGTTTCTCATGACATAGGACGAATGTCAGATAAAAAGAAAATTTGCTTTGTTGGCGATCTACTGGGGATGTAGTAAACACGGACGAATGTTCATATCCAAGAAGTAAAAGGTATAAGTGTTTAGATGTTTGTGTATAGATTAAAGATGCGGACGAGCATCCTTAAGGCTACGATACGGACAAGTATTGGGTAGAAACAAATACTGACACGTGTTTAGAGATGATGATACGGACGAGTATCAACTGGTTAACAAGGAACACGGACGAGTGTTGACTCTGAGGGGACTCTTCTGGGGAATAGTAGACACAGACGAGTGTCTATATTCAAGAAGACATGAGTGTTTGACACGGTGTATGGATTAAAGATGCGGACGAGCATCCTTAAGACTATGATACGGACGAGTATCATGTAGAAACAAACACTAGACGCAATGTTCTGAGATGATGGTACGGACGAGTACCAACTGGTTAACAAAGAACAGGGACTACTGTCGAATCTGTGGGGATAGGAGTGATGGTGTATACAAGATGCGGACGAGTATCTGTATAAGTGTACCATGAGTAGTGAGTATTGTATAATGTATAGATGAGTGTTTATCTGATGGGGAGAGTGACACGGACGAGTGTCAAAAGAGAAGAGTATAATAGTAACAAGTATCTGATATACAAAGTGTTTAGGTTATTGTGCTGGGGAAGATGACACGGACGGATGCCAAGGAAAAAATTATATGCAAGTATCTGTGAGTGCAAAGGGGACACTTTGGCTTTCTGCTGGGGATATGACACGGACGGGTGCCACAAGGAGTATATACTGGTGTTCGGGAGTGTGAGGCAACTGCTTTTGCTGGGGAAACTGGGGAGCATTCTGTATGCTGTTGACGGGTTGAAAGCTTTTAACTCTGATGGGAACGAAGTGTTGGCAACCTGATGCTTGTTGGAGAGGTTTTCACTAGAGGAAAGACGACTCTGCGTGAGGTATACTTTGTTTAACTGCTTTGAACATCTGCTGAGGATCTGATCATCCTGCTCTGACTCCACTGGGGAGAATTTCTTCTTGCTCTGCTGGGGAAATCCCTTGGAAATGAGAATCCCGATGACCTTATGGGGAAAGATCATCTTTAGACTTGGCTAGGGAAGATGCTTGATCACACAATCCTGCTGAGGAGGGAATTCTGATAATTCTAACTTTGTGGGGGAAGCAAGGCCTTCAGCTTCCTGTTGGGAAAACTTCGTTGTGGAAAGATAAGTCCGCTTGGGGACGAGAACGATTCAATTAGCCTTGAAGTTCTGTTGGGGTTATCATCTGTTCCAACTCAGCTAGGGATGTGTCAACCCTATGGCATGGCTGAGAAAAGATTTGGCAATGCTCTGCTGAGGAGAGGCTTTGCTGGAGAATTAGAGATCGAAATAAGCCAAATTAAGCCCCATGTATAGCATGACGACTGTGCTGGGAAGATGTGCCAATGAAAATTGGCTTTGACTGAATGCGAATAAACAACTCCTCATGAGGGAATCTTGTCGGCTGAAAGAAGATCTTTATGCTCGGGGAAGAAATAAACTTCCAATGCCCTGCTGGTAAAATAAATACCAGACATTCCCTGAGAATTAACACAGTGCTTCAAACTTCTGAGCTCAACAACTGCATACTGATCATCCAGAGTGACCAAGCATCCCTTTACTCTTCAAATTGCCTCAGATTACATCGTCCATAAAAAGATCGTCTTCAGAGGATTTTACAGAAGACTTGGCATCCAGAATTGCCCCAGTGTCTTCAAACTCTCGCAGAAATTCAACAAGTCTTGAGATAACGTCTTAAAACGATTTTTGCCCCACATCAGAGCTAAAACAGAAACCATGCGGTATGAAGATGCAATGCAAATGATGTACAATGCAGACGTATGCTCATAACCAAAGATATGAAACAAGGATGGTTGGGCGCTAGGGCCAGGTTGATAGATATATATTTTTTTGGTTGCCAAGCAATTGGACTTTTGAAGGTGAATTACCAGACGAGAACTGGTTTATT
This sequence comes from Lathyrus aphaca, assembly GCA_963966055.1. Classification (NCBI taxonomy): domain Eukaryota; kingdom Viridiplantae; phylum Streptophyta; class Magnoliopsida; order Fabales; family Fabaceae; genus Lathyrus; species Lathyrus aphaca. The sequence continues at coordinate 499,957,224 of OZ014521.1, forward strand.
AAAGGTAGGCCAACAGACGAGAACTGATGGGCAAAGAATAAGTCGTCAGACGAGAACTGACTCCTCGGGGTGTTCATTGTCAAACGGGAATTGACTCTGAAAAAGAATGAATACCAGACGGGAACTGGCGTTCAATGGGTTGAATGAAAAGGTGACCAGACGAGAACTGGTAAAAGATTCGCCTACCAGACGAGAACTGGTATTTGAAATTGGTTTGCCAGACGAGAACTGGACTTTGGGTTTGTCTGCCAGACGAGGACTGGACTCTGAAAAGTTTGCCAGACGGGAACTGGGCTTTGAAAAGGCTTGCCAGACGAGAACTGGACTTTGAAAGGTTGATGAGTTGGGGTTACGAGGCCCTGGATGTGAGATCGATGTTTCGGGGGTAGGATGCCCAATGCACTTATGATGCATATGCTCTATATGCTCGAGCGAAGCGACATGAATAACGTATGCAAATGATTTATGCAATGATTATGAAAAGCTAGAAAAACTCCCAAGGATGGGAAGAAATATCTTAGTGACAAGGCTTCTGGTTGAGAAGGGTGACAAAGGCGACGGTGGGTAGCATGATTTCCCGACACTCGTCTTGAACTCGGAGATCACTGATATAACCTGCTCTATGTAGCTAAAATTGCCCCTGTTGGGTATGTCTCTGAACTGACTATCGCTGATTATCCAATTCTTGGAATAACAGACTTGGATGCTCTCTCGAGGAGAGTTGCCTCTAGTGAACTCTGGATGTGTCCTGCCCCGGTATGAGCGTGGGAGAGACTTGACTCATTCTGACTGAGCATTGGAAGAATTGACCCTTAGTCAACGGAAACTCCGGGTGTCCTGCCCCTGTTTGGGAGATTCAGCTCTGATCAACTGACTTTGAATGACGTCCCTCCATCAGCTGATGCTTAGGAACTTGCTTTACCCTGACGGATACCTTGGTCGACAAAACCACTGGATAACATGCCCCTGATTCATAGGCTGACAAGATGCTCTTGATTCTGGTCATCATTGTTGAATGATCAAATTCTCCTCTGATTGCCCTTTGTAGGAACTTCCCTGATGTCACAGACTGACTTGCAATTAAAACTGTTCATTCACAAATGGTAATTTTAATGCAGTACACATGCAAGTTTTGAAAATTTATTTATTTTGATGCTGTGACAGTGTGTGACGAAAGGACGATTAGTCCAAACGTAGTGTTGAATTAGTAAATCATTAGGAGTCAGTTTACGCAACCTTGTCGTAGTATGCTTTCAGAACTGAACCTGATTCAATTAGGACTTTCAAGGGTTATGACGTGGTCTGGTTCACGGTTTTAAAAAGAAGGTTTTATGGCTCAAAATTTATATGTGCCCACCCATTCTCCTTGATGTTCTCCAGTCCTATGTTCAGCTAATTCGACTTAAACGCTCGCTTCTCACAAGGGTTTTGTAATGGTTGAGGAACCAATGACGTTGATGGTTTACGCACGAATGAGGTTTCTTGGAGTAACAGTCACCCCTTCTGTCTTTGTGTCTGGTCACACGACTTTGTTCTCAGGGAAGATTCTCTTTCTTCTCTTTTTATTACTCCCTAACTTTTGCCTGGACTGGTTCTTTTTTTTTTTTTTTTGAATTTTTCGATTTCGAAGTCCAGCGGGATGCCCTAACTTTTGCCTAAGTCATATGTTTTCACACATTTTTCGACTTAACGGGCTTTATTTCTTTTTTTTTCTTTGATTTTTGTTGAACAAATCGTGTGACACTGGCTTGTCATGACTTGCCGAAAGGGTTGACTGCCTCATCCCTTCGTTGGTGAGGGATAACCATTGTGGTTTCACGTCCCTTGACCTCTTGAGGTGTAATGAATAAAGGTAATGGATCCCCGGATGCACACTCCTTTGGCATTTTGAACGCTCGGTCAAATTAACTGACAACTACCCTATCCCGGGTTAAATGTGAGGGTTTTTTCTGTTTAGAAAAGAAACTCCTACTTCAAGGCTCAAAAGGGGTTGACGAAGGTCTATCTCCCTTATATCTCCGGTGTTTAGGAATTGAAACAATGCCTGTACATCGTCATCAGGTTCTACCCTGAAAGCATACCTTGCACAATTATGGGTATTCAGTTGTCATCATCCTCCCTCAAACCTGCTAAACAACAGTGAAATAAATGGGAGGTAAATGGATGCAATTTTTTTTATTTTTCGTTATTGATGCAAGGAAAGAAAAATGAGCGAATGCGACATAATTGATTCAAAAGTGCAAGATCACTACATTAACATTACCATTCAAAATAACAATGCTTAAAAGACAAGTAGCTGCTAACAGGAAAGAAACTACAATGCAAATGATAAAAGGATACGGCGATCACCAACTCTGATGACATACTGTTGTCTGAGCCACTGAAATCAAGATACGCTTCTTCTGAAGTCTTTGAACTCAATCAGGCGAGAGGTTGACATGCACAACCAAGCTTCCTTCTGGAAAGGAGATGTAGCCCTTGTCGATTAATTGTTGTACTTTGGCCTGAAAAGCTTTGCAATCTTCAGTTGAATGCCCCATTGATCCACCATGATACCCGCACTGCTCATGAGGATTGTACCCTGGAGGGTAAGGCCCTGGTAACGGCTTGAGAAGCTTAGGAACCACCAAAGAGTTCTGAACTAGATGTGGCAAGAGTTCACTGTATGCCATGGGGACTGGATGAAGAGGAGCAATCCTTCTTTCTAGATTGTTACGAGGCCTAGGCTGGCTCTGAAGTTGATTCTGAGGTCCATGAGCTTGCAAATTTGGACGAGGAGGAGCCCAGGGTTTCTGACACGGTGTTCTGAGCATTGCCGAATGCCCGTAAGAGTAACCAGACACAGGAAAAGATGATCGTTGAGAAGATGTTGGTCTAGAATATTTGATATTTGCCGTGACTGCACTGATGTCATACCATTCTTCCTCTTGGGAGCTAACAACAGACTCACCTTCACTAGCTGGGATACTCGAAAAGTCTTGGATCTTTCCATTTTTGAGCAAGCTCTCAATGCGTACTCCAACTATCATCAAATCAGAGAAGCTTGTCGTCCCAATGCTACTCATTCTTTCCAAGTATGGACCCTGCAAGGTGCCCACGAACATGTCAATTAATTCTCTGTCTGAAAGTGGTGGTTGCACTTGGGCTGCCAATTCTCTCCACCGCTGTGCATATTCTCTGAAAGATTCACCACTCCTCTGGGATTGGCTCTGCAAGTGCGTGCGATTAGGCGCCACGTCCATATTGTACTGGTATTGCTTTACGAAAGCTCTGGATAAATCATTCCAAGATCGAATATGACCGCTTTCCAAATCCAAGTACCAACTTAAAGATGCCCCACTTAAACTGTCCTGAAAACAGTGAATCATCAGCTCATCATTGCAGGCATGAGAAGTCATTTTTCTACAGAACATCACCAAATGACGCTTCGGGCAACTGACACCAGTGTATTTCTCAAACTTCGGAGTTTTGAAATCTGGAGGAATGACAAGACCAGGCACCAAACACATGTTTAGAGCATCAAAATCGAAGGCATCAGGATCCGCTAAGGCTTTGAGTCGCTCGTCCAACACACGAAATCTTTCAGCAGGATCAATAGCTCGTGGATCCTTGGTTTTCACAAGAGGGATTGCCCCTTGGAAGTCTGGCATAGGGAAGGCAAAACTCTGATAATTCGCAGTATCAGTCGAAGATGAAGGTCCACCTCGGACAGCAGATGGTTCAGGTACATTCGGATTCACGATCGGGGTCTGTACAGGCTGAGCTTGAGCAAGATTGTTCACTTGTGGAAGATCCTCATCAGGAGAAAGACCATACAAAGGATTGGTCATTGAAGTGAAACCAGGCGGAAAATCAACATTCTGAAGGTTGTTTTCTGACATGGCTACTGACGGCTTCCAAACTGACCTTTTTAACTCTTGGCACTGCTCAGTCTAGCTTCACACACTCTGTCGTCTTCTAACTGTTACCACTTGTTCAAACCGAGTACCGGGAAATCAGCTGGCTGGTCATGGACAAAAGAGGAAGGATGAGCTCTCTGGAGGAGGAAAATGCAATGCAGATGCAGATGCAAAATGCAATATGATGATACAAAAGATGCAAAGACATGGGATCACAGCTGGAAACTGCCTGGAATCTGGGATACTGCCAAGAATCAAGTGTTTGTAACCACAAGATCTCTGAATAATAACCCAAAATAGTAACTGAAAACCAGAGGTCAATAACTTCAGGATCATAGTGACCGGATCAAACAATTGTACTGTAATGAGGGTATGTTGAGGTCAAGGGTTCCTGCAAACCTGTAAACAGCCCAACCCCCTCACAGGTGGTGTTCTAAAACAAAGATCCTCAGACTTGGATCAGTTATGGGAAGTGTAAACACTTCCAACCCGGAGGTACAGTGTTTACAATAACCATAAAAGTTCCTCCTCTAATTCACCTCAGTTTCTGAAGGTCAATACTAAAGGTCATCCAGACTTAGCAGGCTTCCCAGATAGCCCTAGCATTGCAGGAAATCCGCAACACAGAGTTCTCAAGAAGAAACCCATATCTGAACCGTGTTTCATATTCCCGCACCAGACCAAGATGGAATGGGAAAGAATATGATTCACTCTAGCCTAGGTGTCACTCAGGTCCCAGGTATAGGACCTTAACTCTCAATAGAACACCCACCCACCAAAGCAGACAACAGATCCAGCCAGTAGTATGACAGTATGATAAATGAAAAAAACAGTAAAGAAAGCAATAAATAAAACTGTACAGAAAGCAGTAAATAAAGCAAATATACACATACAAATAGCACATAACACCCCCAATAAACACAAATCAATCAAGCGCTAGGAGGAACCCACAAAAAGAACCAGAAGCCCTGGTTGCAGTGTAAGGTTCCCCAGCAGAGTCGCCAAGCTGTCGCTCCCGAAGATTTGCATCCCGGTACAAGCGCGAACGGTCGGCGAGAGGGACAATGAGAACACACAGCCGTGAACTCACTGGAGATGAAAAGAGTCGCCAGCTAGGCATTTTTATCCCGGAGGAAAGGCAATGCTGCATAGGCCTAGAAAAAGATGGATAAGACGATTGCGAACCAGAGAGACTGAGAAAGGGGGTTGGTTACAACCTGGGAAGGTATTAGCACCCAGATTGTCCGCCGTACTCGACGGGATCCACGCTTAAAAGATTTGTGTTTTAAAGGGGTAGTGTCAGTGCAATCTGTGTATAAAATAACTGGAAAAGAATGTACAGGTGTCAGTGTAAAGAAATGTGATGTGTATAAATGTACAGTGTCAGGGTAAGAAAGGAGTGAAATGCTCAAGATCATGAGGCTAAAGAATGAAGCTAGAAGGAGGGGGGAATGGACAGAGACTTTTGTTCGATAACCGTTAAGTTATGCCTACGTATCCTCTCGTGCAATGAGGAAGTCAGAACACCGTAGTTCGACCCAAAGAGACTGAAAGATGAATTGACTTGTGAACTGCTTGCTTGTCTATGCTCAAGTGTATGACATTTCTGGCTCAGGTGCGAATTGTCTTGCATTAGACGGAAGAAGCAAGTTCTCGTTTATGAGTGAAGGTGATGAGAAAAGAATCCCGGAGGAGACGATTATTGTTTGTTTTTTTGAGTTTTCAGTCTTTTATTGTTTTTTGGATTTTGTCATAGGATAATGAGCTTAGGCCTAAATCAATGGATTTAGTAAACTCATCACATCTTCCCTCTGATTAGGGGTAATGAGAATACCTTAAGTGTGAAGTCAGATTCTCACACTTAATCACCTTTGGTGTAGGATTAAGATCATTAACCTACTTGTGATTATTTAGATGTTTTTGTGATTTTGTTTAGTGTTGAGTAATGAGGTTAAGCCATAATCAAGGATTAAACAGACTCATTACACCATCCTAATAGAAGGATAATAGATGAGAATGCTTAAGCTGAGGAAAGCTCCTCAACTTAATCCATGATTAGGGATTAAACTCATGACAAAACAAACCTTTGATTAAGTGGATTTTATTTAATGGTATGATGAAGAAGTGAGTTTTATGGTTTGTAAGACAACTTGAGGGGGACTTGTCCATTAACACTAGGGTTAGTCCTTCTTAACCAATTAAGGAAGAATTAGAACCCTAATGCAAGGCCCAAGTTACAAGTGTGGTGTCTTGATGATTATTAAGTGAATTGATTGAGAGATTTAAACACATTAAGGGTTTAACACTTAGGATTAAAGTTATACACTCCATCCTAATAGAAGGATGCAGGCATAAGCTTAATCACAAAGTCTTAAAGCCTTTAGGGTTTAGTCCCTGATTACGAGATGAGAAGAGAAGACTCAAAGAGACACAAAGGTAAAAGCTAAGTGGGGGACTAGTCTAATCCTAATATTCACATGCTCGGATGTCCTAAGGGTTAGTGAGGTTTACTATCCTAAAGAGGAAAGAAAGAAGAAGAGAAAGATGAAAGGAGAAGCTCCATGGTGGCCTAAGCACACCTCAAGTCGAGAATGAATAAGAGGAGAAGATGAGGAAAATGAATTAAGATGAATAAGAAATAAGATAAGATGAATAAGAATGAAGATACGGAGATGAGAATGCAATATGAAGAAGAAATAAGATAAAGAGATGAAAATGCGATATGGAGATAAGGTGACAATGCACAAACAGAGCCTACACCAGTAGGACTTCCAGATGCAGCAGCAGGCAATAATTAAAATCGGGCCATAGCGTTACCTAACGGAGAAGGTCCACTGCCTTTTCAAAGCGCGCAAGAGAAACTCAGCAAAGAATATCAAATCCAAAGAGGATTCAAAAGTCAAGCGCAAATGCCAAATATCAAGGTATCAGACGAAGATCATATACAGGCTTTCCAGCTTCCAGAATTAAGACCACAAACTAGTCTGTACAAAACCAAAGTCTAAACAATTTTGCATCCGAAAATTCCACTTGCCCGAACAAAATTATGAAAAACAAATAGTCACAAGGTCATTTCTACGCTTTATCTTTCATCCTCGAAATTGAACAAAGGACCTACAAAATCTCAAGCGCAAACTAGAACCATAGTCAGACACAATCCAAAATTAGGTACTAAACTCTAAGATTAAACATCGCGCCAAAAATCAAAATCAAGCCGAAATAATTAAAAATTAAAGCTATGTAAAAAACATCTAACCAAATTCTAAAATAAGAAAAATATTAACAAATTTAAATAAAAGTAAATAACAATTTAATTAAACAAACAAAATATTAAAATTATAAGCCAATAAAAGATATAAACAAAGGTAGCAAAAACAAAATTTTAATTTAAACCTAAATTTAACTCTAACAAAAACTATGAAAGAAATTGAAATGAATACAAAAGAAATAAAATAAACAAAGAAAGAAAAGGGGAGGGTCTTGGCTGGAAACGGATGGTGATCAGCAGTTCAAGTTGGGCTTGAAAAGCCCACAACAACGATCAACAAACAGCAAGGAGAGGGTATGTCCGCGGTAATGAGAGTGCAGTTAGGAACAGACACATGGGTTGAGCCCACTTCAACAACAAGTCAACAACATAAACCCTGAAATAAGAAAAAGGAATTAAATGTAAAAACAAGTTTAATAGTTATATAAAAGAAAAAAAATCAGTGTACAAATGAACCAAACACTTGATTGAAACAGGGGAAAAATCGAATCCTCTTCTTAGAGTCGCCCGTGGCTGTCAACGGCGCCGCAAGCCAACGCTCATCCTCCGCCTCCACCGCGATGGCTTTTTTTTTTTGTCACCGTCCCCTAAACCCGTCGGCGACAATCATCTCTTCAGAACGCCAGCGCCGCCACTCTTCTGCTTCGGTTTGACGTCGTTTTCAACTTCGGTCTCGCGGATCTTCTCAAGGCTTGCGACGACTAGAGTTTCGTCGCGGTGGTTGCGTGTTATTCTTCGGTGAGTTTCAGTTTCTGATCCCAAATCTGTTCATCTCCTTCTCCGTTCCTGAGTTCTGTTCTCACTCCGTCTATTCTTCTTTTACTTTTCTGTCTATTCCAGCTTTGGTTGTTGTTTGAGTTTGATGATGAAGGCGGTGATGGTGAGGTTGTGATGTCGGTCTGTTGGCGTTGTTGAAGTGTTGATGTTGTTGTGGGCGGTGAGGTGAGGGTTGTTGTTTGGAATGGAAGAAAGGTTGGATTAAGGGTCTTACGGTTGTGGGTTGTGAAGAGAATGAAGGGTGTCTTTGGTTTAGTGAAGAGGCGGCGGTGTAGTAACGAGGGTGAGCGAGGTGTTGAAGTTTTTGCAGGTGAATGGTGTGAAGTCCCTTTTTTGTTATGCTGGTACTTGCGTATGTGCTATGAGAAGAAGTTCTGTTTTGCTCAAAAGGTTGAAATGTGAAGAGTGTGTGATGAGGCAATGTGTTGGCTGGTGTTGTTCGATTGTTGTTGCTGGGAGGTGAAGAGAAAGAAAAAGCTGCGTTTTTGTGTGTTTGAAGGAGAGTGTTTTGGGATAACGGTTTGGGTGATGGTGGCGGCAATGTTGCTGTAGGTGCGGAACCTTAAAGGGTTGAAGAAAGGAGATTGTGTGTTTGTTGTTGAAGGTGTATTGAAGTGGTTCGGGTTTTGAGTTTTTATTCGTAGGTTGAAGAGTGATGAAACTTATTGGAAAAAAAATGGAAAAAAAAAGTTTGTATGAGTTTTTTGTGATGTATGATGGCAGGGGAAGGTTTTGGTTCTTTTGCAGAAAACAAAAAAAAAGTGAGGCGTATGTGGTGTGGCAATGTTGTTGCTGAAGCTGATGGTTTTGGTGTGTGTTGGTGGTAGAGGCGCCGTTTGCCTTTTTGTCTGCAGAATTTTTTCTCCCCTTTCAAGGACCAATGTCTTTTCTTTTATATCTAGGTCAACTCAAGACTTTCTTAATGGGCTTTGGCATGGGCCTGGAATGAATTTTAGTGATCTTGGATCAAATATTGTTTTTGTTTAAGGAATTAAATCTTGGATGGAGATTGAATTTAATTTTGTGTTGTGATAACAATAATATAAACAGGATAATGGGCTATTGGGCTAACAAATAAAAATAAAATAAAATGGATTTGGTTTATGAAACAAAATGGATAGGAAAAAAAAGTTTATTGACAAATGGAATTTGGATTGGAATTAATTTTGAAAATGGCTTTGAAATACGTTTTTGGAATGAATTGGAAAAATGGTTGTGGAATCGAAATTAAATATAGATAATCGAAAAGTGAATTGAAATACGAACAAAAAGGATTGACCATTCGAAACGCATTTACAAGTGACAAGTGGATATGAGAAAAAGACATTGGATAGAAATAAAATGGAATGATGGATAGGAGATGAATATAGGAAAGAACAATGGTTAGAAATATGGACGATGAATAAAACTCGAAATAAACTTGAACGAACTCCACCAACATTTTTCACTGATTGAGTTTGATCCAACAACCGCACTAGCACTTCTACTAACAATTCTGATAAAAATGAATCTCCTGAACAAATCGCCACAGAAACAACACCATCTAAATTAATCATCCTATGAATCTCTGGCCAAATGAATCATGAATCACCTAGAATATGTCTGAACCAATCACTGGGAAAATAAATCCACAGATGAACACGACTGCACCTGGATACACACTTCTTGAGAAATAGTCCATTGAAACAGACAACTTGAATTGAAACAAATTCCTGATAGTTTGACCAAGATTAGGTCAAACATCCACCTGAATTGGATCATGAATGAACAAACACACTTGAACTGAAACCAATTATTCTTTGAGAAAGAAAATAGTCTGAGATGCTGAGAAGAAAAGAATATCCTTGTAACTCAATGACGCTGAGACCCTAGATTCACACTATACCACTGATGATGGGCCAGATACGCCTGTGAGTAGTCTTTGCAGACATGAAATCCTTGAAGATCACTGTTTCAGGGAAATAAACCCTAATCCAGCGACATGAGGAGAATGATACCAATGATGGCTGCATAGCCAAAAACCTTGAATTCTCCTGATAACCAAACATAGGGTGCGGAAACCTAATTCTTCGGAGAATCCTGATCCCATGTCTTAGGAACTTATGCAAATGATATGCAAAATGCGTATGAATGCAAAACGAAAAGCTGACAAAGACAGAAAAGCCAGAGGGCAAATTTGGGGTGTCTACAGAAAGTCGTATCCTTTTCTCTTTATACTGAATGTGTGGTTTTAATTCTAATCCTAACCCTTGCTTTTGTTTTATTATTTATTATTATTATTATTATTATTAATAATAATATTATTATTATTATGTTTATTTTCTTGTTTAGATGCTGGGCTCAGCCCATGTTTATTTGTTTACTGATACATACTTTAATCAGCGACACACCCCTCTCTGCTTTATTTGTCTTTTTTTATTATTATCCTTTTTCTTCATTTATTATTTTTGTTATTCTGTTTTTGTTATAATATTGGTAATTGATATTTTGTTTATTTTTATTCTTATAATCATTTTTTTAATTGTTATTTCTTTTTTAATAATCTTTTGGTTTAGAAGAAAAACATTTTTTAAAAAAAGGGGGCGTCAATAATTTCTTTATTCTATTTTTTGGGCCGATGATATTATAAAAGGCCGTTTTCGCCCGATTACATTTAATCGGTGATGAGCGGTCAATATGAGGCCCTCTTTTATTTTATTCTATTATTTTGAACAAAAACATTTGTAATATAATTCAATTCATTTTATTCATTATTTAATTTGTTTAGTTATTCAATTTATTATTTATTTAATATTTTGCAATTCAATTCAATTTATTTATTCATTTATTTTCGCATTCAAAAAGAAATTACGATTCGACTCCTCATAGAACGATTTCATTAAATCGGCTCTAAGGCAGTAAACGAACCAAATTTTGTCGCGTCCCAAAAAGGTCCAACGCCTTCGAATAGTTGCGCTCGAAAAAGGTCCAACGCCTTCAAATAGTTGCGTCCCGATTAAACAGGCCGAACGCCTTCGAATAGTTCAAACACACTGCACACACGCTTTCTCTTGGGCTAATTACAACGAGACCATTTATTTCTCGCAATCCCCTGTATTTATTTTGTATCCCTCTCCCATTATTTTGTACGCATTTTATTTTCCGCATCTTATTCAATTTTTAATCCTTGGTCCAACGCCAAGCGATTGCACTTGCACACTTGCACTTTATTTTCCAGTTATTTTCGTTTATTAGGATCCTCCTATCCTTGCGAGCCGAGCGCTTCGTGCCTCGCTAAACAAACCACAAAAATAACCTCCAATTGCATGCACCCTTTAAACTTCAAAAAACCAAAACGATTCTTTTTAGATCCAAACCCTTGATCCAACGTCAAGCGGCTTTAGGAAATAAAACACTTTAATAATACGAGAAGATCTGTACGCCACGAGCCTTAAGCGGTAGAAAGGGGGATAACGAGCTTTCGTTACTCGCTCCGATTATTTTGACGCAGGACACTCGTCTTGTTGGGCGAGATAAACTATCCATAGTCTTTAGTACATTCGACTCCTAAACCCTTTCATCGACGAAAGGTAATAAAATCAAACATCCATACCGTTAGTAGGCCGAACTACGAGGCTCTGACTTTCCCATTGCACACGGGAGTACGTAGGCACAAGGATCTCAATCCTTGCCGAGCACCTAGGTTCAATCTAACTTATAATTCAACTCATTTCCCTCTAGCAAGCAATTCGTTTAAGCATAGACATCCTTTCTCGCGCGTTAACTTAGATGGTTCCCATCGAGTACGATGGATGTAGGGGGTGCTAATACCTTCCCCCTGCATAACCGACTCCCGAACCTAGGCAATGGTTCCGTTGACCTTTGTCCTCATCCTTCTCCTCCCGGGTTGTATCTATATCTTCCCTTTCCCTCTTCGGGAATAAATAGAATTAGGTGGCGACTCTTCAGTCCGTCCGGCGCGCGGCTCCGTCCATTTCGGATCGCGTGAGGTCGTATTTTTCGGGGTACGACAGCTGGCGACTTCACTGGGGACTGGTTCACCCCTATGTGAGTCAAGCCTAGTCTAGGTTCCTCGTTTGTTTGGATGTTTGCTTTTATGCCTTGCTTGTTTATTTTTATCGCTTTCTTTATCGCATTCCATCTTATATATCTTGTGGCTCCTTGGTACTATAATTTGGATCGATACTTTGCAAAAGAAACTTGAGGGAAAAGCTCTATGCCCGGGCTTTCGAGTACAAACTTAAGTTAGCGAGGTTGTGTAGTATGGGCTCCCGAGAGAACCTCTCTCATGGGTTGTCGATACGAAAACCTCACTCGGAGTAGATTTTAATGGAAATACTGACAACCGTCAAGCTCTTGGCGTGTGTGCTCAGTTGTTTTCATTAAAGTCGTCGACTCTGAGGACCTTTAGAACCTTTTGGGTTAAAACATCGGTTGATGGTTGCGTAGTATTGGGCACCAGGGTTCGCCCTCGCGTGGCTCGATACGAAAACCTCACTTGGAATAGACTTACTCAATGGAGTTGATTGACTGTCAAGAATGTATGAAATTGACACGTGCATCAAACAGTTGAGAAAGTTCCATAACTCCAGGACTTTGTTTTAAACCTTGTGTCGATGATCACGTAGTATGGACTCCCGAGAAAATCTGCTCTCGTGGGTTGTCGATACGAAGATCTCACCCAAAATAGATTCATATGGCGGAGTCAATCAACCGTCATGCTTATGGCGCGTGTGATGAACATCCATATGAATTGATAACTTTGGGATCCCTAAACTTTAGAGTCTACCCAGTGAATTCTTGATCTGAGTATCCTCCATCTGTACCTTGGACTCATGAGACCCTGATCTTGTGATCCTGGATTCTGACATTTGCATATCATCTCATTTGCATCATTTATTCATATTGCATTTCATTCCAAAATCCAAAAACTTATTTCATGTTCCTCCATCTTCAGTAAATCAAGCTGGTTTCCCGACGCCCGTATCGAGCTAGACGACCGTATTTAACTCGAGCCAATACTAGAAGACTGATGGACGTGATTCAGGAAGAACAAGCTGCCATGAGGGAAGAGATTGACTCGGTCAAGAGCAAGATTGACCAGATTTATGAGACTTTGCAATCTTTGGCAAGAATAGAAGAACGTCGTGAAGCTGCTGCTGCAATGAACAATGCTCAAGTGCAAGGATCTACCTCACGAGCAATACCTTCAGTTCCCGTTCCAAATCCTTTGGTTTATGGTTTGCCTCCAGGCTTCACTCCTGTTGTTGAAGAGGTCGCTTCCCAACCGATACCTGCTTCTTGTGTCACTGTTGGTGCTATTCCTCAAGCTCAACCTATTCCAACTCAAGTCCAATTTCCTCGAACGGAAGAGAACCATCAAGTTGAGTATGAGATGCATACTGCTGTTCCAATTACCAATCCTCATGCTGTTCAAGAATCTGAAGCTATGAAGATGTGTCGCGAGTTAGCTGAAAAACTCCGAATCATGGAAGGACACAACTCAACTTCTCTAAGTGCCTCAGACATGTGCTTAGTTCCAGATGTTGTGATCCCTGCTAAATTCAAACTTCCTGAATTCGAGAAGTACAAAGGCCTCAGCTGTCCTGAACTCCATTTGAGGATGTACTGCAGAAAAATGGCTGCTCACGCCAAAGATGATAAACTCATGATCCATTGCTTCCAAGATAGCCTGTCTGGAGCGTCTTTAGAATGGTACATGCAACTCGAACGCAACAATGTTCGTACTTGGCTTGAACTATCTGATGCATTCAAAAAGCAGTACAAGTACAACACTGATCTTGCTCCTAACCGTACTCAACTTCAGAGTATGTCTCAAAAGGAAAGCGAATCCTTTAAAGAGTACGCCCAACGCTGGAGAGAGCTAGCCGCCAGAGTGCATCCTCCACTGGTTGACCGTGAATTGATCGACATCTTCATGGGTACCCTACAAGGGCAATACTACGAAAAGCTGATCAGCAGCGTATCTTCTGGATTTTCTGACATGGTGATGGTAGGAGAAAGAATCGAAGAGGGCTTGAAAAGTGGAAAGATCCAAGGAGGGTCTAGCAGTCAAAACAATGCCAAGAAACCTTTCAACGGATACAAAAAGGGCGAAACAAATGCCATTTCTGCTGCAAGTGGGAATTTTCAACAGAGTGCACCAGCACCAGTTCCCTACTATCAGTACCCCTATGTTGCTGCTGCACAATATGCTTCTATGCCATATCAGCCAGTTCCTCCAATGCCTTATCAGCAGGCCTTTCAAGCTTTATTTCCGCCTCAAATGGCTCATCAACCACGTCCAATGGTTGCAACTGCGCAGTATGCGCCCAATCCATACCAGCAACATGCTTATCAACCACGGCCTGGTCAGCAACAACAACGCGCTCCTCAACAGCGTCCCCCATATTAGCAAAGAGGATATGATAGGCACATTGATCCCCTGCCTATGACGTATACCGAAATCTTTAAACAGCTAACGGCAAAAGGACCTCTTACTTTGAGAGATATGCCACCTCAGACTGTTAATTCCCGGAACTATGATGCCAATGCTCGCTGTGAGTATCACAAAGGCGCTCCAGGTCACACCATCGAGAATTGCCATGCCTTCAAACACTTGATTCAGGATATGGTCAACTCTAAGGACCTCACTCTCACTCCGAGAAATCCAAATGTCCAGAATGATCCAATGCCGTCACACGGTGCCAACAAGTGAAGACATGTGAAGGGTTTGTTGAAGACCAAGCTGAGTAGTCTCAAACTTTGAAGTATTCAATCAAGAGAAGTTCATTCCTCAAATCAAGGCAGCCAGTGCCATTTATAATTTCCGCATTCCTGTTATTTTGTATTGTTTGTTTAAGTATTATTTGCTTTGAATATTGTTATTCGTACTTGGTTTTGTTAATGTTATGTTTATGCATGTTTTGAACTAATCTATTCACATTCGCTCATCATTTATCATTTATCACAAAATCACAAAAATATTCCCTCACTTCACTTTAGCAAATATTTGAGGGAGGAGGATGAAAACGAAATACCCATAACTGTTGCGGTATGCTTTCGGATAAAACCTCGTCAATGATGTACAGGCATTTGTTTAAATCCCCAAACACTGGAGATATAAGGAGTTAATCCCTAGTCAACCACTTCGAGCCTAGAAGTAGGAGTTTCTTTCGGATACAACCCTTACATTTAACCCGGGGCAGGGTAGTTGTTCAGTTAACCGGACTACATCTTCAAATCGCAAGATGAGACATCCCGACAGAGGACCATCAACAAATGACTTGGCAGTCACAATATTCAAGCAAAAAAATAGAAAAGAAAAAACTACTAAGTTGAGCACCCGAAGGGAGACTTAGTCGAAAAAATCAAAAGAGGAACTCAAATCCTCAGCAAAAGCAAAACAAAGATCAGGTGACTACCAAAACAAAATCAAAGGGTCACCACCAACAAAAGATGACTGCCATTTTCAAGCAAACTTTAAAGCTTCATTTTCACTCTTGCAACATCAAAACAAATGCAAAGTTAACTGAACGTAGGACTGGAGAACATTTCGAAGAAGGGATGGGTACAAATCAAACTTTGAGCCTTATACCTTTGTTTCTCAAACCATAAACCAGACCACGTTACAACCCTCAAAAGACCTAATTGAGGCGCGATTTATTCTGAAAGCATGCTACCAACAAGGTTGCGTAAATTGACTCCCATATATTTGCTAATATTCAATCTTGTTTGCACATTATTCTTGTTGCATATTTCACAAACTTTCTAAATCAGCACCTCGTTTGGGCTAACGGTCCATTCGTCACACTTTCACAGCATTCAAATAAATTGACTTTTTCAAAACTTACATGAACTTTACATTAACACTACCACTTGTGTATGAACAATTTAATTGCAATTCAGTGCTGGACATCAGTGCAATCCCAACAAGGGGCAATCAAAAGAGGAATTTGAATCAATACTTCTTCAAAATCAGCTCAGTCAGGGGCAAAACCATTCTCAACAGTCCAATCAGGGGCAAGATCACCTTCAAAGGTTCAATCAGGGGCAGATCATGCCATGGCCATTGTCAAAGCTTCCCCATCAATTTTATTTCAGATACCCTACAGGCAGGGTCAAGCAAACAGGAGCAAATCTTCCTATCTCTTTCTCCCCAGCCGAATAGGCAGTCCTTGCTAGACGTCGGTAACCATTCGAAGCGAAGTCAGTCTTCAGGTGTCAATTAAGTCGCTACGCTCATCAGCAAGTGACCCAAACTTGGAGCTCTCAGATTCATCTTCTGACCAAACGACGTCAAAGATCGAGTGTCGGGAAATCAGTCCCTCCACCCACCCAAAGTCCAATCATTATTGGCAACTACCAGACCAAAAATCCACCAAGCTGGAACCTTTACATTTCAACTACTCATATGCATCATTATGCATCATCAATATCATACGCATCATTTGCATCAATCATTTACAACATGTGCATCATATGCATACCCAAATAAATCAGTTTTCCATTTCCCCAACATTTTCAACTTACATCTCAGTGCATAAGCATTTGCATCGTATCTCCATCGCTATGGAATACCATTTCAAAACAATCAAGCATAATCGCATAACTCAGGATCCAGGATCCAAACAAGTTTCCGGTCCTTTCCCCAGCGGAGGATCACATCAATCAGATTCCAGGCTTTCTCTTGGCGGATTCAATAGCCGTGTATAAATCTCAGTCCATTTGCCTTATCACCCTCCGGGGATAAGTGATTTTATTTTTCAGTTATTTGCCTTATCATCCTCTGTTGATAAGTGAGTTTATTTTTTCTGTCTATTGCCTTATCATCCTCTGTTGATAAGTGAGTTTATTTTTTCTGTCTATTGCCTTATCATCCTCTGTTGATAAGTGAGTTTATTTTTTCTGTCTATTACCTTATCATCCTCTATTGATAAGTGAGTTTATGTTTTCAGTTTATTGCCTTATCTTCCTCTGTTGATAAGTGAGTTTGTTTTCAGTTTATTGCCTTATCTTCCTCTGTTGATAAGTGAGTTTGTTTTCAGTTTATTGCCTTATCATCCTCTGTTGATAAGTGAGTTTATTTTTCTGTTTGTTGTCTTATCTTCCTCTGTTGATAAGTGAGTTTGTTTTCAGTTTATTGCCTTATCTTCCTCTGTGGATAAGTGAGTTTATTTTTCTGTTTATTGCCTTATCTTCCTCTGTTGATAAGTGAGTTTATTTTTCTGTTTATTGCCTTATCATCCTCTGGTGATAAGTGATTTATTTTGTTAATTTGTTTTGCTGTGTCACCCATCATTTCCAGCTTATTTCATTTGCTATTTTCACAAATTCTTTCTTCGTCGGACAAATTTGGAGTCTGTTAATATCTAATTATCTTATACCTTGAAAGACTGAACGCGAGCCAGTTCATCTTACTCGGTCTAAGCCAATTCGATAGGGGCATCTGTCATACCCCAAATTTGTCCTACCATTTTATTTTCTGTCTAATCTTTATTTAGAAATCCAAAATATGAATTATTTTATTTTGCCTTCTGATATTCGAAAATTACAAAAATAGGTCATTTATTTTCAAAGCGAGAAAATCTTTTTTATTTTGCTGTCCAAGCCCGTTAGCTTATTTACCTGTCTCTTTTTTATATGTACAAAAGTTAAAAAAAATCAATTACCAAAAAGTAAAAAATACATCCATTATTTTCTAAAATTTTTTTTTCCTTTTTTTTATATTATCCTAGGTTTGTTAATTAGTCATTATTCATAAAATATAAATAAAAAAATGTCTCTTTTTATTTTTATCAAAACCATTTTTTACATAGACCCATTTTCATTCCTAAAAGTTCTTTACTTATACAAAGTTACATTTTTTATTTGTTACTTTTATTTGTTATGGTTAATATTGTTATTATATTTATATTACTATTATTATTCCTTTTATTATTATTATTATTATTTAGTATTATTATTATTTAGTATTGTAACTATTCCTAAAGACTATATTTGTTATTCTTTTTCAACAAATCTTGTGTGCTAATTCAAATAGACAGCTAGCAAAAATGCAACACTGCATCCGTACAACAACAACACCACTCACTTTTTCTTTTCATCAGCAAGAACTCCACATTCCCACTATCCGCAGCACTCAACAAATTTCAAAAAAAGGCTTTTCCACTCATAACCAATTTCACAGCACATGCTCTTCAATTCTTATCCAAATTTTTTTTACATAATCTCCATTTTCACCCTTATCAATCCACTATATATAATATGTTTCATTCACACACCCAGAAAAATGGAAAACGAAAAACTCCAACCTGCAAAATTCATAGACAGAAAACCAGAAAAATGAAAAAAAACACCTAAAGCTCAAGGCCGAATCAACAGGTTCGCAATAATCAGCACCAAAACCACCAAATTTCCTTCGAACCGCAACCATTTTTTAACCTTCATCCCTAACCTCAGTTGCGAAACCTCACCTTTCTGATTCCCTCTTCTTCCATTCTTCTGCAGCAACTTTTTCATGAAATAAACACAGCCACCATCTTCCACAAACTAACCTCACCTCTAAACCAACACCAAAATCACTTACCAGTAAAAGCCGAAAACCCCATTGCCATTTCACTTCCGCCGAAACCACCTTTCAATGACCTGAGCCACCGCCGGATCCGCAGCCAAACACTTCTTCAACTCACCGTAAAACACCATCTCAAAGCTCCATCCGAAAACCAGACGAACCGAATCATCCTTTCCGGTAGCCACCACACAAACTCTAAAACCCGTCGGAAACACCAAAGCCAACAATCTCAAACGCCCTTCAATCTTCTCAAAACCACCACCTCACTGAACTCTTCCGCCGTTCACAAACCATTCCCTTCACCACACTTCAACCTCCTCAAACCATCAGCCGGAAACCACGAGTCCGAAAACCGAATCCATCACCACCCTTTCGCCGCAACAAACACAAACCGTGCGGATTCACCCAAATCAGAACGCCACAAGCCGCGACCAAGAACCGTCGCGCAAACCCAGCCGCGACCACCGCGATTCAGAGACAGAGGCGCGGACGAGAGAGACGGGATCCAAAGCCAACCACCGGAGAGAGAGAAAGAAACCAGCGAGCAGAGAGACCGAGCAAACCCGATCGTGAGCCGCCGCTATCGCCACTGTGAGAAACAACCGTTGCCGATTTGCTTTGAGGGTGGGTGTTTTTTCTTTTTTACTTATTTTTTCGTTTGAATTGAACCTGGGAAGAAGAAAGTCGTATCCTTTTCTCTTTATACTGAATGTGTGGTTTTAATTCTAATCCTAACCCTTGCTTTTGTTTTATTATTTATTATTATTATTATTATTAATAATAATATTATTATTATGTTTATTTTCTTGTTTAGATGCTGGGCTCAGCCCATGTTTATTTGTTTACTGATACATACTTTAATCAGCGACACACCCCTCTCTGCTTTATTTGTCTTTTTTTATTATTATCCTTTTTCTTCATTTATTATTTTTGTTATTCTGTTTTTGTTATAATATTGGTAATTGATATTTTGTTTATTTTTATTCTTATAATCATTTTTTTAATTGTTATTTCTTTTTTAATAATCTTTTGGTTTAGAAGAAAAACATTTTTTAAAAAAAGGGGGCGTCAATAATTTCTTTATTCTATTTTTTGGGCCGATGATATTATAAAAGGCCGTTTTCGCCCGATTACATTTAATCGGTGATGAGCGGTCAATATGAGGCCCTCTTTTATTTTATTCTATTATTTTGAACAAAAACATTTGTAATATAATTCAATTCATTTTATTTATTATTTAATTTGTTTAGTTATTCAATTTATTATTTATTTAATATTTTGCAATTCAATTCAATTTATTTATTCATTTATTTTCGCATTCAAAAAGAAATTACGATTCGACTCCTCATAGAACGATTTCATTAAATCGGCTCTAAGGCAGTAAACGAACCAAATTTTGTCGCGTCCCAAAAAGGTCCAACGCCTTCGAATAGTTGCGCTCGAAAAAGGTCCAACGCCTTCAAATAGTTGCGTCCCGATTAAACAGGCCGAACGCCTTCGAATAGTTCAAACACACTGCACACACGCTTTCTCTTGGGCTAATTACAACGAGACCATTTATTTCTCGCAATCCCCTGTATTTATTTTGTATCCCTCTCCCATTATTTTGTACGCATTTTATTTTCCGCATCTTATTCAATTTTGAATCCTTGGTCCAACGCCAAGCGATTGCACTTGCACACTTGCACTTTATTTTCCAGTTATTTTCGTTTATTAGGATCCTCCTATCCTTGCGAGCCGAGCGCTTCGTGCCTCGCTAAACAAACCACAAAAATAACCTCCAATTGCATGCACCCTTTAAACTTCAAAAAACCAAAACGATTCTTTTTAGATCCAAACCCTTGATCCAACGTCAAGCGGCTTTAGGAAATAAAACACTTTAATAATACGAGAAGATCTGTACGCCACGAGCCTTAAGCGGTAGAAAGGGGGATAACGAGCTTTCGTTACTCGCTCCGATTATTTTGACGCAGGACACTCGTCTTGTTGGGCGAGATAAACTATCCATAGTCTTTAGTACATTCGACTCCTAAACCCTTTCATCGACGAAAGGTAATAAAATCAAACATCCATACCCTTAGTAGGCCGAACTACGAGGCTTTGACTTTCCCATTGCACACGGGAGTACGTAGGCACAAGGATCTCAATCCTTGCCGAGCACCTAGGTTCAATCTAACTTATAATTCAACTCATTTCCCTCTAGCAAGCAATTCGTTTAAGCATAGACATCCTTTCTCGCGCGTTAACTTAGATGGTTCCCATCGAGTACGATGGATGTAGGGGGTGCTAATACCTTCCCCCTGCATAACCGACTCCCGAACCTAGGCAATGGTTCCGTTGACCTTTGTCCTCATCCTTCTCCTCCCGGGTTGTATCTATATCTTCCCTTTCCCTCTTCGGGAATAAATAGAATTAGGTGGCGACTCTTCAGTCCGTCCGGCGCGCGGCTCCGTCCATTTCGGATCGCGTGAGGTCGTATTTTTCGAGGTACGACAGCAGGAAGTAGCGGACTTGGCATTACAGATCGAGATATCTGATCTCACTCATACCTCAGATGTCAATGCTCTATATCAGGAGATTGAAGAGCTTCAGAGGGAGATAGCTGAGATTCGTGGATCGAACCAGGAAGAGAGGCCTACCACATGATCGTTTTACACTGACATTATTAATCTAATATTTAATTTCGTTTTCATGCTTTATTTTATTTCTCGCATCTCCAGACATATTTTATATTATCGCATATATTACATTTTCCATGTACTTTGATTTTTTATATATTATTTCATGCACTAATCTCATTTTTCTCTTTTTTCTTTCATTTTATTTTATTTTATTTTATGTCGAATAAAGAAAAAAATATAAGAACAAAAATATTTTCATTTTTGTCTTCATAAAAAAAATATGCAAGCTTCATGCCTTAGAAGAAAGAAGAAAACGCTATCCGGACCCCCCCCCCCCGAAGACCGAAGGTACGCAAGGCCCAAAAGAAGAATTGAAAATTTCAAGGCCCAAAGGAAAAATAGCCTTATGGCGGGCGCTATAGACCCATGGCGGGCGCCACACCGTCCTACCTTATTTTCGGGGCTGATTCTTCTCCCCCACCATTTTCACACCTTCAAACTTCCAAAACCCATTTTTCCAACTTCCAAAAACCCCATTGAACCCCATTAAAGCTCCCACATTTCCAAAACATTCACTATCTATAAAACCCATCCAAAATCCATTTTTATTTTCATCCACCACAAACCATAAAAATCCAACCTTTACCATTTCTCACATAAACCATTCTTCACCATTTTTCACTTCTCAAGGAGCAACAACAATGGAGTTCAACGGATATCTTCTTCGCGATGGAGACCGGGAGATAGGCAAAGGAAAATTATTCAAAGGCTTCAGAGTCGAGAAATTCTCTCGACTAGGTACGTCGATGATAACTGTCTTTACTCTTTGGGTCTGTATCATAGTGTTTTTCATTTATTAGATTTTCTAGGCTTGCATAATATTTTTGTTAATCAGGAACCTACCTATGAGAGGCTGGCAATTGTGTTTTTAAGTTCATTGATATACACTGTCAGTCCTAACACTGCTAACATAGTCGATAATGTTAATTTTAGACTGTTACGAATTGAATACGAATACAGTACCTGCAAACTAACAGGCTTGTTAGGAATCCCTCATAGGGAAGGTGCTATATGTGAGGCACATTTGGATTCGGAATGGTCGGCCAAAGTATTTTCCTTCATGCAGAGGATATCAAGTACTTCAATAAATTCTTTTGAAGGAATACTTGCGTCGACCATCCATAACCCGACCATAAGAGTTTTCAGATATCTTTTGGCATGTACTATTTTTGGTCGGGAGAGTCCAAATAAGGTAAACGCTAAAGAGCTCCTATTTTTGTAAGGATGCCTCACTAATACTCATATCAATCCGGTCTCGTTTATGCTTTCGCACATGGCTTTAACTATTAATAAAATAGGACCGATTGTTTTTGGAGGACTTGTTACGTCTATTGCTCGGGCTCTTGACCTGAACAATGAGATAGCTACGCTTGAACCACTACCTCCTCGCACAATTAATTTAAAATTTCTAAAAGACATGAAATTGTGCCGAACGAGGAGAGCAAGTGGTTATGAGTTGATGGTTCATGGGGTAGTTATCCCATTTGTTGCTTTACCTTGCAGTAGACGTACCGATGTACGTAATGAAAGGAACTAGACCTATGATCTGAATGCTCCACCTGTTTTGGGTCCACTTCCTCCTAATATTCCTGATGGGGAGGCACATGACACTGATGAAGAATATGATCGGAGAGAGCATTCTCTCGTACCTCACGTGTCCCCCCATCACCCGTCATAGTTACACACCGCACCATCTTTCTTTAACCCTGTTGCAGGTGCTACTCCTGGATTCTATGTCACTGAGGAGATGTGGCGTGATATGACGGCTAGAGAGGAAAGGCGAGACAACATACTCTCTACTATTTCACAACAACTGACGGACAACATGAGCTTCATGCAACAATCACGATTGGTTTCGGATCGTGCCTACAGTAACGTTTGTCACGCCTTGACCGACATCACATCAGAGCAGGCCCGTCAGCGAGAAGTCAACCGTCGGCACCACCAGCTTATGGAGGCCACTCAAGGTTCCATCTTAGGTAACCTTCGAGAGGTCCGGGGTGCCCAGGCTTCCTTATCAGCACGACTTGACCGGAGGGACCAGCAGCGCAGTAGATCCCATCGTTCCAGACCATCACAGCAGGACGACGAGGGCACCAGTGCTCCTCCACAGTAGTTTTCCAGGTTACTCTCCTTATCTTATTTCGAAACATTGGAGACAATGTTCTATTTAAGTGTGGGAGGGGATTTTATTGCTTTCTATCATTTCCCTTCTTAGTTATTTATTTGCTTTCTATTATTTTCCTTTTCAGTTAGTTATTTAGTTTAAGTTTTCTTAGATAATGCATGAGTCTGACGAGACACCAGTATAGTGTATCTTTAGTACATCCTCATTTTCCCCATTTCCTTAGCCTTACCAAAAATTTTTTTTAAAAGAAAACAATGTTGTTTCACATGTTTTTTGGGCTTTGAGACAGGTTTGGATTAGGATGTGGTGACTTGGGTAAACCTTTTGAAACATCAGTACCATTTTAGCACCATAGACCCCTTGAATATAGGAATCACTCCTAAACCCCGCACACCGTGGCCTTTATTATCATTCAAAAATTGTCCTAAGTAGTTTATTCTAGCAGTCAGCTCCGGCCTAAGCATGCTCTACGTAGGGGGCCGATGAACATAAGTGAATGATTCAGTGCTAATAAAAAAGAAAAAGGCAAACTCTGGGATAGGTGACCCTCACAAAGTCATTTAAACCGAAAAAAGAGAAGAAAATTTTTTTTGCCACAAAAAGAAAAAAAATTGCAATCACCTATTGTTAGTTGGTTCAGAGGTATCTGGCACTTAACTTGGTAGGGCGGATTACGATCTGATCCCCCGCAGCTACATTTAGGTCAAATAAAACGGGTTTACACATGCTTATGTGCCTGAAACCCTATGTTTTGGATCAGAATCACTAACCGGTCACTCTACTATGAAGCATGTACGGATAACAGTCTTAATGTGATTGCGCCTGAATGAAAAAGACCCAAAAAGAGATGAGAAGATAGGCCTAGGTATTGTGGGATGACATGGGGTGGTTAATATAGGATTGAAGTTTGTGTCTGTGTTATTACGGTACCCTTGGTTCACTTAGTTAGTACTTGTCACTGCATCCTGACTTGAACTTAGAATCCCTCTTATCCCAAATCACGTGTTGACACCAATTTTCTTCATTTTTGAGCTTTAAATGTTTGCTTGAGGACAAGCAAATGTCTAAGTGTGAGAGGATTTAATAACACTAAATTTCACCGTATTTCTGACTCCGATTTCGCACACATTCTTAGTTTTTATTGTTATTTTGTTATGTTATTACTTTGTTTTTCTTTATTTTCAGGTTTTCTATGTAATCGGGGCCTAAATCAAGAAAAGGAGCGAAAAAGGAGTTGAAACGAACGAAAACCAAGAAATTCAGCTTTTTACACTTACGGCATCCACCATGGCTGGCGCCATGGGGTCAGCCATGACGTGGCCACGTCTCAAGATCACTCCACAACTGCTAAAGCCCATGATCCCCACTTTCTCCACCTTTTTGTGCCTATGGCGGGCGCCATGGCCTTGTGGCGAGCGCCACAAGGCAAAAATGTTTCCCTCCACTTTTTAGTGGAGGGGGCATCCTGGTCTTTTCTCACTTAATGTTTGCCTATAAATAGGACTTTAGAATTTCGTTTTTATCATCCAAACTTAGAATCTCTTAGGCATATATCAGTTTTAAAGTAGTAATCACTTCACATCGGGGTGTTACTACAATCGAGTGATCGAGTCTGTATGTGTCTGTGTGATCGAGTTTTGGAGCACTCTGGGAGGAAGTTAATCCTGCCGCCATTTTAATTCCAGTTCGTATTTTATTTTTCCTCATTGCTTTACTTTTATTTATTTCCTGCACTCGCTTTACTTTATTTATTTCCTGCACTCGTTTTACTTTATTTATTTCCCGCACTCACTTTACTTTATTTATTTCTCGCACTCGCACTACTTTATTTACTTTCCGCACTCGCACTACTTTTATTTACTTTCCGCACTCGCATTAATTACTTTTATGAAAAATAATAAAAAGAACTTTTACTTTACCATGTCTAACTAAATCCATAAAGGTTAGAATGTAAGGATCGTAATTGAACCAGTAATTCGTACAACTGTTCGTAGAAACACTTAAGGGCTATTTTAACTTTCAATTTAAGTTTAATTGTTTTTAACTATTTCAAAAACAGCCAAAAGCGCTTTGTCTAGTTCACTAGGATTTTTTAGATTAAAAAGAAAAGGGATTTTAAAACGATTTTCGGACGCGTTAAGAAGTTTAGAGTCTGGTTCGTGAGAACCTCTTTTTGCTAAGAAATCCAGGTTAAAGTACTTTTTAACTTAGTTAAGATACTATATTTCTTAAAAATAGGTTTACTACTCTAACGCAGTACGCACCTTTTTATCCGTGACAATAGGAGGGGTTGATTAGAGAGTACAACTCGGTTTTGAATACGCGAAAGCGACAGTTCCTGTTAAATTAGTTCTTTTCAAAGTAGAAAACATTGCCCATAAGTAGTTCTATTAACAAGTACCAGATTATCAATTGATTACGTGAATTACATTTGAGTCTGTCTTTATTAACTGTTTAAAATTACCATTTTATTTACCATTGCGCATTCCTTAAAACCATTATATTCAGTTGCCTTAGATACACACCATAACAACAGGTACGATAGATTGACACTTGGTCTCTATGGATTCGAAAATCTATTATATTACTCTGACGTGTTCGTACACTTGCGAAAAATACGCATCAACGACCTAGGATGAACCTAACAATTTCTAGTTACAATACTAGGGCACATTATTGCTTTATGGTAAGATTTCCTAACTCTTTCACTATTCTTGATGCTTTTAATTATATAGTTTTCAAACATATAATTCTAACATTTTAATTTAATTATCACAATTAAACTAATCCCACAATAATCTCATTATCCCTACTTTCACTCAATCTTCATGATTTAATATATATACCACAAATCGGTTAATACCACAATCAATCAATTCACACCTTTAATTAATACCGAAATTAAATAAATCTCATAAATTAATTAATCTAAAAAATTAATTAATTTCACTTCTAACTCAGTATTTAATCTCACCATTGGATAGTACATTGTCGTAGCTTTCCAACGCTTCAAACGGGGACCAAAACAGACTTACGGTTCAAAAGATATAGTGTTAATCGGTTAACCATTTGGTTAACCGGTTAATCTGTCTAAATTTCACGTAAAACACTATTTTTCATTGGTTAATCGGTTAACCATTTGGTAAATCGGTTAACCCTGTTGCAGAAGCTCAAAAATCATATTTTTAAATCACAAAACCCATCCAAACTCACCCAAAACTCTATGGATCATCCAAGCAATCATAGTAGGTTTAACATACATGTAACCTGACTATTCTACCCGATTATTTCAGCATTTAATTCCATTAGAAACTTTGGTTTCACAATTTATCAAAATCTAACCTAAACTCTAAACATCAAAAACTCTTAAAAGAAAAAGCTTCTA
This sequence comes from Lathyrus aphaca, assembly GCA_963966055.1. Taxonomy (NCBI): domain Eukaryota; kingdom Viridiplantae; phylum Streptophyta; class Magnoliopsida; order Fabales; family Fabaceae; genus Lathyrus; species Lathyrus aphaca. Next base: position 499,983,935 of record OZ014521.1, read on the forward strand.
ACTAGAACCCACCTTGACAATGAAGAGGAGTTTGATGAAGATGATGAAGAAGAATGAAGAAGAATGATGATCCAAGAATTCTTGAGCTTCTAAGTTTTCTCTTCCTCTTCTCTTTTCTTTTCCCTTTCTTTCCTTTTTCTTCTTCTTACCAATCTTAACACATAACTTGTTTTCATTCTTTTATAACAACACAATAGTTATATTGATATAACTATTGGTTAGTACTCTAACGGTTCCAAATTGAGAGTATCCAAAAATGTCTCTGAGTCGAATATTTAATAAAACCTCTGAGTCAGATAGTATTAATCAATTAATTTAAGTTCGTCAGTTGCTCTAATTATTTTAAATGAAAACTCTCAGAGCACACCAGAACCCTATTAAATTTAATTAATATTGTCCAAAGCATTTTATTAAAATATGGGATATTACATCCTCCCCTCCTTAAATTTAAATTCGTCCTCGAATTTCCTTTACTCAAAACAACTACAATTTACAACACTGTCTCAGATCTATACATATCCTTACTTCTTCTATATACTCTGACATATTCAAATTCCAATTCGACTTTGTGGCTTAAAGTCCTCGTTCATAACAAATCAAACTTCACGTCCTTACTCATACGCTTGTTTCAACATTGGGTTAACTTCCAACTTACTAATTTCGCAATTCGTCTGTTGTTTCATAAAGAATCACTTAGTCACATCTCTCCCCCGGAGAAACATACCACGTTAAAACCTTTTATTGATTCTCAACACGAGACAAAATACTCCGACTTACCTCGACAAGGTTCTACAAGGCATCTTGGCGAGATCCCTTCCTTGTACAATTTCCCAACAAAAGCATCCTATTAAGATCCTCTAATCACTAATGATATAACAAAAGTTGTCAAAAGACTTTTCCACCAATCCCACTTGATCTCACAGCAAAACTGTAACCATTTACGCCGGACACTTTGTTCTCTCAGTATCCTACTATAGACAACCTACTTAGAATAAAATTCCCCTTTGATCCTCAACAATCTAACTGAATTCCTTCATCTGTCTCCTTCCCCTATGCTTTCAAAGCCTAACCACGAAGATACCACGAATTCCCAAACAATACTAAGAAGCTGATAGTTTACAGAGAAAATACGTATCCATTGGAGCTCTCACCAACCAATAGAATAAGAACTTGCAACATGCAACGGTAGAACAATCCGCCTGGAAACCGCTTAATAGTGACTCCAGTCCAAACTCTCCAGTGTTGCACTCTTGCAGTCATAACTCACACCAATTCCAATTTCCATTCTAAACTCGAAATAATTCATCCAATCAAGCTCAACCAATCTGACCATGGTTACTATGTTCCTTATCATTTCCCTTTACAAGATTCCACTCACCCAAAGTTTCCGCTAACACAAGGTCTCCATTAATAACAATGCAATCACGCCATAAAACTTACAACAACCAGTGAGTCACAAACACCAAACTCAAATCATCCCTAGTACACTTGCGGGTTTTCATAACACCTTCCTTTTAAATACAATATTTCGCTTACTCACCATTTTGGATCACACAAAACTTATCATTCGAATTCACTTCTCTCAAGGGTCTTGTTCCTTAAACGATCCAATTTACATGCTTAACTTCAGGACATCATCTCTTATTAACACAATAATTCAGATACTAAAACATTTCTGGAAAGACCAACACTTCACGAATCTCTTATAACTTCTCAATTTAGGTCCTTAGTAGTCGCAATGACAACGTATCAAAAATTCAGATCATTTACTATTTACTAATCCTGCTAAAAAGGTAATTCAACACTTTAACCTCTGATACTTCAAACGAAAGCCAAAACAAACTTACAGTTCAGAAAGTACGATTCTCTAAAGTCTTCCACAAAAGTCATGTGTCAATCGATTACCTATCTGAGGCTAAACGGTCGAACACAACTAAACTTGCTCCTCTTTCTAACAAATAATCCAACTCGGAAATACCAATCTAGTCCACACTAACTTGTAATATGATTCTCACTCGCGGTTTCTAAACATGTGTAACAAGTGCCCTCCATTCACCACTCAAAATAACATAGAATGGGCACAACATGCAGATCACAAACTCCAACAAGCGACAAGGTAGAACTACCATTTTTTTACGGTCACAACACGAATACTCAACGAAATAGTTCGATTCCACTCGTACAACGATGTTAGTAGGAAACGACGATGATGACACCAAAAATGGTTATTGGTCACAAGCTAACACTTAATTCGTCCGTAATTAGAATCCAACATACAATCCTTATCAGGAAGAAAACAAAACAATGGACATCTCATGTCTTAGTATACAACTTTGTCCTCTCTCTCTCTCTCTAAGTTCCTTGGCGAGAATTAGTATCAACAACAACATTCTTAATCTCACTAGGGGCACATTCCAAATACTTCGATTGTTCACCTACACAGGAGCTTTCCATCAAGCTTGAAAACTAAGGTAGTGCACTCCTCTGAAGAACCTTGATGTCTCTACTAATGTATTAACGGGGGCTCCCTTACCCTCTAGTAATCATTGCATAGAATGTCTCCACAGCTTCCTATCGGTACCAAGAACACTTCAATCGGGCACTTCAGTCAATATGTAAGAATCTTAGAAAACAAGTTTCCAAAACTTAATAATGACACCCGGCCTCTACCAGGAGGGTAACCGATTACTCTGTGCAAATCTTAACTTCCAGTAGCCAAAAGAGATTTAGAAACATAAATCTGTAACCGGGTACTACCCAGAGGGTAATCCGATTACTCTAACATAGAAGCACACTTTTGGTCTTCATTGCTACCTAAACCTCCAAAGCTCATCCTAATCACGTCTAACAGTTACAACCATACCAACAGACGATTCCACGCATATAGCAACCACACTACCAATGTCCTTATGGGTGAACCATCATTTCTTACACTTCTTTAGCTTTAGTTTCGACAACAACTTAGTAACTCCTCTCATGTTAATACCGTTCCCATACCGTGTTCACTTCACGTCTATAGTAATCCTCTCATGCTCAACCATAATCCATTTTACTAGAATTTTCCCGAATCCAAGGTGTCTATTCTATCACTTATCACAACTTTATCAATTTTGTACTTCATACTTCTCATATTGCTAAATAACGCTTATTCTTCCTTCGACACTATACCTTATACTATTCCTTGGGTCACTCAATAATTCTGAATTAATCTCTTACTAAAATATAACACCCTGATGCATTACTCTTATCTTTGTCTCTTCGGTCACAACCAGACATACAACTCCAACTTCTACTCTTCGTTGGGGGTATACTTGTCTCACTTGAAACATGTAATCACATATTTGTGTTTCTCTTCACGTTTCACCACGACTTTAGGTTCTCAAAAGAAGGAACATTTTTAACTTGTAACTTCTATCCACCTGAGGGGTATTTTCCAAATACATTCTTGAAGTACTCTCGCTCAACCAATATGCCACCAAGACCTTAGAACTGAGACATTATCAATTAACTCATTCCTGAACTTACGTTACACGCTCCACAAGCATTCCCTCTTTTCGTGGAACGAGGTTTCTCAACACTCTTGTCCATACCAATGACCAGTATTGATCCACCAGTGACTTATGTACTCCTTGATACACTGACCACTCATCTTGCAGAGATTTATACTCTTTCAGACTCAATCCATTTCCAGGGGATTTCTCAAACAACACACTTCTCGGCAACTCCATGTTACAGGAAGTAAAACTCTTAATAAGACTCCAACTGAGCTGACCAAAGCTCCTTCTGCTAACTCTTGGATTGAGCTTACTCGCACAACACAAGTTACAACTACACTTCAGAGTCCTCATGGTCTCACAACCATGATCCTACCTATCACATACATGGCATTAGGCTGATCAGACCCAATACTATGTAATATGATATTAAGAACCATGTCGTCCATACACACTTAAGAGGCAGGAAAGATTTACTTATGATGTTTCAAGGCTAGTTCGAGGATACGACTTGCTCTGATACCAACTGCAACACCCCATATAACATATATCTAGAATAATATCATACAATGTTAATTTTTGGTACTGACACCATCATAAGTGCCTAATAACATAATTCACATTCTTGACCAACTATAAAAATTATATACAACAATGGTGCAAGACATGGAAATCATACTAAAACAAAAGCTAAGATCAATACAATATCCAATATTGTACAAAGATACAGAATGCACAGTGAAAGACTAAATCTATGATTCACTTGAAACATCCCGAGCATAGCTCCACTTGTAAATCATACATGCAAAAGGAGCCTGAAAAGCAACAACAATAGTGGGGTGAGATAACAACATCTCAGTGGGTTCCCTATCTTAGAGTTCTCTCGGCTCTAAGGGTTCTATCAAAACCTAACTCAAGTCTTTACAAAAACAAAACGACCTTGAGTTCACACGTCTCATTCTCGTTGGAACCACGTCCAAGAGTTCTACAAATCCTACTATCACTAGCTAGGATATTACCTTTTACTTCTCATGGGACTCGATATAACACCCATCTCAAGCCTAAGGTCAATTGTCAATTCTCCATAAGGAAAACAAAATGAGATGGAATAACTAAAACAACGTTCTCGACACTTCATGTGGGACTTGTAACACCCCCTTTCTATACCCCCAAATAAACAATTAAATCATTTAGGCACATAATAAAAATTTCATCAGAGTATATTTGAAACATGGTATAAAAGAGGCATGTCACATCAACAGTGAAATTAAAACATACAACACCTGCTCATACAAAGATATGCAACAAACGGGGTAACTTACAACAGAAAGATTTCATCCTTACACCTGTATTCAAATAGCTGTCGTACCCCGAAAAATACGACCTCACACGATCCGAAAAGGACGGAGCCGCGCGCCAGACAGACTGAAGAGTCGCCACCTAATTCTATTTATTCCCGAAGAGGGAAAGGGAAGATATAGATACAACCCGGGAAGAAAAGGATGAGGGCAAAGGTCAACGGAACCATTGCCTGGGTTCGGGAGTCGGTTATGCAGGGGGAAGGTATTAGCACCCCCTACATCCATCGTACTCAATGGGAACCATCTAAGTTATCGCACGCGAAAGGATGTCTATGCTTAAATGAATTGCTTGCTAGAGGGAAATGAGTTGAATTATAAGTTAGATTGATCCTAGGTGCTCGGCAAGGATTGAGATCCTCGTGCCTACGTACTCCCGCGTGCAATGGGAAAGTCAGAGCCTCGTAGTTCGGCCTACTAAGGGTAATGATTGTTTGATTTTATTACCTTTCTTAGACGAAAAGGGTTTAGGAGTTGAAATGTACTAAAGACTATGGATAGTTTATCTCTCCCAACAAGACGAGCGTCTTGCGTCGAAAATAATCGGAGCGAGTAACGAAAGCTCGTTATCCTCCTTTCTACCGCTTAAGGCTCGTGGCGTACAATTCTTCTCGTATTATTAAAGTGTTTTATTTCCTAAGACCACTTGACGTTGGATCAAGGGTTTGGATCTAATCGAAATGTTTTGGTTTTTTGAGGTTAAAGGGTAAATGCAAATGGAGGTTATTTTGTGGTTTTGTTAGTGAGGCACGAAGCGCTCGGCTCGCAAAGATAGGTGGATCCTAATAAACGAAATGACTGGAAAATAAAGTGCAAGTGTGCGAGTGAGATCGCTTGGCGTTGGACCAAGGATTCGGAAATAAAATACGGGAAATAAAATGCGTACAAGGTAATGGGAGAGGGATACAGAATAAATACAGGGGATTGCGAGAAATAAAGGGGCTCGTTGTAGTTTGCCCAAGAGGAAGCGTGTGTGCAGTGTTTCGAACGGTTCGAAGGCGTTCGGCCTTTTTTCGGGACACAACTATTCGAAGGCATTGGACCTTTTAATCGAAGACAACTATTCGAAGGCGTTGGACCTTTTTGGGACGCGGCGAAATTTTGTTCGTGAACTACCTTAGAATCGATTCAAAATCGGAATCATTCTATAAGGAGTCGAAACATAATTTTTAAAATGCGAAAATAAATGAATTAAATAAATTGAATCGCAAGAATTAAATAAAAATAAAATAATGAATTAAATAATTAAATGAATTAAATAATATCAAGATAAAATAAAATAAATTAAATTAAATTACATGTTTGTTTGTTGGAATAATAAAATGAAAAAATTAATTACAAGGAGGGCCTCATATTGACCAAAGATCACCGATTAAAATCGGGCGAAAAATTGGCCGTTTAATATATCATTGGCCCAAAAAGAAATGCAATGGAAATAAAAAATGAAATGATCTATTCAATCTCCTTTTTTTTTGGACACATTTTTTTAAAATTATCAAGCAAAACAAAATAATAATAATAAAAATAAATAAGGAAACAAAAATGAGATAAGGAAAGGTGGTGCAGTGTTGATGTTAGGGTGTATATTTAATAAATCACTATGAACCGGCCTCAAAGGCCCTAACATCATTCCAAACCAGTTTTTTTTTTTAAATAAACAAAATAAAGAATGAAAAGAATAATGATAACATTTTCCTCTTTTTTTTTAAAAAATAAATAAATACATTAGAACCCGAACAAGGGAATCAAGGAATGTATACTATTAACTAAAATCAACTTACTAAAATAGTAACTAAAATCAATTATTAAAATAAAACATTAATAAGATAATAAAAAAGAAAAGCTTAACCGCATAAATCAATTGAAAGGGTGGATACAATAAATGGTTTACTGGTATGTAGGGTGAAACAAAGGTTGTAGCTTAAATCCAAATATTAATAAAACAGACATAATAAAATAATAATCCAAATATTAATAAAACAGAAATAATAAAATAATAATACAAACAAAGATCAAAAGGGTTTGCAGAAAACACATACCCACCCTCTTGTATTTCTCAAACGCAGCTCTCGGATTCGCCGCGTCTCAATCGCCTCTCAGCGCTCGCGATTCGCCTCCATCTCGGCTCTCTCGCTCAATCGACGGCAGTTCTCACTCGCATCCTTCAACGGCGGTGCGACGGTGGCGTGTCCTGTTATGGTGATGGCGCGATTCACGGCGGGTTCGCGGTCCTCGCTCTCTCAAAGACTCGTCCGTGACTCGTTTTCAGCGGCGTCCGCGTGGTTTGAATCTTGCTACAGTTTTGTTCAATGATTAGGGTTTGCGGTTTGGAGTTCGAAGGAGGTGGTTCCGCAGCGGTTGTTGTTGGTTCGCGAAGGAGTTCGTGGTTTGGCTTGGTGACACGGTGAGGTTTTTCTGCGGTTTGATGTTGGTATTTAACGGTTTGGTTCGTGTCTGAGATTTTGTGGCTTCAGCTCTCACTCTCACTCTCACCTTTGTGTTTAATGTTTTGAACCCAGTTTCGGTCAGCTTCTTCTCACGGTTTTCGTGCGGTTTTGTGAAGGTTTTATCGTGTTTGTGTTTTGTATGGTGGTGAGTTTGTGATTTGGTTGCGGTTTGGTGGAAGTGTGATGTTGAGAGGTGTTCGATTTACTCGATTTGGAGCAGAAAAAGGTTTGGTTGTGGAGGTTTTGTGAAAGATTCGGCTTTGCAAAGGGATTCAAAGATTGGTGTTTAATGGAGGTTTTGCAATGGTGAAAAAGAGGAATAGGATGTAAGGGTGGTGGTGCGGTGAGGAAAAATACAGAGATTGTTTATTGTTTTGTTTCTGTTCATATGAGTGTTTTTGTGATGCTTTTCTTATTTCTTTTGCAGGTTTTTTTGTATATTTTTCCAGGCCTGATGATTGAATGAATAAGGGGTTGATGTATAGAGGAATATAAGAGGGTAGATTGAGAAGAATTGGGTAGAAAGAGATTTGGAGGAATATTTATTTTTGATGAGCTGTGAAAAGTGGTACTGGGAGTTTGTTATGTGTGCTGGAATTGTGTGGATATTGTGGGATAGAGAGGAGTGTACTACAGATTTTTTTTGTGGTGGTGGGATTGGACACACATTGGTTGATTTTGTGAGATCTTTATTTTTTATAATGATAAAAACTAAGACTAATAATAATAGTGATGGTATGAAAAGAAATAATAGTAACAATAAATAAAAGGACAAAATAATAATAATCATAACTAGCTAAAAAAAGAATAGAAATAATAATAAAAGTAAAAAAGATATAATAGTAATAATAATTCTAAAAGAAAATAATAATGATAATAATATCTATAAATGATTCAAATAATAATAATAAAATAAGAAATTAATGGTAATGATTATAATGGTTATAGTAGTAATGAAAAAGAACCTAAAAGATAAATTTGTAAATGAGTTTTTTTTGTAAATTTCGGATGAAATTGATTAATGGAAAAAAAAATAAAAATAATAATAATAACAATAATAAAAAATGAAAATGAAATAATAAGAATAATAAAAATAATGATAATAATGAAAATGGTTTTATATAGGAATAATAATTATAAAGATAATTATATTAAAAATGAAAAAAATGGTGATAGAAGTTGAATTCATAGAAAAAGGGTAGAAAAAAACAATATGAATTAATAAATAAAAATATGATTTTTTGGTATATTTTTGTGAATGGGCTTAGAAGAAGAAAAATGATAATGGGTTTTGAAATAAAAAATAAAAATGATTTTGAATAAAATAATGAATATAAAAAGGATTAAAAGTGGAAAATAGAAAATGAAGGTGATAATCGGACAAATGCCTCCACACAGCACCGCACACACAAACCCTGACAAACTCAAATCGACTCGATTTTTCGTACAAAAGGAAATGACTTATTTTTGGATTTTTTAAATGTTGGTTAGACAGAAAAATAACGCAGGTAGGACAAATTTGGGGTATGACACTTACACCTGTATTCAAATGATTCAAATGACAAGCGGAAACATACTCAACAATTTCAAACTTATATACTTATCATAATTATATCAACAAGTTTGATTCACCAAATATTTCATTTCTACATAAAACATTCATCACCAAAATACATGTACAAAATCTTCACAAAAGACATTAAGCCGACCCTAGCTACCCGGTGCTACATATCAGAGCCGACCGACCAAAAAGATGAAGACAAACTTCACAAAAAGACCTCCAGCAACCTACTCTGCAATGCCTCATAGAGCATCATAAAACAACAGAAGGGTGAGAAACATTATCATAATAACATGTTATCACCACAAATCATTTCTCATCGCCCATATACATCACAATGTATATATATATATATATATATATATATATATATATATATATATATATATATATATATATATATATATATTCACACTACCACATTCATTCTGCACAATTTACATAAACATATATTCATTCATGTTTATTCACACATATACACTACAATTCATATATATATATATATATATATATATATATATATATATATATATATATATATATATATATATATATATATATATATATATATATATATATATATATATATATATGTATATATATATATATATAAACAAGCATGTTTTCATCAATACATACTTTCACCTCCATATAAACATATATATATATATATATATATATATATATATATATATATATATATATATTCATGTTTATTTCATCAATTCACAATTTAGATGATAAATGTAAATCATAGAGACCGACACACGAATCTATGCAGATGCAATGCGGTACCGACTCAATTATCAACAAGTTCACTCAGGAACTAATTGGAACCATCGCTCGTTACCTAAAGTAACTCCCAGTTGGGCATACGATATTCACCCATTGCTCACACCCCACATGGGCACACAATGTTTATGGATTGTTCACACTCCACACGGGCATACAATCTGATTGCTCACACCCCACACGGGCACACAATCAATGTGAATAAATCACCCATTGCTCACACCCCACATGGGCACACAATGTTTATGGATTACTCACATTCCACATGGGCACACAATCAGATTGCTCACACCTCACATGGGCACACGATCATGCTGTAGTCATCGCTCACACTCCACACGAGCACACGATGCTACAACGGATTAACAAAGAATCCACAACACAAGAATGCATACATTATGCTTCACATGCAAAATGACACACAACATTCTTGAAAATGCATATAGTATTCACAACATAATATCATGCATTTATCTCATTCAATTAACATATATTAGCATTCAATTTAAGTAATGTATACATTTTCCAAACAACCACAACATCACATCAAACCCATATTTCCATAATTAATTCATTTACGTTTTATCGGAAAAGTCGGGTGAAAGTCGGCTAAAAATTACATTTCTTAGCATCATTAGTTTCTACATGTTTTTAGCTTTGAATCGATATAAAGAACGCCTAAAACGGATAACCGAAACTAAAATTACGAATTAAAACACAAAACCTCCCAAAATCCCCAGGCTTGCTGAGCGAGGACAACTCGCTGAGCGACAACAGCGATTCCATAATTTCTCAGCTGCGCAATAGTCATCTCTAACCACCCAAAACTCAACAAAAACTCCAATAAACATGATCAATAACATGTATCTAACATCATACTTCGATTATAACAACTTCTAACCGATTAATCTACCATTTTCTCACAATTTCATCAAAAACCCTAACTTTTCATATTCTCTAACTTCATCAAAATCAAAACCCAATCATTCACATACATACATAATCATATACAAGATTAAGATACCAATGTTTATCACCCTTACCCGATTATTTCGATTCCTATGAGCAATCTTGAAGAATCCAAGCTTTTCCCTCTTTTCTTTTCTTTTATCTTCTCTTCCTTTTCTTTCTCCTCTTTTTCTTTCTATCTCTCTTTTCTTTCTATTTTTTCCACTCTTATATCTTTTTCTTTCTATCTTTCTTTCTAATTTTCTCTCTTACTAACTATTTCTACATTTAAACTCATTTCTTCATTTTCCTACAAAATATCATTTTTCTCACAAAAATATAATTCTATCTAAATTCTAATTTATCATTAAATAGCAAAAGTCTAAAATATTCTCCAATCCAATTTTACCCAAAAATCACAAAACGGTAAAATCGCATATCATACCAACATACCATCATTAACACATCAACATATCATATTATCATGTCAATTTCACGAATAAGACAATTATCACTCAAACAAAATAAAAGACTCAACAAAATTAGGAAATATCGAATCAGGGCGTTACATGACTCAATGTAATACCCACCTCAAGCGACTGCCAAAACGGATGCTTCCCGTGGGACTCAGTGTAATACCCACCTCAAGACTTACACAAATCGATGCTTCCCATGGGACTCAGTGTAATACCCACCTCAAGACTTACACATATCGATGCTTCCCGTGGGACTCAGTGTAATACCCACCACAAGACTTACACAAACCGATGCTTCCCGTGGGACTCAGTGTAATACCCACCTCAAGACTTACAGAATCCGATGCTTCCCCGTGGGACTCAGTGTAATACCCACCTCAAGAGTTACTCAAAGCTGACGGTACCTCAAGCCTTTACGGATGCTTCCCGTGGGACTCAGTGTAATACCCACCTCAAGGCTTACACAAGACATTTCGGAGAATACCACGTATAACGTGTCAAAGATTCGCAATGACCTAGGATGAACCTAAGCACCTCAGATTTCATACCATCTAACAATTTCTAGTTACAATACTAGGCCACATTATTGGTTTATGGTAAGATTTCCTAACTCTTTCACTATTCTTGATGCTTTTAATTATATAGTTTTCAAACATATAATTCTAACATTTTAATTTAATTATCACAATTAAAATAATCCCACAATAATCTCATTGTCTCTACTTTCACTCAATCTTCATGATTTAATATATATACCACAAATCGGTTAATATCACAATTAATCAATTCACACCTTTAATTCATACCGAAATTAATTAAATCTCATAAATTAATTAATCTCACAAGTTAATTAATTTCACTTCTAACTCAGTATATTATCTCACCATTGAATAGTACATTGTCGTAGCTTTCCAACGCTTCGAACGGGGACCAAAACAGACTTACGGTTCAAAAGATACAGGTTTTTAAACATTTTCCCAAACTGACAGAGTGTTAATCGGTTAACCATTTGGTTAACCAGTCTAAATTTCACGTAAAACACTATTTTTCATTGGTTAATCGGTTAACCCTGTTGCAGAAGCTCAAAAATCATATTTTTTTATCACAAAATCCACCCAAACTCACCAAAAACTCTATGGATCATCCAAGCAATCATAGTAGGTTTAACATACATGTTACCTGACTATTCTACCCGATTATTTCAACATTTTATCCGTTAGAAACTTTGATTTTATAATTTATCAAAATCTAACCTAAACTCTAAACATCAAAAACTCTTAAAAGAAACCCACCTTGACAATGAAGAGGAGTTTGATGAAGATGATGAAGAAGAATGAAGAAGAATGATGATCCAAGAATTCTTGAGCTTCTAGGTTTTCTCTTCCTCTTCTCTTTTCTTTTCCCTTTCTTTCCCTTTTCTTCGTCTTACCAACTCTTAACACATAACTTGTTTTCTTTCTTTTATAATAACATAATAGTTATACTGATATAACTATTGGTTAGTACTCTAACGAGTCCAAATTGAGAGTATCCAAAAATGTCTCTGAGTCGAGTATTTAAAAAAACCTCTGAGTCAGATAGTACTAATCAATTAATTTAAGTTCATCAGTTGCTCTAATTATTTTAAATAAAAACTCTCAGAGCACACCAGAACCCTATTAAATTTAATTAATATTATCCAGAGCATTTTATTAAAATACGGGATATTACATGAAAAGTGCCAAAAAATCTACTAAATAATCACACTAATATGCACTTATCATATTACTTATACAACACTAGTTTAGTAATAATTATGCTTATGACAATTTCTTTTGTTACCAAACAATTCATGAATAAAGTTAATTTGGTCGAATGTTTTGGTCACACGATTTGTCGATAAAAGCAATGCTGAGACATAGTCGTTAGCGATATATAATAGTGTATTGCTGCTGAAAAATATGTACAAATATTAGGAGAATCAGATTCTGTCAAAACAAGCCAAAACATGTTCCTCCCACAATAAATAAGTTGGAAAGTTATATTTTGTTTTTCTTAAAAGACCATGTGGTTCGACTAAATTTTGGTAAAACATTGATATGATCAAGATCAAGAAATCTGCTAAAGATTAAAGAAGTTACAGAAGATGTCCTTACCATATAACATGACATCTTCCTAATATAGCAGGTTTATATACTTAACAAATCTGTCAAAATTTGGTGCGAATTTGCAGAGTGGATCAAGGAGCATAGATAGAAAGCCCAACAACAAAAGACTATAAAATAAGACTTAGACATAGAGTTAAATTAACCTTTGTAACTTTTATATCACTCGTAACTTTTTAACCTAAATACTTTGTAAAATAAGGGTTTAGGGTTTGATAGTCGCCGACTCTCTTAGGAGTTAGAAGTCTTTCCCTTCTGCAGTATGAGACGCAGGGTGGAAGGAAGAGATACAAGGGGCATAACCAGAAGCCTTTAGGTAATGGTTTGTGTAATGTTCTTGGACGAAGCTTTGAAGCAAGTCCAGGATAACTTGGAGGTTGTAAACACCCCAAATTTGCCCTCTCTTTTTCTCACATCATAGCTTATGATCTTTCATATTGCATTTGCATAAGCACATCATTTCACATTGCATAATTTGTTTCACTGCATAAGTTGCACAATTAGGGTTTGTGATCAGATAAATCCAAGAAGTGGTCTGAGCCATCTCAAAGTTATTGAAACTTTCCAAGAGGGTCCATGTGTGTTCTATGGTCATAATATGCTCCCCAGGGTTCTTAAAAGTCAAGAAATCACAAAGCATTGCAAAGGCATGGAAGTAGACTGAGCAGTTTCTACACAGATGACCTAAAATTAGGGTTTTGGGTTTGAGGCCCTTAATCTAATTTTTTTTGGCCATTCTTGATTCCATTGGTCTTAATATGTTATAAGGAGCATGTGTACCAAATTTGATGAAGAAATTCATTGTGGAAGGCATTTGATCAACTGGTAACTTATTGTGCAAGAAAAGTCAGAATCAGGGCATCTGAGGCCACCACCAATGGTACCAAAGGGTCATCTTCATCATTTTGAGATTCTATAATCTTTATTTGATCTTAGAAGTGGTTAGAAGTTCACAAGATTGAAAAATTTCAAGCCATTTGCAAACTTTCCATTTTTGGACATGACTTGTAATCAAAACTTTCCATTTCGGGAAAGATTTTCAACCTCCTCTTTCTTGATCAAAAAGGCTTCAAATGAAAAATCTTAAAACATGAAAGTTGTAGATTGGATCTTCCCATTTTCAAAAAGTACAAGAACTCCTCTTGATTCATCCTAGAACTCAAGATATGATGTTTTAAAGTTGGGAAAAATCTTATAATTTTCAAGTATGTGCCAAAGAGGGATTTTTGCAAAATCAAGTTTTAAGACTTCTAATAACCTCTAATCCACTTCTAAGCTCCATAACATGATCACATAACTTTCCTTGACCAAATTTGTGCCTTGTATCACAAGATTTCATGCCTAATCTTCATGAAATTTCCAAAGAGGGAAAATTGCAAAACATATGCAATCTTGCAATCCAAGCCATACAACTCACAAAATCTCATCCAAGGGCCTTCCATGAATCAAGCTGAGGCAGGACAAGCCTTGAAAACTCCTCTGACCCGTGCCATGCTCTCTATGACACAAACTTTGACTTTTTGTAAAACACACCATACCAATCACAATATGCCACAACAACTCTCCGACCAATCATCATGACTTATGTGGACATCAAGGACCTCATTTCATACAACACACAAGCCTGAAACATCTCACAAGCTCAAAATCAAAGAAAACCTCAAAAAATCTTCCTCTCTTCGAATTTCATCACACAAGCTTCAAAACTCAAATCTTTTTCCATCAATCATCTCCACATAACCTAAGGATCACAAAGCACCCTTCACCATGGCCTGAAAACCCCTCAAACACAAACACGATTTCTGCCTTAGCAGAACTGAAACACACAAACAAGCTCATATAAACTCCATCTAAGCTATTCAGAAGCACAAGGGGATCCATTGGAATGGTTTTGCACAAGATAAGAGGCCAGAAAGCACCAAACTGAAAAGCTTCATCTTAGGTAGCTCACTCAAACTTTTTTTCCAGAACTTGCTTTTTAAGTTACAAATTGATTCTACATGATATGTTGATCATTGTGATGTGTTTGTTTTTGAAAATGAGTGGAAAATAAGCATGTATTGATCTTCTAAAACTTTGACTGTGAAACTTATTTTGCTTCGATTCTCCTTTTTGGTGTGTTATAAATGGATTTTGTTGCTGGATTTGTGTTTAGGGTTGTTAGATGAGTGATTTTGGAGCTTTAGAGACCTTGGGGTGGCCTAGGGAGTGAGTTCAGGTGATTGAGTGGCCAGAGAAGACGACCGAAACACTGTTCCGTTCGCCTGAAAAAGATTAGGGCTTAATCTCATTAATTAGCCAGGTTTAAATCTTAGCCATAGGATCTTGTGTTTAGCGCGTTTTTGAACGGTCCAGATGCTTCACTTAAACCCTAATTCATAATTAATTAATTTAATTAATTTAATTAAGTCAGAGTGAATCTCAGCCACACAAACAAGCGCCAATCACCAACATCAAATCTCAGCCTTTGGTTTTGCATACTTTTTAATTTTCTTTTATTTTCTTGTATTTCTTTTCATATATTTATTAAAAATAGCAAAAACATTTATAAAAATCTCATTTTCTGCATTTTTATTTCAAATATTTTTCTAAACTCAAAAATATTTTTAATTTTTAATTTTTGCATTAAAAATGTATTTTTAAATCATTTAAATGTTTTATTTAATTAATTAAAAATACATTTAGGTATCTAAAAATCACAAAAAAATTCATGATGCATTCTCATACATTTAGAACAATTTACAAACTCACCATACAAATTTATTTTTAGGTTTGATCATGTTTTCACAATTTTCTTTGAATTAGGGTTCATAAATTCACATTTTTCTAACCCTAAATTGAAAAAATCATTTCTGATCAACCAATATGAGTTTGCATTTGGTTCTTTTTGCATTGTTTCATACTTTGCATCTAGTATCTAGGTTATTTAACTCATAATTTTGCATTGCATTTTCGAATTGTTTTGCATTTTTCCTTTAGAACCATCCAAAAAACCCTAGCTAACTTAGAAAATTCATATCTTTGCCTAGGTTTAGCTTCTGACCTCCACCTTTGGGGAGTGATCTTGTATGTGTTTAGAGTTTGTTTGAGTTCATTTTCAAATTTTTATCATTATGTGTGCTTCTGTTTTGGTCATATGCATCTCATACAATCATAAAACCCTAATTTCTCACGTTCACTTGCATTCATCTTTGCATATCATCACCATATGAACTTGTCATGCCATTCCAAGCATTTTTATGACATCTTAGACATATTAAGACATGTTAGAACATTGCTTGATCATTTCTTCATTCATTTGGTATGCTTTTCATTCATTGTTTTTCATGTGTATCCATGTGTTTCAAGCTCCTAACATGCTTCCTTTTGCATCTCATCCCTTGTATGAACATTCATAAGCATCTTACATGTCTTTGCATCATCTCATGACACATTTACATTGCATGATTCCCTTCTGGTCTTGGTCTTTGCACCCTCATTTGCTTTATTTCCTTTTGCTTTGCATCTTATGCATTCACACTAACATTTCAGGGGCTTATGGTAAGTTGTTTGGGATGTGGATTTGCCTTCACATCCCACCTCTTCTCATCTTTTCATTTGAATCTTTTACTTGTATTTGAAGTGAAATTGCTTCACTTGTTCTCCCTTGCTCCTATCTCTTTCTTTTAGGTTACTTATCTTCTTCAGGAAGTAAGTAACCTATTCTATTTCTCTTTTCATCTGCGTCTTCTTCCTTGGTGGCCATCTGGAGATCTTCTCTTTAAGCCTCACAAACCATAGGAACATCCAAGCATGATAACTTTAGGGTTGTACATAGTCTCCCCTAGTCTTTTACCTTTGAGTCTCCTTGAGTCTCTCTTCTCATCTCATAATCAGAGGCTAAACACTTAAAGCTTTAGGACTTTGAATTAGGGTTATGCCTGTATCCTTATCTTAGGGTGGAGTGTATAACTTTAATCCTTAGTGTTAAACCTTTAATATGTTTACACCTTCTAATCAAAACACCTAATAACTATTAAGACTTAAGCTTGTAACTTGGGCCTTATATTAGGGTTACATCTCTTCCTTTTGGTTAAGAGGGACTAACCCTAGTGTTTAATGGACAAGTCCCCCTCAAGCTAGTCTTACAAACATAAAACTCATTTCTTAATCCCACCTTTAATTAAAATCCACTTTAATAAAGGCTTGTTATATAATGAATTTAGTCCCTAACCATGTGTCGTACCCCGAAAAATACGACCTTACGCGATCCGAATGGACGGAGTCGCGCGCCGGACTGACTGAAGAGTCGCCACCTAATTCTATTTATTCCCGAAGAGGGAAAGGGGAGATATAGATACAACCCGAGAGGAAAAGGATGAGGACAAAGGTCAACGGAACCATTGCCTGGGTTCGGGAGTCGGTTATGCAGGGGGAAGGTATTAGCACCCCCTACATCCATCGTACTCGATGGGAACCATCTAAGTTATCGCGCGAGAAAGGATGTCTATGCTTAAACGAATTGCTTGCTAGAGGGAAATGAGTTGAATTATAAGTTAGATTGATCCTAGGTGCTCGGCAAGGATTGAGATCCTCGTGCCTACGTACTCCCGTGTGCAATGGGAAAGTCAGAGCCTCGTAGTTCGGCCTACTAAGGGTAATGGTTGTTTGATTTTATTACCTTTCGTTGATGAAAGGGTTTAGGAGTTGAAATGCACTAAAGACTATGGATAGTTTATCTCGCCCAACAAGACGAGTGTCCTGCGTCGAAATAATCGGAGCGAGTAACGAAAGCTCGTTATCCTCCTTTCTACCGCTTAAGGCTCGTGGCGTACAAATCTTCTCATATTATTAAAGTGTTTTTATTTCCTAAAGCCGCTTGACGTTGGATCAAGGGTTTGGATCTAATCGAAACATTTTGGTTTTTTTGAGGTTTAGAGGGTGCATGCAAGTGGAGGTTTATTTTGTGGTTTGTCAGCGAGGCACGAATCGCTCGGCTCGCAAAGGTGGAGTGGATCCTAATAAACGAAATGAAATAAAAAAGGTGCGAGTGTGCAAGTGCAATCGCTTGGCGTTGGACCAAGGATTCGAACTTAAATACGGAAAATAAATTGCGTACAAAGTAAAGGGAGAGGGATACAAAATAAATACAGGGGATTGCGAAAAATAAATGGCCTCGTTGTAATTAGCCCAAGAGAAAGCATGTGTGCAGTGTGTTTGAACTATTCGAAGGCGTTCAGCCTGTTTATTCGGGACGCAACTATTTGAAGGCGTTGGACCTTTTTCGAGCACAACTATTCGAAGGCGTTGGACCTTTTAATCGAGCGCAACTATTCGAAGGCGTTGGACCTTTTGGGACGCGACGAAATTTTGTTCGTGAACTGCCTTAGAATCGGTTCAAAATGGGAACCATTCTATAAGGAGTCTGTAGATGTTTAAGAATTGGCAGAATTTTTGACCAAACAAGAAATGTTAAATTCAGTTCAGAATGTCCTATCAGATGTTGGGACATTATCAAACAGAGTATATGAACTTATTTCAGGATGTCCTACCAGATGTTGGGACATTGTGTAAATGACTTAAGTTCAGTTTTTCAGGATGTCCCAACAGATGTTGAGACATCTCAAACCTGCTTCCAGAATTAATTATTGATTAACAGATCAGAGATTTTTAAGGAGAGTTATCTGGAATTAATTAATGATGGATAAAAACAGAACAAGGCGCATCTGTAGGGAGTTTTATATTGAAGTTTCAGTTTAAAACAGAAGACCTAAAAGCACCTAGAATCTAGGAGGTAACAAACCCTAATTCAAGGTGGAAGCTGCTGCGCATTAGGGCTGGATCATTCTACAGAAAGCCCAAAATTCAGATACCTATTTAATTAACAGAAACTCATAGAATTGAGTACGAATTTCAGAAGACCAAATAGGGTGTCTAGTGTTTTAATAGCAGGTTGTGTTTTATATGTACCACTTTATGAGCTTTTAAGCAAAAGTGCATTTGTGACTTGATTGAAACTGTGAAGTAAGATCAAGCTGTATTGTTTGAAGGATGTCTTCAATTTCTTTAAACTTGTAAACTTGATCACTGTGTGATTGAGGGGGAGTGAGTAGGGTACTCTTATCTAAGGTGTGTCTTAGGTAGAAATTGCATTGGGTAGTTATTAAGTGATAGATTAAACAGGGTGGTTTAAGTCTAGAATTAATATTACTAATAGTGGATTTCCTCCTGGCTTGGTAGCCTCCAGATGTAAGTGTGGTTATACACTGAACTGGGTTAACAAACTTCTGTGTTGTTTACTTTTCTTGCTATTTAAGTTTTGGTTAAATTTGTCAAGTGTCCTATCAAGTGTTGGGACATCTCTTAGGACATCTCATACCTGATCACAGAATTTCAATTGGCATCAGAGCAGGCACCCTGCCTGTTTATACTGGGTGAGATCTAGGGAAAACAAATTCTGTAACATGGATAGAGATATAGGGTCAGTAAATAGACCACCTATACTGGATGGATCTAATTATGACTACTGGAAGCCAAGAATGATTGCATTCTTAAGATCACTTGACAACAGGGCATGGAGAGCAGTAAATGTTGGATGGGATCATCCTGTCCAAGACACCAAAGATGGATCAAAAATGCTGAAACCTGAAGAAGAATGGAGTAAGGAGGAAGAAGATTCAGCACTAGGCAACTCAAAAGCCTTAAATGCCTTATTCAATGGCATTGATAGGAACATTTTCAGACTTGTGCATCATTGTG
The DNA here is from genome assembly GCA_963966055.1 of Lathyrus aphaca. Classification (NCBI taxonomy): domain Eukaryota; kingdom Viridiplantae; phylum Streptophyta; class Magnoliopsida; order Fabales; family Fabaceae; genus Lathyrus; species Lathyrus aphaca. Next base: position 500,003,893 of record OZ014521.1, read on the forward strand.
AGCTGGCCAAAGATGTTTGGGACACTCTCAAAACAACTCATGAAGGAACATCAAAAGTAAAAATGTCAAGACTTCAACTTCTCACCACCAAGTTTGAAAACTTGAGGATGAAGGAAGATGAATCAATTCATGAGTTCTACATGAACATCTTGGATATAGCCAATACTTCTGGAGCTTTGGGAGAAAAGATGACTGATGAAAAGCTGGTAAGAAAGATTCTCAGATCTTTGCCAAAAAGATTTGACATGAAAGTCACAGCAATAGAAGAAGCTCAAGACATATGTTCCATGAAAGTTGAAGAACTCATTGGCTCCCTTCAAACTTTTGAGATGGGAATGAATGACACAAATGTTAAAAATAATAAAAGCATAGCATTGGTGTCAAATACTGATGAAGAAGAAGATGATGAATCAGAAAATGGTAAAAGCTTATCAGAAAACCTAGCTATGCTTGGAAGACAATTCAAACAGATTCTCAGAGGAATGGATGGCAAATCCAAATCCAGTGGAAAATACACAAACTCTTCTGAGAACAGGAGACCTTATGATGCTAATAAAAAGTCAAATTATGCTGAAAAGACCAGTCAAGAAGGAATCAAGTGCCATGGATGTGAAGGATATGGACACATCAAGAAGGAATGTCCTACCTTTTTAAAAAGACAAAAGAAGGGACTATTTGTAACCTGGTCTGATGAAGACTCAGGAGGAGATTCAGAAGAAGAATCAGCTAAGCATATTACTGCTTTAGCTGGACTGTGTGAATATGATAGTGATTCCAGTTGTGGAGAGCTTACTTATGAAGAACTTGAGCAAGCATTCAAAGATCTATACAAAAGAAGCTCTGAAATATGCAGTGAGGTTATAAAGCTAAAGAAGCAGAATGAGACATTAGAAGATGAAAAAGCAAATGATCAAGAAATCATTGACACCTTGAAAAGTGAAGTAAGTCTTCTCAACTCCAAGTTGGAACATATGTCCAAATCTGTTAGAATGTTGAACAACAGCTCAAATACACTGGATGTGATTCTCAACAACAATAAGCACACAGGGGATAAAAGTGGACTGGGATTTAACAAAGCAAATAAAGATGAAGCTAGCTCTAGCAAAACAGCTTCAAAATCCATACAGTCTAACAAGATGTCCCAACAGATGCTTCAACATCATGAAAGAAACACAAAGTCAAACATAATGTTCCAACAGATGTCTCAACATTCTGAAAAGAACAAAATGAAGAAGAAGTATCAAAGATGGAGATGCCATCACTGTGGAAGATTTGGGCATATCAAACCTCACTGTTATAAGCTACATGGATATCCAAATCAGATGTATCAGCAACCTTCCAAGCAGAAAGTAGAAGGTACCAAGAAAGTGTTGCATAGACATCAAAGAAATCAGCAACCTCCTAAGCAGAAGACAGAAAACATCAAGAAGGTATGGAAACCAAAAGCTAGCACTGAAGCTGATCAAAGCTACAAGAACAAGATCAACAATCAAGTTTGGAGATCAGCTGATAAACAACACACAGGGCAGAGGCATCAAAAGAAATCTCAACTCATCTGGTCAAAGAAAAATACTGCATACATAACACATACATCACTGAGAGTATCAGCTAAAGAAGACTGGTACTTTGACAGTGGATGTTCAAGACACATGACTGGATTGAAGAATTTGCTAGTAAACTTAAAATCACATTCATCCAGGTATGTGACCTTTGGAGATGGAGCTAAAGGAGAAATCAAGGGAGTTGGAACCTTGGACTGTCAAGATGTTCCAAGACTAGATGATGTGCTGCTTGTTAAAGGTTTAACTGCTAACCTGATCAGTATAAGTCAGTTATGTGATCAAGGGTACAATGTAAACTTTACCAAAACTGAATGCATAGTGACTAACAATGAACAAGAGGTTGTCATGAAAGGATCCAGATCTAAAGACAACTGTTACATGTGGGAACCACAAGACTTCAGTCTCACTTCAACCTGCTCTCTAGCTAAAGAAGAAGAAGTGAAACTGTGGCACCAAAAACTAGGTCATCTTCATTTCAGAGGCATAAAGAAGATCATATCTATGGATGCTGTAAGAGGTATTCCTAAACTGAAGATTGATGATGGCAAAATATGTGGTGAATGTCAAATAGGCAAGCAAACCAAGATGTCCCATCCAAAGCTCCAACATCTGACAACTTCCAAAGTTTTGGAACTTTTACATATGGATCTTATGGGACCTATGCAGGTTGAAAGTCTTGGTGGTAAGAGGTATGCTTATGTGGTGGTTGATGACTTTTCAAGATATACATGGATAAATTTCATCAAAGAAAAGTCTGATGTATTTGATGTATTCAAAGAGTTATGTCAAAGATTGCAAAGGGAAAAATCCAGCTGTGTGATCAGAATAAGAAGTGATCATGGAAAAGAATTTGAGAATAAAAAATTCTTAGATTTCTGTTCTTCAGAAGGAATCAATCATGAATATTCTTCACCAATCACTCCTCAACAGAATGGGATTGTTGAGAGGAAGAATAGAACTATTCAAGAATCTGCAAGAGCTATGATCCATGCTAAAAAGTTACCTCTGTATTTCTGGGCTGAAGCTATGAACACTGCCTGCTACATCCATAACAGAGTTACCTTGAGAAAAGGAACTTTGTCCACAATATATGAAGTCTGGAAGGGCAGAAAACCCACTGTTAAGTACTTTCATGTGTTTGGAAGTAACTGCTATATTCTGGCAGATAGGGAGCAAAGGAGAAAAATGGATCCTAAAAGTAATGAAGGGATTTTCCTTGGATACTCTATAAACAGCAGAGCATATAGAGTATTTAATTCTAGAACCAAGGTTATCATGGAGTCCATAAATGTGATAATTGATGATGCTCCTACAAATGTCCCAGAAGATGTTGGAACATCTGTTGATATCAAGATTGAAGCTGAAGAAAAGAATGATCAATATAACTTCACTCAAACTGATACAAGGACAGAAGAATCCAGCAAACCTCCCTCCATCAGAATACAGAAGGATCATCCCAAAGATATGATCATTGGTGATCCCAACAGAGGTGTGAGCACTAGATCAAGAGAAGTGATTTCAGGTTCTTGTTTTGTTTCCAAAATAGAACCTAAAAACATCAAGGAAGCTCTCACTGATGAATACTGGATTTGTGCTATGCAAGAGGAATTAGGTCAATTCACAAGGAATGAAGTGTGGAATCTTGTTCCTAGACCTGATGACATAAATGTGATTGGAACAAAATGGGTGTATAAGAACAAATCAAATGAACAAGGAGTTGTTACAAAGAACAAAGCTAGACTTGTAGCTCAAGGATACACTCAAATTGAAGGGGTAGACTTTGATGAAACCTTTAAACCAGTAGCAAGGCTTGAATCAATCAGACTGCTGTTAGGAATTGCTTGTATCTTAAAGTTCAAGCTATTTCAAATGGATGTGAAAAGTGCCTTTTTAAATGGCTATCTTAATGAAGAAGTATATGTAGAACAGCCTAAAGGATTTGTTGATCCAAGCTGTCCAAATCATGTATACAAATTAAAGAAGGCACTTTATGGTTTGAAGCAAGCTCCAAGGGCATGGTATGAAAGACTGACCACATTTCTCATCAAGCAAGGGTATAGAAAAGGTGGAATTGACAAAACCTTGTTTGTTAAAGATGAAGAAGGAAATATCATAATTGCTCAAATATATGTTGATGATATTGTCTTTGGTGGGATGTCTGATAAGATGGTCAAACATTTTGTCAAGCAGATGGAATCTGAATTTGAAATGAGCCTAGTAGGTGAGTTAACCTACTTTCTTGGTCTGCAAATAAAGCAAATGGAAGACTCAATGTTTATCTCTCAAAGCAAGTATACCAAGAATATAGTCAAGAAATTTGGAATGGAAAATGCTACTCATAAGAGAACTCCTGCCCCCACACATTTGAAGCTGACTAAAGATGAAAAGGGTGAGAGTGTAGATCAAAGCTTATACAGAAGCATGATTGGAAGCTTGTTATACTTAACTGCTAGCAGACCTGACATAGCATTTGCAGTAGGTGTATGTGCAAGATATCAAGCTGATCCAAAAGTCAGTCATCTCAATCAAGTCAAGAGAATTCTTAAATATTTTAATGGTACTTGTGACTATGGCATAATGTACTTTCATGGCTGCAAACCAATTCTCACTGGCTTCTGTGATGCTGATTGGGCTGGAAGTGCAGATGACAGAAAAAGCACTTCAGGAGGGTGTTTCTTTCTAGGAAACAACTTGATTTCCTGGTTCAGTAAGAAACAAAATTGTGTATCCTTATCTACAGCTGAAGCAGAATACATAGCAGCTGGAAGCAGTTGTTCTCAGTTGGTTTGGATGAAGCAAATGCTCACTGAGTACAATGTCCCACAGGATGTCATGACATTGTACTGTGACAACTTAAGTGCAATCAACATATCAAAGAATCCTATCCAACATAGCAGGACCAAGCATATTGATATCAGACATCATTTCATCAGAGATCTTGTAGAAGAAAAGGTGATTTCATTGGAGCATGTAGCTACAGATCTGCAATTAGCTGATATCTTTACCAAAGCATTGGATGCTACACAATTTGAGAACTTAAGGGGAAAACTTGGAATCTGTTTATGTGATATTTAGCAGTTAATGAGATGTGCCAACATGTCATATGACATTGTATGGCATAAGTTCCAGATGGCAAAACCAGTCTGGACAAGTTCCTTGGGAATTCCATTCCTAATCATTTGTACTGTAACGGCTACTTATTTAGTAAATGTTTATAAGCAGCTATCAAGATTCTCATCATTCTATCACAAGCGAATCACATTAACTAGCTATCCTACAGAAATCATAAACCCTAAAGCTGTTCATCCATTTTCCTCAACAATGTCTCAAAGCCCTAACACAACTGAAGAAGTTCTCAACCAGGAAGATGTAGTTCATGCCACTCCCATCTCTGTGGTACCAATGCAATCAACACCATTGGACGAACTCAGGGGAAGCGTTTCTCACACTAAAAAGGCAAGAACTCCAAAGAGAGCTAAAGATCAAGTACGCAGCAAAGCAAAAGGCATTCCCTCTCCTGCTAACAGGTCCCCAAACTCTTCAAAATATGTTGATGATTCCATCAAGGAGATTGTCAACAAAATCCTCTTTGAACAAAGAGTGGTGAGTGGGATCTCTGTTCCTTTGAACACCATGCCTGCACCTCAAGAAGAACAAGCTCAAGCTACAGAGGACACTCCTGCAGAACAAGATGTCCCAACAGATGTTGAAGATAAGAAAAAGAACTCATCTGATGTTGACTTGGAACAAACTAAGGACCAGAATAAAGTCTCAAATGAAAATGATGAAGAAGTCTCTGAGGATCAGACCAAATCATCAAATGAAGATCAAATCCCTGCTGATCAACCAGCTGAAGAGGAGGCTGCTCAATCTCCTCCAGTGGTCAACCTGGAGCAGGACTCTGATGCAGAAATCATAGCATCTGTTAAACCCAGCATAGCCAAAAGGCTAAGGTCCAGGAAAGGAAAGTTGCCAGCTGAACCTGCTAGTCCAAAGAAAGGCAAGGCTAAAACTACCTTTGGTCCAACAAAATCATGGAGCAAAGTCCAAACCCAGAAGAGAAAAGCTGCCACACCATCAGATTCAGATGTTGAATCAGATGTCCCAACATCTCCTCCCAAGAAGAGACCAGCACCATCCAGAGCTTCAACTGCTGTTCCAGAAGCTCCCTTGGACAACATATCATTCCATCATGTCTCTAGTGTTAACAGATGGAAGTATGTGTACCAAAGAAAGGTTGCCCTGGAAAGAGAACTGAGCAGCAATGCACTTGAGTGCACTGAACTGATTGATCTCATCTCTGCTGCAGGACTATTCAAAACAGTCTCAGACCTCTCTCCCTGCTATGAACTTATTGTCAAAGAGTTCATTGTGAATCTTCAGGAGGATTGCTCAAATGGTAAGTCCTCAGAGTTCAGAAAAGTGTTTGTGAGAGGTAAGTGTGTTGAGTTCTCTCCTCAAATCATAAATCAATACCTAGGAAGAGAAACAGATGGACCAAATGAGCTAGGTAAGACAGATAATCAAGTCTGTAAGGTGATCACAGCAAACCAGGTCAAGGCATGGCCTGTGAAGGGAAAGCTCTCAGTGAGCATGCTTACCAGAAAGTTTGCCATGCTGAACAGGATTGGTACTGCTAACTGGGTGCCTACCAACCACACTTCTTCAATCTCAACTGGTCTGGCCAGATTCATCTATGCTGTGGGAACTTAAACCAAGATGGACTATGGAGCTTTTATCTTTGATCAAACCATGAAGCATGCCAGCTCCTCTGCAACAAAGCTACCAATAGCTTTTCCTTCATTGCTATGTGGTATAATATTAAGCCAATATCCTGGGATTTTAACTGAGAAGGACACAGTCTGCAAAAGAGAAAGCCCCTTGGCTTTTCACTACAAGTTATTCCTCAGTCATCATGCAGCAGATGTTGAAGCACCTTCTGGGACATCTACAGGTCCTTCAACTGCTAAGAATCCAATCTCCAAGAAGGCTTTAATTGCTGAACTCAAAAGCACCTGCAAAGAGCTTGAAGCTAGAAAGCAGAAGCTTGAGGAAATCATTCAAAGGTTGGAGAGTGAAGAAGACCAGAAAGCTGCCTCTGATGAAGACAGTGCCTCTGATGAAGACAGTGAAGCTGATGAAGAAACAGAAGCTGAGGAAGAAACTGAGAGTGATGAATCTGAGTGATCAATGTATGTGAGGAAAATGTAATGAAAGCAATGTATTTTTGGAATAGTGTCTTTGGCCCCTAATTTTGTGTCTACCAAGGGGGAGAACAACAACAAATTGATTGTATTGCTGTTTAATTGAATGAAAAATTCTGTTTGTTTGCTTCTGAACTGAATAAGTTTTTCTGTTGGAACAAGACTGGATAAGACTGGATACATATATGTTTGAGGGGGAGTAATCTCAAATAAGAATCAACAGAAAAGTAATGCTATACTCTGATAAAAGGAACTTCTGCTGCACTCTGATAACCAGAAAAGATGTTAGCCAAAAATTAGCCAAAGGGGGAGTTTGTAGATGTTTAAGAATTGGCAGAATTTTTGACCAAACAAGAAATGTTAAATTCAGTTCAGAATGTCCTATCAGATGTTGGGACATTATCAAACAGAGTATATGAACTTATTTCAGGATGTCCTACCAGATGTTGGGACATTGTGTAAATGACTTAAGTTCAGTTTTTCAGGATGTCCCAACAGATGTTGAGACATCTCAAACCTGCTTCCAGAATTAATTATTGATTAACAGATCAGAGATTTTTAAGGAGAGTTATATGGAATTAATTAATGATGGATAAAAATAGAACAAGGCGCATCTGTAGGGAGTTTTATATTGAAGTTTCAGTTTAAAACAGAAGACCTAAAAGCACCTAGAATCTAGGAGGTAACAAACCCTAATTCAAGGTGGAAGCTGCTGCGCATTAGGGCTGGATCATTCTACAGAAAGCCCAAAATTCAGATACCTATTTAATTAACAGAAACTCATAGAATTGAGTACGAATTTCAGAAGACCAAATAGGGTGTCTAGTGTTTTAATAGCAGGTTGTGTTTTATATGTACCACTTTATGAGCTTTTAAGCAAAAGTGCATTTGTGACTTGATTGAAACTGTGAAGTAAGATCAAGCTGTATTGTTTGAAGGATGTCTTCAATTTCTTTAAACTTGTAAACTTGATCACTGTGTGATTGAGGGGGAGTGAGTAGGGTACTCTTATCTAAGGTGTGTCTTAGGTAGAAATTGCATTGGGTAGTTATTAAGTGATAGATTAAACAGGGTGGTTTAAGTCTAGAATTAATATTACTAATAGTGGATTTCCTCCTGGCTTGGTAGCCTCCAGATGTAAGTGTGGTTATACACTGAACTGGGTTAACAAACTTCTGTGTTGTTTACTTTTCTTGCTATTTAAGTTTTGGTTAAATTTGTCAAGTGTCCTATCAAGTGTTGGGACATCTCTTAGGACATCTCATACCTGATCACAGAATTTCAGAGTCGAACCGTAATTTTTTCTAATGTGAAAATAAATGAATAAATAAATGAATAAATAAATGAATTTGCTAGAATTTAAAAATAAAATAATGAATAATGAATAATAAATAAATTAAATAAAATCAAGGATAAATAAATTGAATTAAATTACAATCCATGTTTGTTTTGTCGAAATAATAATAAAAATAATTACAAAGGGTGGCCTCATATTGACCAAAAATCACCGATTTGCATCGGGCGAAAAATTGGCCTTTTATGATATCATCGGCCCTAATAATAAAGTAAAAAAGTGGAAAATAATGTCTTAACAAGAATAAATCCAAAATTACTACAACATCTCAAAATCAATCTATATAAAAAAAAGATTAATAGAGAAAATAAGGAGGGGGTATAAATTAAACGCATGAGGATCTATAAAGAAAACTTAACCATTGGTCTGAGCCCACAAACAAATAACAGAGGTGCAAACCGAATTGGGATGGTGTGAATAAAGAACCAACATTGGGGCCAAGCCCAGATCCATTTCATCAATAATAAACATAAAGCTAGAAAATAATAAACACAATAAAATAAAATAAAATAACTCCTCCTTTCCCTCAGTAACAAGGTTAACAATAGAAAAGGAAAAAAATCAAAGAATCATTAAAGTTATTAAACAAAAAAGTAAAACTCAATAAAGGAAAACCAAAAAATAAAAACACGCTTAAAAGAAGACAAAGAGGTCATTACCTACCCTCTCAGACCCGAATCGCCTCTCTCACGAAATCCCTTCCGCTGCTCTGCGTTCGTCGTTCCTTTTTCACAGATCTGTGATGTGCAGTTGATGGCAGCCTCCTTCGCGAATCTCTCTCTCTCTGTGCGCGTTCTGAGTTTCGCCGGAAATAGCAGTGGTGGTCGGTGAGCGTTTTTCGGCGAAGGGGTTGTTTTCCGGCGATTCAAGGTGGTTTCGGTTTTTTGGTTCGTGAAGGATGGGATTCGCGGCGGATATGGTTTTGGTTGGGCGCGGTTTGCGGAGAAGGTTCGATTTGGGTGAAGGGTACCGCGGTGGTTGCGGTTTGAGTTTCAGAGGTGGTGATATTTCCGGCGGATGAAGCCGTGGTTCGTTATGTCTCAGTGAAAATAAGAAGAAAAAGCAGGTTAGGGCGTGGGTTATTGCGGTTTATCTCATCCTTTTTTTTTATTTTTCTGGTTTGTGTTTGACACGGTTTGTGTTTCTGTGATTGGTTTAGGATGCGGTTTGTGAGTTTGATTTGAAAATGGAAATGGTTCGTATGGTGGAGTTCGTTGGGCTCGCGAACAGTTTGGTGAAGGTTTTGTTTTTTTTTGCTGTGAATGGTTATTTTTTGGTTATGAAAGAAACAGAGAAGGTGGTGATGGGTTACAATGGTTGAAGAAAAGGAAATAGATTTGAAGGTTTAATGAAAGAAAATCAACTGTGTTTATGAGAGGATTTTGTTTTTGGATGTGGTGCTTGTAGTGATGTTCTGGTTTGGAATTTTATGAATGAATGAAGTGCAGATTTATACGTTTTGAGTATTCACAGAGGAAAAGGAGAATATTCGAAATGCAGGTTAATGATGAAGAGGTAGAGTTTCAATTTGATTTTGAAAACTTTGTTTCTGTGTTTAATGGTGTTTTGAAGAAGAAAATAAAAGTTTGTGAGTGATGTGATGTGAGTAGAGAGAAAGAGAAATGAGAGAAATATAAAAGAAAAGAGAGAGGCAGAAAATGCGTTTGTTTGGGTGAGGTTGTTGTGAAATAGTGGCTGAAGGATGTTGGATGATATCACGTGAGACCTGGAGAGAAAGAAAGGACCGTTGGAATCTGAGTGGAATGTGGATTGTGAGTGGCATAAAATGAAATAAAGGTTGTTACGGTACGGATGGAATGAGAATTGTGGCCAGGCTGTATTGTGAAAAGAAAAGTTTGGCTGTGAGAAGAAAGAAGGAAAAAGATGGAGTGGTGGGGTCATTTTGATGTATATCAGAAAAAAAACAAAACTTAGTAAAACTTAATAACAAGTATAATAATAATAACAATAAAAGTAGAAATAGAAAATAATAACAATTATAGTAATAATATATAATAATAATAATAATAATAATAAAGATAAAAGTAAAAATATAATAATAATAATAATAGAAATAAAAGTGAGTAGTAGAGAAAAAAAATAAAAATAAAAATTAATGATAGTGGACATTTTGTTTAGTAAATGGAAAATGATAAAAAGGAATGTTTATAATGATAGTAATAATAATGATAAAAGAAAATGAAATATGTAACAATAATATAAGTAAGAATGATAGAAATAATAGAAAAAATGATTAGTGATAATAATAATAATAATAATAATAGTAAAGTAATAATAATGGAAATAAAAACATGAATAATGATGGAATAATAGTAATATTAAATCTATGGTAATAAACTATAAAAATATTAACAATAATAAAAATGGTGTTAGGTAAAAATTAGAAATAATACTAATATTAATAGAAATAATTAATAAAACTGGAAATAACGAGAAGAAAATAGAGAGTAATTTTTTGTATTTTTGATAATGAAGCAAATAATAAAGATGGAATAAAAGAGAGTTCACATTTCTAATCAGGAAAAGGAAATAAAATCCCCTCCTTATTATTTTTTTAAATATCAGACAAAAAGCAAAATAACACATATTTTTTGGATTTTTTTGAAACAACGGCTAGACGGTAAAAAAGGTGCGGGTAGGACAAATTTGGGGTATGACAGATGCCCCTATCGAATTGGCTTAGACCAAGTAAGATGAACTGGCTCGCGTTCAATCTTTCAAGGTATAAGATAATTAGATATTAACAGACTCCAAGTTTGTCCGACAAAGAAAGAATTTTTGAAAATGGCAAATGAAATAAACTGGAAATGATGGGTGACGCAGCAAGACAAATTAACAAAATAAATCACTTATCACCAGAGGATGATAAGGCAATAAACTGAAAACAAACTCACTTATCAACAGAGGATGATAAGGCAACAAACTGAAAACAAACTCACTTATCAACAGAGGATGATAAGGCAACAAACTGAAAATAAATTCACTTATCAACAGAGGATGATAAGGCAATAAACTGAAAACAAACTCACTTATCAACAGAGGATGATAAGGCAACAAACTGAAAATAAATTCACTTATCAACAGAGGATGATAAGGCAATAAACTAAAAACAAACTCACTTATCAACAGAGGATGATAAGGCAACAAACTGAAAACAAATTCACTTATCAACAGAGGATGATAAGGCAACAAACCGAAAACAAACTCACTTATCAACAGAGGATGATAAGGCAATAAACTGGAAACAAACTCACTTATCAACAGAGGATGATAAGGCAACAAACAGAAAAATAAACTCACTTATCAACAGAGGAAGATAAGGCAATAAACAGAAAAATAAACTCACTTATCAACAGAGGATGATAAGGCAACAAACTGAAAAATAAACTCACTTATCAACAGAGGATGATAAGGCAATAAACTGGAAACAAACTCACTTATCAACAGAGGATGATAAGGCAACAAACAGAAAAATAAACTCACTTATCAACAGAGGAAGATAAGGCAATAAACAGAAAAATAAACTCACTTATCAACAGAGGATGATAAGGCAAAAAACTGAAAACAAACTCACTTATCAACAGAGGATGATAAGGCAACAAACTGAAAACAAACTCACTTATCAACAGAGGATGATAAGGCAACAAACTGAAAACAAACTCACTTATCAACAGAGGATGATAAGGCAACAAGCTGGAAAAAAAAATCACTTATCCCCGGAGGGTGATAAGGCAAATGGACTGAGATTTATACACGGCTATTGAATCCGCCAAGAGAATGCCTGGAATCTGATTGACGATCCTCCGCTGGGGAAAGGACTGGAAACTTGTGTTGATCCTGGATCCTGAATTATGCGATTATGCTTGATTGTTTTGAAATGGTATTCCATAGGGATGGAGATACGATGCAAATGCTTATGCACTGAGATATAAGTTGAAAATGTTTGGGAAAATAAAAAGGTCTGTTTTTTTTTTAGGTATGCATATGATGCACATGTTGTAAATGATTGATGTAAATGATGCTTATGTCTGCATATGATGCACAATGATGCATATGAGCGATTGAAAGGTGCCAGCTTGGTGGACTTTTGGTCTGGTAGTTGCCAATGGTAATTGGACTTTGGGTAGGTGGAGGGCTTGATTCCCCGACACTCGATCTTTGACGATGTATGGTCAGTAGATGGATCTGACAGCTCCAAGTTTGGTTATCTGCTGATGAGCGAAGCGACTTAATTGACACATGAAGACTGATTTTGTTTTGAATGGTTGCCAACACTTGGCAAGATCTGCTTGTTTAGCTGGGGAGAAGAGATAGAAAGATTTGCTCCTTGTCTGCTTGCCCCTGTCCATAGGGTATTTGAAATAAATCTGGTGGGGAAGCTTTGACAATGGCCATGGCACGATCTGCCCCTGATTGAGCCTTTGAAGGTGATTTGCCCCCTGATTGAGCTGTATGAAGATAGTTTGCCTTTGATTGGGCTGTTTGAAGATGAAATGCCCCTGATTGAGCTGTATGAAGATAGTTTGCCTTTGATTGGGCTGTTTGAAGATGAAATGCCCCTGATTGGGCTGATTTTTGAAATAAATTGCCCCTGATTAGGCTGTTGAAGATGGTTTGTCCCTGATTGGACTGCTGAGGTAGTCTTGATTCATGTTGGCAATGAAGTTCAAATTTCTCCTTTGATTGTCCCTTGTTGGGATTGTACTGAGGTCAAGTACTGAATTGCAATTAAATTGTTCATACACAAGTGGTAGTGTTAATGTAAAGTTCATGTGAGTTTTGAAAAAGTCAATTTATTTGAATGCTGTGAAAGTGTGACGAATGGACTGTTAGTCCAAACGAGGTGCTGATTTAGAAATTGCGTGAAAGATGCAGCAAGAATAATGTGCAATCGAGTTTGAGGATTAGCAAATATATGGGAGTCAATTTACGCAACCTTGTTGGTAGCATGCTTTCAGAATAAACCCTGCCTCAATTAGGACTTTCGAGGGTTGTAACGTGGTCTGGTTAATGGTTTTGAGAAACAAAGGATATTAGGCTCAAAGTTTGATTTGTACCCATCCCTTCTTCGTGATGTTCTCCAGTCCTATGTTCAGTTAACTTTGCATATGCATTTGTTTTGATGTTTCAAGAGTGAAGATGAAGCTTTAAAGTTTGCTTAAAAATGGCAGTCATCTTTTTTGCTTTGATGTTGGTGCCCCTTTGATTTTGTTTTGGTGGTCACCTGATCTTTGCTTTGTTTTTGCTGAGGATTTGAGTTCCTCTTTTGATTTTTTCTTCGACTAAGTCTCCCTTCGGGTGCTCAACTTAGTGTTTTTTCTTTTCTATTTTTTTGCTCGAATATTGTGACTGCCAAGTCATTTGTGGATGGTCCTCTGACGGGATGCCTCATCTTGCGATTCGAAGGTGTAGTCAGGTTAACTGAATAACTACCCTGCCCCGGGTTAAATGTAAGGGTTGTATCCGAAAGAAACTCCTACTTCTAGGCTCGAAGTGGTTGACTAGGGATTAACTCCTTATATCTCCAGTGTTTGGGAATTTGAACAAATGCCTGTACATCATTGACGAGGTTTTATCCGAAAGCATACCGCAACAGTTATGGGTATTTCGTTTTCATCATCCTCCCTCAAATATTTGCTAAAGTGAAGTGAGGGAATATTTTTGTGATTTTTGTGATAAATGATAAATATGAGCGAATGCGAATAGATTAATTCAAAACATGCATAAACATAACATTAACACAACCAAGAACAAATAACAATGTTTAGAGCAAATAGTACTTAAACAAACATTACAAAACAACAAGAATGCGGAAATAATAAATGGCACTGGCTGCCTTGATTTGAGGAATTGGACTTCTCTTGATTTGACTGCTTCAAAGTTGGAGACTACTCAGCTTTGGTCTTCGGCAACTTCTTCGAAAGCATTTGTTGAGGGGCCACTTGCGGCGACACGGGATTGCTTTGGATATTCAGACCCTTCTGAGTAAAGGTGAGATCCTTAGAGTTGATCAGATCTTGAACTTTGTGCTTGAATACCCTGCAGTTGTCAATTGTGTGACCTGGAGCACCCTTGTGATACTCACAGCGAGCATTGGCATCATAATCTCGAGCATTACCAGTTTGAGGTGGCATGTCCTTCAACACAAGAGTTCCTTTTGCCATCAGTCCGTTGAAGATTTCTCCATATGACATAGGCAATGGATCAAAGTGTCTCTCCGATCCTCTTTTTTGATATGGTGGGCGTTGTTGAGGAGCGCGTTGTTGTTGTTGACCGGGCTGTTGTTGATAAGCCGGTTGCTGGTATGGATAAGCCGGTTGCTGATATGGATATGCCGGTTGCTGGCATGTTCTAGGTCCATATTGCGCAGCTGCACCCATTGGAGGTGGACGTGGTTGATAAGCCATCGGAGGCGGAAGCAGAGCTTGAATAGCTGGATGAACGGGCATTGAAGGAACAGGCTGATGAGACACAACCATTCTGGCCAAGGCTTGCATGGCCTCATGAATACGATCAATCTTGCTCTTGATTGAGTCAATCTCTCCCCTCATAGCAGCTTGTTCTTGTCGAATCTGATCCATCAGTCTTCTAGTGTTGGCTCAAGTTAGATATGGGCGTCTAGCACGATACGGGCGTCGGGAAACCAGCTTGATTTACTGAAGATGGAGGAATATAAAATAAGTTTTATGGCTTTGGAATGAAATGCTATATGAATAATTAATGCAAATGAGATGATATGCAATGTCAGAATCCAGGATCACAAGAACAAGGTCTCACGAGTCCAAGGTACAGATGGAAGATACTCAGATCAAGAATTCACTGGGTAGACTCTAAAGTTTAGGGATCCCAAAGTTATCAATTCATATGGCTGTTTATCACACGCGCCATAAGCATGACGGTTGATTGACTCCGCCATATGAATCTATTTTGGGTGAGATCTTCGTATCGACAACCCACGAGAGCAAGTTTTCTCGGGAGTCCATACTACGTGATCATCGACACAAGGTTTAAAACAAAGTCCTGGAGTTATGGAACTTTCTCAACTGTTTGATGCACGTGTCAATTTCATACATTCTTGACAATCAATCAACTCCATTGAGTAAGTCTATTCCAAGTGAGGTTTTCGTATCGAGCCACGCGAGGGCGAACCCTGGTGCCCAATACTACGCAACCATCAACCGATGTTTTAACCAAAAGGTTCTAAAGGTCCTCAGAGTCGACGACTTTAATGAAAACAACTGAGCACACACGCCAAAAGCTTGACGGTTGTCAGTATTTCCATTAAAACCTACTCCGAGTGAGGTTTTCGTATCGACAACCCACGAGAGAGGTTCTCTCGGGAGCCCATACTACACAACCTCGCTAACTTAAGTTTGTACTCGCAAGCCCGGGTATAGAGCTTTTCCCTCAAGTTTCTTTTGCAAAGTATCGATCCAAATTATAGTACCAAGGAGCCATAAGATATATAATATGGAATGCGATAAAGAAAACGATAAAAATAAACAAGCAAGGCATAAAAGCAAACATTCAAACAAGCGCGGGAACCTAGACTAGGCTTGACTCGCATAGGGGTGAACCTCTCCCCAGCAGAGTCGCCAGCTGTCGTACCCCGAAAAATACGACCTTACGCGATCCGAATGGACGGAGTCGCGCGCCGGACTGACTGAAGAGTCGCCACCTAATTCTATTTATTCCCGAAGAGGGAAAGGGGAGATATAGATACAACCCGGGAGGAAAAGGATGAGGACAAAGGTCAACGGAACCATTGCCTGGGTTCGAGAGTCGGTTATGCAGGGGGAAGGTATTAGCACCCCCTACATCCATCGTACTCGATGGGAACCATCTAAGTTATCGCGCGAGAAAGGATGTCTATGCTTAAACGAATTGCTTGCTAGAGGGAAATGAGTTGAATTATAAGTTAGATTGATCCTAGGTGCTCGGCAAGGATTGAGATCCTCGTGCCTACGTACTCCCGTGTGCAATGGGAAAGTCAGAGCCTCGTAGTTCGGCCTACTAAGGGTAATGGTTGTTTGATTTTATTACCTTTCGTTGATGAAAGGGTTTAGGAGTTGAAATGCACTAAAGACTATGGATAGTTTATCTCGCCCAACAAGACGAGTGTCCTGCGTCGAAATAATCGGAGCGAGTAACGAAAGCTCGTTATCCTCCTTTCTACCGCTTAAGGCTCGTGGCGTACAAATCTTCTCGTATTATTAAAGTGTTTTTATTTCCTAAAGCCGCTTGACGTTGGATCAAGGGTTTGGATCTAATCGAAACATTTTGGTTTTTTTGAGGTTTAGAGGGTGCATGCAAGTGGAGGTTTATTTTGTGGTTTGTCAGCGAGGCACGAATCGCTCGGCTCGCAAAGGTGGAGTGGATCCTAATAAACGAAATGAAATAAAAAAGGTGAGAGTGTGCAAGTGCAATCGCTTGGCGTTGGACCAAGGATTCGAACTTAAATACGGAAAATAAATTGCGTACAAAGTAAAGGGAGAGGGATACAAAATAAATACAGGGGATTGCGAAAAATAAATGGTCTCGTTGTAATTAGCCCAAGAGAAAGCGTGTGTGCAGTGTGTTTGAACTATTCGAAGGCGTTCAGCCTGTTTATTCGGGACGCAACTATTTGAAGGCGTTGGACCTTTTTCGAACACAACTATTCAAAGGCGTTGGACCTTTTAATCGAGCGCAACTATTCGAAGGCGTTGGACCTTTTGGGACGCGACGAAATTTTGTTCGTGAACTGCCTTAGAATCGGTTCAAAATGGGAACCATTCTATAAGGAGTCGAACCGTAATTTTTTCTAATGTGAAAATAAATGAATAAATAAATGAATTTGCTAGAATTTAAAAATAAAATAATGAATAATGAATAATAAATAAATTAAATAAAATCAAGGATAAATAAATTGAATTAAATTACAATCCATGTTTGATTTGTCGAAATAATAATAAAAATAATTACAAAGGGGGGCCTCATATTGACCAAAAATCACCGATTAGCATCGGGCGAAAAATTGGCCTTTTATGATATCATCGGCCCTAATAATAAAGTAAAAAAGTGGAAAATAATGTCTTAACAAGAATAAATCCAAAATTACTACAACATCTCAAAATCAATCTATATAAAAAAAAGATTAATAGAGAAAATAAGGAGGGGGTATAAATTAAACGCATGAGGATCTATAAAGAAAACTTAACCATTGGTCTGAGCCCACAAACAAATAACAGAGGTGCAAACCGAATTGGGATGGTGTGAATAAAGAACCAACATTGGGGCCAAGCCCAGATCCATTTCATCAATAATAAACATAAAGCTAGAAAATAATAAACACAATAAAATAAAATAAAATAACTCCTCCTTTCCCTCAGTAACAAGGTTAACAATAGAAAAGGAAAAAAATCAAAGAATCATTAAAGTTATTAAACAAAAAAGTAAAACTCAATAAAGGAAAACCAAAAAATAAAAACACGCTTAAAAGAAGACAAAGAGGTCATTACCTACCCTCTCAGACCCGAATCGCCTCTCTCACGAAATCCCTTCCGCTGCTCTGCGTTCGTCGTTCCTTTTTCACAGATCTGTGATGTGCAGTTGATGGCAGCCTCCTTCGCGAATCTCTCTCTCTCTGTGCGCGTTCT
The DNA here is from genome assembly GCA_963966055.1 of Lathyrus aphaca. Lineage (NCBI taxonomy): Eukaryota > Viridiplantae > Streptophyta > Magnoliopsida > Fabales > Fabaceae > Lathyrus > Lathyrus aphaca. The sequence continues at coordinate 500,021,672 of OZ014521.1, forward strand.
GAGTTTCGCCGGAAATAGCAGTGGTGGTCGGTGAGCGTTTTTCGGCGAAGGGGTTGTTTTCCGGCGATTCAAGGTGGTTTCGGTTTTTTGGTTCGTGAAGGATGGGATTCGCGGCGGATATGGTTTTGGTTGGGCGCGGTTTGCGGAGAAGGTTCGATTTGGGTGAAGGGTACCGCGGTGGTTGCGGTTTGAGTTTCAGAGGTGGTGATATTTCCGGCGGATGAAGCCGTGGTTCGTTATGTCTCAGTGAAAATAAGAAGAAAAAGCAGGTTAGGGCGTGGGTTATTGCGGTTTATCTCATCCTTTTTTTTTATTTTTCTGGTTTGTGTTTGACACGGTTTGTGTTTCTGTGATTGGTTTAGGATGCGGTTTGTGAGTTTGATTTGAAAATGGAAATGGTTCGTATGGTGGAGTTCGTTGGGCTCGCGAACAGTTTGGTGAAGGTTTTGTTTTTTTTTGCTGTGAATGGTTATTTTTTGGTTATGAAAGAAACAGAGAAGGTGGTGATGGGTTACAATGGTTGAAGAAAAGGAAATAGATTTGAAGGTTTAATGAAAGAAAATCAACTGTGTTTATGAGAGGATTTTGTTTTTGGATGTGGTGCTTGTAGTGATGTTCTGGTTTGGAATTTTATGAATGAATGAAGTGCAGATTTATACGTTTTGAGTATTCACAGAGGAAAAGGAGAATATTCGAAATGCAGGTTAATGATGAAGAGGTAGAGTTTCAATTTGATTTTGAAAACTTTGTTTCTGTGTTTAATGGTGTTTTGAAGAAGAAAATAAAAGTTTGTGAGTGATGTGATGTGAGTAGAGAGAAAGAGAAATGAGAGAAATATAAAAGAAAAGAGAGAGGCAGAAAATGCGTTTGTTTGGGTGAGGTTGTTGTGAAATAGTGGCTGAAGGATGTTGGATGATATCACGTGAGACCTGGAGAGAAAGAAAGGACCGTTGGAATCTGAGTGGAATGTGGATTGTGAGTGGCATAAAATGAAATAAAGGTTGTTACGGTACGGATGGAATGAGAATTGTGGCCAGGCTGTATTGTGAAAAGAAAAGTTTGGCTGTGAGAAGAAAGAAGGAAAAAGATGGAGTGGTGGGGTCATTTTGATGTATATCAGAAAAAAAACAAAACTTAGTAAAACTTAATAACAAGTATAATAATAATAACAATAAAAGTAGAAATAGAAAATAATAACAATTATAGTAATAATATATAATAATAATAATAATAATAATAATAAAGATAAAAGTAAAAATATAATAATAATAATAATAGAAATAAAAGTGAGTAGTAGAGAAAAAAAATAAAAATAAAAATTAATGATAGTGGACATTTTGTTTAGTAAATGGAAAATGATAAAAAGGAATGTTTATAATGATAGTAATAATAATGATAAAAGAAAATGAAATATGTAACAATAATATAAGTAAGAATGATAGAAATAATAGAAAAAATGATTAGTGATAATAATAATAATAATAATAATAGTAAAGTAATAATAATGGAAATAAAAACATGAATAATGATGGAATAATAGTAATATTAAATCTATGGTAATAAACTATAAAAATATTAACAATAATAAAAATGGTGTTAGGTAAAAATTAGAAATAATACTAATATTAATAGAAATAATTAATAAAACTGGAAATAACGAGAAGAAAATAGAGAGTAATTTTTTGTATTTTTGATAATGAAGCAAATAATAAAGATGGAATAAAAGAGAGTTCACATTTCTAATCAGGAAAAGGAAATAAAATCCCCTCCTTATTATTTTTTTAAATATCAGACAAAAAGCAAAATAACACATATTTTTTGGATTTTTTGGAAACAACGGCTAGACGGTAAAAAAGGTGCGGGTAGGACAAATTTGGGGTATGACACCATGGATTAAGTTGAGGAGTCTTCCTCAGCTTAAGTGTTCTCATCTATTATCCTTCTTTTAGGATGGTGTAATGAGTTCACTAATCCCTGATTAGAGATTAAACTCATTACTTAACACTAAACAAAACCCAAAAACGTTTTAATAATCACAAGTAGGTTAATGATAATCCTATATCATCATGGTAATTAAGTTGAGATATTCATCTCATGCTTAAGTAGGCTCATTATCCCTAATCAGGGGGGATATAATGAGTTTACAAACCCTTGATTAAGGCTTAAGCTCATTATCCTATCAAAACACCAAAAACAATAAAAAAACTGAAAATACAAAAACAAACAATAATTGTCTCCTCCGGGATTCTTTTCTCATCACACTCACTCTGAAAACGAGAACTCGCTTCTTCTGTCTAATGCAAGACAGTTAGCACTCGAGCCAGACGAGTCATACACTTGAGTATAGACAAGCAAGCAGTTCACAACAAAATCATCCGGTCTCTTTGAGTCGAACTACGGTGTTCTGACTTCCTCATTGCACGAGAGGATATATAGGCATAACTTAACAGTTATCGAACAAAAGTTTCTTTGTCTTCCTTCTCTTTCAGCTTTCTTTTCTAAGCCTCAGTCTTTGAGCATTCACCCTTTCTTTTGCACTGACACTTTGTACATTCATTCCGAGCTTTTCATACACAGTCAGCACATACACTACCCCCTTTTAAACACAATCAAGTAAGCGTGGATCCCGTCGAGTACGACGGACGATCTGGGTGCTAATACCTTCCCAGGTCGTAACCAACCCCCTTTCTCAGTTTCTCTGGTTCGTAACCGTCTTATCCATACCCTTCCAGGTTTATGCAGCATTACCTTTCCTTTGGTATAAAAATGCCTAGCTGGCGACTCTATTCAACCTTAACCTCCAACATCACCGACCGTCTGCCTCTACACCAGGACGTGAGTCCGGGGAGCGACAGCTTGGCGACTCTGGTGGGGATCTTTGCAACCAGGGCTTTTGGTTCTTTTGAGGGTTTCTCCTAGTGCTTGTTTGTTAGTGTTTATTGGGGGTGTTATATGCTATGTGTGCTTTTTTTTTGCTTTTTTTTTGCTTTTTGTACAACTTTATTTGCTGCATTTACTTTATCGCTTTCATTTACTGTTTTATGCATTTCAGTTTATTATCATATCATGTGCTGGTTTGCTGGTTTGCTTTGGTGGGAGGGGTATTCCAGTGAGAAAGGTCCAACACAAAGGCCTGAGTGACAGACATAGGATTAGAGTGGATTCATGTTCTTTCCCATTCCATTTCAGTCTGGTGCGGGAATATGAAAACACGGTTCAGACATGGGTTTCTTCTTGAGAACTATGTGCTACGAATTTCCTGTAGTGCTAGGGCTATCTGGGAAGCCTGCTAAGTCTGGATGACCTTTTTAGATGACCTTCAGCATCTGAGGTGAATTAGAGGAGGGTCCTCTATGATTAGGGTAAACACTATACCTCCGGGTTAGAAGTGTTTACACTTCTCAAAATAGATCCGAACCTGAGGATCCTTGTTCTAGAACAATACCTGTGAGTGGGTTGGGTTGTTTACAGGTTTGCAGGAACCCTTGGCCTCAACATACCCTGTTACTGGAATTTTTTTAAGGTCATACTATTTTGGACTGATTCTATGAAACCCTGGACAAGTGACTCTTTATTTGAGTCCCCCACCTGGTTACTGGTTTTCTAGCCTTCATCTGGACTTTGAACACTCGTGGACCCTATCAAAAGCAACTAACAATCCACATCTTCTTTGGTTTGGTTTTGACCGTTCTTCTACTCAGCTTATCTGCTTCAGCCATCCTCTTCAGCTATCTGCTTTGGTTATCTTCTCCAGTTATCTTCATCATCACCCATTATCAGTATGGATTCAACCAGGAAGAGCAACATCACTTGCCATTTCTTTGAGTATCCCCTGGCAGGCTTCAGGCAGATACATGCTCTTATCACTCCTGATCATGTTCCTTTATTCAAAGAGCATTATGGTGGTATCCCACATGATCATGGACTTGGATGCATCACAGAGGAGTATGATTCACACTTGTTTTCAGTTCTTTGACCCTCCTCTACGATGTTTCACTTTCCCGGATTTTCAGATAGGCCATTTGTTGGAAGAGTATTCTATGTTGTTGGGTGTCCCTATCATAAGAGGAATTCCTTTCAACCCTGAGATGACCCCTCCAAAGAATGAAGACATAGCTAAGGCACTACATCTGGAAGTAGCTACTATTGACGGGAACATAACTTCTAAGGCTGGAATCCCAGGCCTTCATTTGGATTTTCTGGTCACTCAGGCTACAAAGCAGGCTACAACAGGAAATTGGGAATCTGTTTGTGCTCTCTTGGCTCTTAATATATATGGTATCATCTTGTTTGCGGATGAGCCTAAGTTTATAAGCAAGAATTCCATCCACATATTTATGCTCAGGAATCCAGTACCCACCTTGTTTTGAGATTTCTACTACTCAGTTCATCAGAGGAATGAGAAGCAGAGAGGGAGACTGGTGAGATGTTGTGCACCTCTCTTCTATGGTTGGTTGATACGACATATGCCGAAGATGAAAGCTTTCCTGAATCCACATCAGACAAGGAATTGGGCTAAGAGGATGATTGCCCTTACTTCAGAAGATATCAGGTGGTGTACTCAGAACACCAAGGGCAGAGACATAATTACAAGTTGTGGACAATACCCAAATGTACCTCTTATTGGAGTGAAGGGTTGCATCAAATATAATCCTTTTCTTTTCAGAAGACAGTTGGGATATGCCCTGGTACATCCACCTCGAGAACAAGACTTATCAGAATCTCTTTACTGTGCTGTTCAGAACAATCATGCCATTGTCCGACAAGCAGCCTGGGCTTGGGACCGTATACAGACTAAAGGAACTGTTATCCTGGGAAAGTGCAACAACATAGCTTCTGCTCAGTATATTGAATGGTCTCGCATCAGAGGACAGATCACTCGCATGCCATTCACCCTAGAAGATGTGCCAGGGCCATCAACAGTTGAGCCCATAGCCACAGTGAGTCTGGAAGAGTTTGAAAAGTTGAAAGAAAGAAATGCCCAGTTAGCTGAAGCTTTGAAGAAGACCCTTTGGGAAAGGAATGATGGACGTCTAGATAATGAAAGGTTAGAAAAGCTCCGTATTTAGCATGTGACTAAGATTGAGAAGAAAAAGGATTTCATCAGGAAAGTCCGAGCAGGGGAGTTGGTATTGAAAAATGCTTGCAAAGAAGCCAAGATTTAGAAAGCCAGAGCTGAGCACTACCTAGAAGAGAGTCAGGCTAGATGGATCAGAATCACTGAAGCTCATTTGCAAGAAGATCATAAGATGCAGGCTAAGATAGAGCAGCTGGAAGCCAATGAGAAAAAGAGTCAGGAAGCCTTGGTAGCAGCACAGAAGGAAATCTCCGAGCTGAAACTCCAGGCGGGGTTGAAGAGATCAAAAGAAAAAGACAAGTACCAGAAGATGACAAGTGCCATTGCAACCAGAAGCCTTCTCATCAGGACCATCACAGAGCATCCAGTTGGACCAGTGACTGATGCTCTCCTGAAAGAAGTCAATGAGGATGAATTTGGGCTAGATGTTTGATTTCCCTTTTAATTGTATTTTATTTTGGTTGTACTTTAATTCTCCATGGTGATTTTGTTTGTATTCTTGACTTGATTGTATTTTGACCCACCATGGGAGCTTGTTATAATCATAAACTATGTATTTTGGCATTTTGTAATGTTATGGTTTATGTGTTACTTGGATTTTCACTTGGACTTCGTTCACTTCAGCATCTTCATCATTCCTAGAGGTCTGGAAGGTCAAAACCAAAGAACCAAATCGGATACCCTCTGAAGACAAATAGACATACTGCATTGCATGCTAACCTCATATTCTTTGAGTTGCAGGTGTACTTGTTTCCTCACCTTGTTGATTGTCTCAAGAAATATTGCTTGTAGGAGGGTCTTTCCCGTCAATCGCATCCACCGGTATCCGACCAGAAACAACCTTCCGAGCTTACAAATGGATCAACTATAGCAAGAACTGACAGATGTGACGACTCAGATGGCTGATGTGAGGACAGAAGTGAGGACTCAGATGAATCAATTCATGGTTGTGATGATTGGGCTAGCATAGACCCAAGAAAGATTGAGGGAGTTAGTCGAGCGGCAAACTCCAGAAGATAACCATGGAGGCACTAGGGGTATAAGTAACAATGCGCGCGATCATCCGCAAACAAATCCACCAGAGTTTAGGCCCCACATCAACCTTGAAGTAAATGTTATTGGAAATACCCAGAGAAACACTGGAGATCATGTTCTACAAGAGGATCCTCAGGACGAGCAGTTTACAATGTTAGGTGTTATGGCTGATGAAGTTTATGATCGTCATCTGGATGAGATATCTGAGAAGCTGAGATCCCTGGAATCACAAAACTCTTTGGGATTTAATGTGATGGATATGATCCTAGTTGAAGGAGTGAGGATTCCTCAAGGGTTCAAGCCTCCATGCTTTAAGAAGTATAACGGTACCTCTTGTCCTCGTACCCACCTTCATTCTTTTCTGGGGAGGTTGAAAGCTTATACCGTGGATGAAAAACTGTGGATGTTCTAATTTGAAGACAGTGTAACCGGGGCATATAGAGAGTGGTATTCACACCTATCAAGGGCTACTGTCAGAAACTGGAAGGACTTAGCCGAAGCCTTTATACGCCAATATCAGTACAACCTGGATATGGCTCCCAATAGGACACTCCTAATGGGAATGTCTCAATCCTCAAGAGAAAGTTTCCGTGAATACGCTCAAAGGTGGAGACAACTTGCTGCTGCTGTCCAGCCACCTATGTCTGAAAGGGAAATGGCTGATATGTTTATGAACACACTGCAAGGAACCTACATTGATCGACTTGCTGCTTTGTCTTCTACTAGTTTTGCTGATGTGGTTATAGCTAGTGAGAGAATTGAAAGTCTTTTGAAGATGGGTAAGATCTCTGACAACGGTGCTAGCTCCAACAATGCAAGGAAACCCTTCTCAAGACCTCGAAGAACGGGTGAAACCAACTCAATACATATGGGCAGAGGTAGACCCCAGTACATGCAAAGATCAGTAGCTGCTGTCACCATTCCTACTCCAGCACCCCAGCAACAACACTTCCCACAGCAACAACAGTTCCCGCAACAACAGAGATCTTATAACAACAACAACAAGCAACAACAACGTCCGTTCCAGCAAAGGCCGTCTCAAATCAATAGGGTTATCGATCCCATCCTGATGCCCTATGCAGCTCTACTCCCACAGTTATTGAAGCTTAACCTGATTGAATTGAGAACCTTGACTCCACCAGATTCTTTGAATCTTCCAAGGAACTATGATGTCAACGCCAGATGTTCCTTCCATTCCAATGCACCTGGCCATACAACAGAGAAATGTAGGGCATTGCACATGAAAGTTCAAGATTTGATTAACTCCAAGGCTTTGAATTTTGCACCTCCTCCAAATGTCACAAAGAATCCAATACCGAATCACGGTGGACCGAGGATTAATGCTATCGAGGAAGACCAGCCAGCAATTCTGATTGATGAAATTGCAAACATTCAAACACCACTAGCCTAAGTGAAAGCTCAGCTATTGAAGTGACAAGTGTTTCCATGTTGTGAGGCCTGTTGTGAAGCTTGCAAGATTTCTGCCAATGGTTGTGCAAATCTGAAGATTGGTATCAGCAGTCTAATCAAAGAAGGCATCTTACAAATCACATCAATGGTTCCCGCTTCTACAACTTCAACAAAAATCTCTCCTACAACATCAGCAAATATCATTTCAGAGGTATCTCCTACAATATCAGCAAACATTGTCTCAACAGAGTCTACTACAACAACAAAAACCATCAATGAAGACATCTCAACAGTCACCATTTATTATGACCCATCAATCATTCATGTTCCTAATTCTTTTGACAACAACTCACATCAACATCAACATCAACATCAACAATTTCCTTCACCTGCACCATCTCCAATCAGACCTCCTGTCACAATCTACTATGATCCTCAAACTGTCATAACTCCTTCTTCTGCAGCAATCAGTCTGGTTACCATCATAGTGCCTGGACCAGTTCCCTATGACATCAGTAGTGTCGTGCCTTGGCACTATGGCTCAGATCTATATTGCAACGGAAAGAAAGTCACTCTTGACTCTTCAACTTCTACACCACAAATTGATATTGTAGGGGGAGGCGGAGGCTTCACTCGAAGCAGACGTCTCTTCGCTTCACAGTTCCCGAGAGTTAACGCTGAAGCAGAAGCTACTGCCAAAGCTAAAGGCAAGAATGTGGTTCCAGAAGAACCAATTGCCAATGAAACTCAGAGGATATCTTTTGATCAGGATGTAAACGAGTTCATGAGGATTATCAAGAAGAGTGACTATAAATTTGTTGATCAGCTCCATCAAACTCCCTCCAAGATCTCTATATTATCTCTGCTCATGTGTTCGGAAGCTCACAGGAATGCATTACTCAAGGTCTTACACGCAGCTTATGTGCCTGAGGAGATCACAGTCAATCAGTTAGAGGCAGTGGTTTCAAATGTTAATACTAGTCATGGACTAGGTTTCAGCAATGCTGATCTAACTTCAGAGGGTCGTAATCACAATAAGGCTTTACATATCACCTTGGAATGTAAAGGCGCTATACTTTCTCATGTTTTGGTTGACACTGTGTCATCTCTCAATGTCCTTCCAAAGAAAGCCTTGGTCAAGATGGAATATGATGGTCTTACACTCCGCCCAAGTAACCTAGTTGTGAGAGCCTTCAACGGTTCTAAAAGATCGATTCTTGGAGAAATTGAGTTGCCTGTGGTAATTGGCCCACAGATTTTCAAAACCACCTTCTATGTGATGGACATTCAGCCTGCCTACAACTATTTGTTGGGTCGACCCTTGATTCATGCCGTTAGCGCAGTAACGTCTACCCTTCACCAGAAGTTGAAATACGAGTGGGAGGTTCAAATTATCACCATCTGTGGAGAAGAGGACATCTTTGTCAGTCACCTGGCTACATACAAGTACATTGAGATGGATGGGGAGATCCATGAAACAATGAGTCAGGGTTTCGAAGATCTTAATGTTAATGAAGCAACAACTGAAGTATCAGGCACTTCAATTTCTTCTTACAAACAAGCTCGGAAGGTTGTTGAAGACGGGAACGCCCAAGACTGGGGCAAGCTGCTGCAAGTTCAGATTAAGGAAGACAAGTTCGGTTTGGGTTACAGACCTTCCCGACGGGTTCCATAGGAGGCTGCTAAAGCTCCCAAGTTCATAAGTGGGGGAATGCTGACCCCGGATGCTATCAACAATGTGGAAGATGAGGCTGAAAGCGACTACAACCTGGAAAGCTGGATTCGTCCAAGAGTCCCGGGTCAACAAGTCCTCAACTGGTCTTCCCAGGAAATTATAAGGGTTACTGCTGCAAAGTAATTTTTATTTCCTATTTAAGCATGCATCAAGTCCTACATCTTGCCCAAGGTGTCAGGACTCATTTTGTAATAGGGCTATATATGTATTTTGTGCAAATTAAAATTAATGAACAATGGACATCTTTTGCAAACAATCTTTTCGCTCACTGTCTTTTCATTTTTGTTATTTTCGCACAAAACAATAAATGACAATGTTTTTTTAATAAACTTCATTCACCTTTTTCTAAATAAGATAAAATCAATCACTAAAATGAAAAAATCTCAACCCTTGCAGAGATAGCCCTCCAGAATGCACCGACAACAACACCGCTATGACCTCGTATGACTTCGATTATCCGATTAATTAAGCAGATGAAAGGGTTGATGAAGACTATGATTTGCCTGAAGAGTTGTCCAGGTTGTTGAGACAAGAGGAAAAAGTGATTTCTCCTCATCAGGAGGAGGTTGAGACTATCAATCTTGGTACCGAGGAAGATGTGAAAGAAGTGAAGATTGGGGCCAGTCTGCAAGCTCCAGTGAAAGAACAACTCATCAGTATGCTTCGGGAATATGTCAACATCTTTGCTTGGTCCTGTCAAGATATGCCAGGTCTAGATACGAATATTGTCATGCACAGACTGCCATTGAAAGAGGATTGCCCATCGGTCAAACAAAAGTTGCGCCGTACTCGCCCAGACATGGCCATGAAAATCAAAGAGGAAGTATAAAAGCAGTGGGACGTCGGTTTTCTCGCTGTAACTAGTTACCCGCCTTGGGTTGCTAACATTGTACCCGTACCTAAGAAGGATGGCAAGGTGCATATGTTTGTTGATTACCGGGATCTGAACAGAGCTAGCCCGAAAGATGATTTCCCATTACCTCACATTGATGTATTGGTGGACAACACAACTCAGTTCTCGGTATTTTCCTTCATGGACGGATTTTATGGATACAATCAGATCAAGATGTCACCCGAAGACATGGAAAAGACAACCTTCGTCACACCATGGGGCACGTTCTGCTACAAAGTAATATCATTTGGTTTGAAGAACGTCGGTGCAACATATCAACGGGTTATGGTAACATTTTTCCACGACATGATCCATAAAGAAATCGAGTGTTATGTGGATGATATGATTGCCAAGTCCCTTACAGAGGAAGATCATCTGGTGAATCTGCTAAAATTGTTCAAGCGTCTGAGGAAGTATCAGCTAAGGTTGAACCCCAACAAAGGCACATTCGGGATACGCTCTGGTAAGCTGTTGGGTTTTATTGTAAGTGAAAAAGGAATTGAGGTTGATCCCGACAAAGTCAAAGCCATTCAGGAAATGCCTGCACCTAAGACTGAGAAAGAAGTTCGAGGGTTCTTAGGTAGATTGAACTACATCTCAAGGTTCATATCTCATCTCACTGCATACTGCGAACCCTTGTTCAAGTTGTTAAGAAAAGATCAAACAGTCAGGTGGTACGATAATTGTCAGAGAGCTTTTGACAAGATCAAAGAATATCTACAAGAACCTCCAATTCTCATGCCTCCAGCCGAAGGAAGACCTCTAATCATGTACCTGACAGTATTAGAGGAGTCAATGGGGTGTGTGTTGGGCCAACATGACGAGTCTGGTCGAAAAGAGTATGTAATATACTACCTAAGCAAAAAGTTTACCGACTGTGAACAACATTATTCACTGCTCGAGAAAACTTGTTGTGCTGTAGCGTGGGCTGCTCGCCGACTAAGACAATATATGTTGACTCATACTACCTTATTGATCTCAAAGATGGATCCAGTCAAGTACATATTTGAGAAGCCAACACTTACCGGAAGGGTTGTTAGGTGGCAAATGATTCTAACAGAATATGACATTCAGTACACCTCTCAGAAAGCCATCAAGGGCAGTGTATTGTCTGACTATCTGGCCGAGAAACCCATTGATGATTACTAGCCTATGAGGTTTGACTTCCCTGATGAAGACATCATGTTATTAAAAGCAAAAGATTATGAAGAGCCAATTCACACTGAAGGGCATGACCCAGAAGAAGCATGGACTATGATGTTTGACAAGGCAGTTAACTGCAACAGTCGTGGAGTTGGTGCAGTGCTTATTACACCTAAAGGAGTTCGTATGCCTTTCTCAACAAGGCTAACCTTTTCTTGCACTAACAACGAAGCAGAATACGAAGCTTGTATCATGGGTCTTGAGGAAGCCATTGACCTCGGGATCAAAACCTTGAATGTATTCAGAGATCCAGCTTTGGTAATCAACCTGACCAACGACAAGTGGTACACTCATCAAGAGCACCTGATTCCCTACTGTAACACGGTGGGAGAACTGACTTTTAGTCATGTTGCAGATAGCAAGAGTCGCCACCGACTTTTATTATATCCAAGTGGAAAGGACATAAAAGAACAGGAAAAACCTATTTTAAAAGACTTGAGTTCGGGGGGTAGGTTATACAAAGGGAAGGTGTTAGCACCCTTTATATCCATGGTTATCCATGGGCTCTTAGTTACTTAGCTCACTTAAATTGTTTTTGAAGAATGTAGTGTGTGATTAGAAAATTTTCTAAGTACTTTGTAATGATCCTCGTATGGATGTATACAAAGCCTTATTTTGAAAAATGTTTAAGAAAGTGAGGTGTAAAAAGTAATTTTAAGAAGTGAGCAAGTAACTAGGAGGTACCTACCCTAGACTAAGTCATTCATGTTCTTATATCTTCTTTCAAGGGTAAGACTGTCCCTATTATTAAGGAATAGGTAGTCATTACCTTGGATTTGTTAAGGGACGGGCGTAGGGTCATCGTATGGTGTAACACGGTGGGAGAACTGACTTTAGTTATGTTGCGGATAGCAAGAGTCGCCACCGACTTTTATTTTATCCAAAGGAAAGGCATAAAAGAACAGGAAAGACCTTTTAAAAGATTTTTGGGTCCGGGGGGTAGGTTATGTAAAGGGAAGGTGTTAGCACCCTTTACATCCATGGTTATCCATGGGCTCTTAGTTACTTAGCTCACTTTAAAATGTTTTTGAAATGTGAAATGTGTGAATAAAAATTTTCATAAGAGTTTGATAATGATCCATGTACGGATGCGTAAAAAACCTTTGTTTGGAAAATTTGTTTGAAATTTGTTAAGTGTTTGAAAATTTGAAATGAAGTGAGCAAGCAACTAGGAGGTACCTACCCTAAAGTTTAAGTCTTTTCTGTTCTTTATCCTTTAAGTGGTAAGACTATCCCTATTATTAAGAAATAGGTAGTCATTACCTTGGATGTGTGGGACAAGTAAGGGTCATCTGTTTAATGTAGGCAACTGTGAGGTGTATTAAGCATTTAGGAGGGACTATCATCATTATTCGAAAAGGGACTTGATCTTTAAGGCAACCATTAGGGACTTGATGATTTTTCTTTTAAGGGACTTGCTTTATACACCCCACTTGACCTTATGATTAGGCAACATTGAGGGATAGCCTTAGAAAGTGAGATGGCGATTAAAAATCGACTTATGTATGTGAGTGTTTAATTTAATTTATCTTATAATTAAAGTGATCTACATTCAATTTTTAAAATAGAATACATGTTTACACTCCCTAAATTACTAACCATAGCATAAAAATTAAATAAATTACATATTTACAAAATTACACCAAGAAGCAATTAAAAATAAATAGCAAAAATAAATATAGAAGCAAAATATAAATAAATAAGTAAAAATAAATAAATAAGCAATAATAATAAGGGTTAGTAATAATAATAAAAAAAAATTAAATAGGGTTAGTGAAATAATAATAAGAAAAATAATATCAAATTTAATGGGATTAGTAATAATAATAATAATAAATCACAATATCTATAAATGGGGTTAGTAATAATAATAATAAATATGAAAATAAATAGCATTAATGATAAAATAAATAAGAATATTAGCATAATAATTACAAGATCAAATTTTTATGAACAATTATTATTTAAGATTGCGAAGAAAATATAAACAATTAATTATCATAAAGTCTTAAATGCTATAAAAATTAAGTTAATTATAAACATATTATGAAAATAAATTATATTAAATTAACAAGTTTTAATTATTTTTTTAAAACATATATTAAAAAATTATTTACATACATAACTAGATTATAAACAATTATAGAATATTTACATATTATAAAAAAAATAAATTAAACATTTTAATTTTTAGATTTTATGTACAAAATTTTAAATTATAAACAATGTAGGTCATATTTACATATTATAAAAATAGGATCAATTATGATTATATTTACAAAATTTAATAAGATAGATACATGAATGAAGATATGATCATACAATTATATTTACAAATTTAAAGATTATAATAAAATTTTATTCACTAATTAAAATATAAACAAGAATTACAATTAGGTTTTTTTAGAAAAATATTTTAGGGTTTTGAAAATAATTAGGATTTAATAATTTATAAAATTGCATTAGGGTTTTAAAAAGATATTATGATTAAATTAGAGTTTGCAAAAATAAATTAAATTTTATATACAACAAAATATAAATCTAATTATTATTATATACATGTTTTTAATTTTAAATGTATAATTATAAAAACTAAGTTTAGAATTAGAAAACATTTACATGTTATTTTTTATAAAATTATCTAAAAATACTAAACATGATTATATAACAATATAATTAACAAAACAATGAAATAATAAAAAAAATTGAAACTTACCTGGGGCAGGGATTGAACCCAGGATGCCTTGCTTGACAACACCCATGCCATACCACCAGGGTCCTTAGCTTCTTTCATGCGCGTACCAACCACCAGGCCACTTATCATCCTATGAAATAATATACAAACAACACAATAAATATACAAATCAAAATCCAAAAATCTGAAGCGCGCGAAGATCTTCATCTTCAACCTTGGGTTCGCAGGTTTTCCTGCGAATTTATCTACAACTTTTCCTGCGATTATTCCTACCAATACAACCTGCGAACATCAAACACTATTCAAACAGCACAATTTTATCAAATTAAAAACATCTTTAACTTCCTTGCAACCTGTACAATCCAATCATGTCAACCAAATTCATTTATATTGTGTAAATTAAAGAACCCTAATTTAGAGCTTTAAACCCTAAACATGGTATACTCATGATTCGGCCATAACTCTTCACCAAACTATCCAGACTTCATCTATAGCCAATAACAAACATCAATATATCATTAAAATTCATTATCAATAAGTAAATATGATGATTCGAAAAAAATATATGAAGCACATGGATGATTCGGTTCATGCATTATGGAGTGTTTTGGATGCAAATAAGTGTTGGTTTCCACTCAATGAGGTCCAAGGATCATGGCTGTGTTCTCAAATTACCTTCAAATGTCCTGGAAGATTGAAACCGAATGTGAGTTTTTGAGAGGTTTTTTGGTTTATGAAACTTACTCTTGGGGGGCAGAAAATTTTTTGTGTCTTGGTGATTGAGTTGTGTTTAGTACTTATAGGTAAATGAATTTAGGTCATAACATTGAATGGTTGTGTGGAAATTTTGATATGAAAAGATTCAAATTGATCATGCCTTAAAAATCCAATATTCTTGTATGAAGGCTTACTATTTTTGGACCAATCTTGTGATTTCATTCCTCTTCAATTCCAATCATCATTTAAGATCTTCTAGAAACTCAATCTCCATCAAATATTACATTTTCATATTTTATTTTTATTTAAAATGATTTTTAATGAATTAAATCAAAATAAATAAAAATAAAATAATAAAAATTCTGATTTTTAATGGTTTGGGTCGTGCATGAAGTCAATGTATGGATTGGGTCATCATTTGGCAAGCCCATTTGGAAGAAATTGGTTTTAGACCCCCTTTTTCATCATAAACCAACTCAAAATTTCCCAACTTTTCAAGGGCACATATCCTTCAATTTTAATGCTATGAGGGTGTTCTTGGACATTTTGGAAAGCTTGAAGAGTCCTATAAACAACCCCACTGGTTTCATGTCCATATCATTTACCAATCTCAAGTTATGCCCTTTTGAAGTTGTTGACTTTTTGTTGACTTTCAAAAGGACCTATAATGTCTTAGCTCATACCTTCCAAATGAAGCATTTTTGGGCTTGGCTTGTGAGACACAAAGTTGTAGAGAATTCAATTTCCTTCAAAATGAGCTTTGAGTGGAGACTTGGTGATGAAGTATGTGAAAGTTATGGCTGGTCAAAGTTCAGTTGACTTTTACTGAGGAAACCCTAATTTAGAAACTCCTGATTCTTGATGATCTGAAATCTCCTTGATGAATCATGATCAACCCTTTATCAAATGATGAATTTTACTTCATATACTTGATGTTGGCAAAAAATCATGAAATTTGACTTTGGTTTGACCACAGTTGACCTCAGTTTGACTTTTTAACTACTTTGACTGATTTTGACTTATCTGATCATCTGACTGAGCAAACTTCTGAGAAAAGTCTTGAAACTTGTCATGGGGGTTCTTACACACATATAAGATGTTATGAAGCTCACTTGAAGTCTTGGAAGTCCATTTAGCCTGATTAAAGTCAAAACCCTAGTTTTGGATGCACTGCTTAGGAGGTGCATTGTCTGAGGGAATTGTCAACTCTTCTGACCAATTGTGAATTTTGTGAACCTTGTGAACCATCATAAAATGTCTTGTGAACCTCATGGGAGGTATTGTGAACCTTGTGAACCATCATAAAATGTCTTGTGAACCTCATGGGAGGTATTGTGAACCTTGTGAACCTTGTGAACCTCATAAAGTGACTTGTAGACTTCATGAACCTCATGAAAGGTTTTGTAAGCATTGTGAATCTTGTGAACCTTGTGAACCTTCATAAAGTAACTTGTAGACTTCATGAACCTCATGAAAGGTCTTGAAAGCATTGGGAAACTTGTGAACCTTGTGAACCTTCATAAAGTGACTTGTAGACTTCATGAACCTCATGAAAGGTCTTGTAAACATTGGGAAACTTGTGAACCTTGTGAACCTTCTTAGCACACAAAGTCTTGTATTGTGAGGGCAAATTTTGGGGTGCAACAGCTGCCCCTGTTCAATTTTCTGAAACCTGAGGGGTTAGATTGGTATATTTTCTAGTCGTGACCTGGAAGGTTGAAGGGGATTGAACACAAAAGCCCAAAAATTTGCACTCACCAGTGCGTAGAGTAATACAGATGGCTAGTTGAATATACTTGAGTGGGCTTAAAGATGCCACTTGGAAGAACTGGAGATGGGCTTAGAGATGCCATCTAAAGAACTGGATATGATGATAGCTTTGTGTTGATACTGGATCTCAGTACTAGGTCTTTGTATAGGCCGTCTCTGAATCATTTATGCAACATGATTTGACTTGTTGAATGGACCAGTAGAAATAAATCTTCGTGGCGATTATCTCTTCTGGAAATATCTTGGACTAGGGAGCGGACCTTTATACAGACCGTTTGCCTACTCTCCAAGGTCAAAAGAACGTCAGGATTTGTTCTTAAGAGTCAAAAGAACGTCAGGATTTGTTCTTTTGAAAAAGTCTTGAACAAGGGGTCAAAAGAGCGTCAGGATTTGCTCTTAAGGGTCAAAAGAACGTCAGGATTTGTTCTTCTAAAAAAGTCTTGGACAAGGGGCCAAAAGAGCGTCAGGATTTACTCTTAAGGGTCAAAAGAATGTCAGGATTTGTTCTTCTGAAAAAGTCTTGAACAAGGGGCCAAAAGAGCGTCAGGATTTGCTCTTAAGGGTCAAAAGAACGTCAGGATTTGTTCTTCTGAAAAAGTCTTGGACAAGGGGCCAAAAGAGCGTCAGGATTTGCTCTTAAGGGTCAAAAGAACGTCAGGATTTGTTCTTCTGAAAAAGTCTTGAACAAGGGGCCAAAAGAGCGTCAGGATTTACTCTTAAGGGTCAAAAGAACGTCAGGATTTGTTCTTCTGAAAAAGTCTTGAACAAGGGGCCAAAAGAGCGTCAGGATTTGCTCTTAAGGGTCAAAAGAACGTCAGGATTTGTTCTTCTGAAAAAGTCTTGGACAAGGGGCCAAAAGAGCGTCAGGATTTGCTCTTAAGGGTCAAAAGAACGTCAGGATTTGTTCTTCTGAAAAAGTCTTGAACAAGGGGTCAAAAGAGCGTCAGGATTTGCTCTTAAGGGTCAAAAGAACGTCAGGATTTGTTCTTCTGAAAAAGTCTTGGACAAGGGGCCAAAAGAGCGTCAGGATTTGCTCTTAAGGGTCAAAAGAACGTCAGGATTTGTTCTTCTGAAAAAGTCTTGGACAAGGGGCCAAAAGAGCGTCAGGATTTGCTCTTAAGGGTCAAAAGAACGTCAGGATTTGTTCTTCTGAAAAAGTCTTGAACAAGGGGCCAAAAGAGCGTCAGTATTTGCTCTTAAGGGTCAAAAGAACGTCAGGATTTGTTCTTCTGAGAGATGTCTTGAACCAGGGAATGGATCTTTTTACGGACCATTTGCCTGCTATTCGAGGACATCTTGAGTAGTGTAGGGATCATTTCTGACCTGTTGTAAATTGTTGATGCTGTTTTATCTGCATGTAACTATCCTGCAAAGAGAATGTTAGTTTATGTTATATGTATGCATGTATAGTATGATGCACCTAAGTAAATGTATTGTGTATCTATGGATATGTATATTATGGTATGATGTAAATGATGTATGTATGATATGATACTGCCGGAAGCGTCTGGATATCTTCGTATAACAACTGCTGGCCAGGGAAAATAAATCCCGATTCGTTGTTGAAGGATATGAGGAACTTATTCCCATCTTGTTTGATAATATAGTATATATAACCTTCCGTATGCTGGGGATAACAGGGTATAGATAACCTCCCGGATGCTGGGGATAATAGGGTATAGATAACCTCCCGGATGCTGGGGATAATAAGGTATATATCACCTCCCGTCTTCGTTCGTCGTACCCTTATTGGAAAGTAAATTCCCGAATATCCGTATGAGGATAAAAGAGATGGATATAAATTCCAGGGGAGATAAGACTTTATGAAGATGGATTCGTCCTACTGAGGGTTTGTAACTGTCTTGTAAAGATGAACCGGCGAAGCTTCGTTGAAATCCTTCCCTCGTTCGTCCTTAGTAAATACTATTACTACATTTTCATGCATTTCTGGTAAACATAAATCATATTAAGCATACATGCATTCAAACACAACCAATGGACGTTTCGCTTATGTAAATAGGGTAAAAGTAAATCAGGATTCAGAGGGAAAAGTAAAGCTGAACTTGAAAACAGAACCGTTTCAACTTCGAGAGTGTATAACCCATTGGATTTAGAGCTCCTGAGATTCTTAACTTTCCTGAGTACCTTTCCAGAAATCCTCATAGCTGGATATGAAGACATGATACTGACACCATCTGATGCTACTGGCATAGACAATTAATTTCCATAATAGCTTCTACTCAAGAGAAACAAGCAGAATGCTCCATAAGCATATGCCCCTGGCATTGTGAACTCTGTAATGTTACCTTTAGTAATCCAACTGTATGAGGAAAATTGCCCCCGGCTATTAAGCATGGTTGAATCTGAACCTGATTGCCCCACGTGAGTTAGGCAGTATCATGGCCTGCCCCCTTGATTGGGAGATAATAATTATGCCCCTTTGTATACATGGACTTTGATCCAAGAAGCAACTTTGTTTATCGGAAGGACTTTGGCTCATTAAACATTCATCCTGTAAGTTTCTCCATTTGTCAAACACTCAGGTATCTGCAAACAAATATATTCAAAAATGCAATGCTTATGTCTGTCTTGAAGTTTTTCGAAAAAGAGTTATTTTTGAAAAAACATTTTTTGTGAAAACTGTGATATTAACTCAAGTTTTATAATAAGCCCTAAAGGAGTCAGGATACCTTTTTGTAACAGTACGCTTTCAAACTAACCATGCTTCAGTTAGGACTTTTAAATGGTTGTAACGTGGCCTGGTTCACGGTTTAAGAAACAAAGGATAAAGGCTCAAATTTTATTTGTACCCAACCCAATCTCCATGATGTTCTTCAGTCCTATGCTCAGTTAACTTATGCATTAAGGCTCAAAGGAGTTTGGAATTGTAACACTGACATTTGTGATGGTTCAGAAACCAAAAATTTATTTGAACATTCAGTCATCTTTCTTTGTTGAAGATTCATAGTGACCTCTTTTTTATTTTGACTTTGTTATATCTTCTTTTTGCCTGAACTGTTTATTTCAAGGTTACAGTCAGCAGGATGTCTTAAATTTTTTTTTTACTAAGTCTCTTTCATAGGTTTTGACTTAGTGGGTTTTTCTTTTGCTGGATATTGACTGTCAGGTTTAATGATTACAGAGAACCATCATTAATTGTGTACAACACAGATATTTGGCATATTTGAGTTAACCGAGTAACTACCCTGCCCCGGGTTATGAATAAGGGTTTTAATTTGTGCGAGAATAAAAACTCCTACTTCATAGGCTCAAAAGGGTTGACTAGGGATTAACTTCCTTATATCTCCACTGTTTAGGAATTGAAACAATGCCTGTACATCGTCAGCATAGTCTATTCAAAAGCATACTGCATAAGATTATGGTATTGTTTTCGTCATCCTCCCTCTACAGGCTTATAGCTTTATCAGGAGTTAAATATCAAAAGATAGAAATAAGAAGCATAATTCAAAATATAGTGGAACGAATGGATTAATTCAAGACAAACATATGCAATGCATTAAAGAAAACAAAAGTTTAACATAATAGTAAGTGTTCAAACAAATAAAAGAAATTACAAATAAAAAATTCAAATGTTGTCCCATCCAGTTGGCTGAATGTCTTCAATTGCAATCTGTGAACTTTGAGGAGCAGTATACTTCACCATGAAATCAAATTTTCCACTTGGATGCCCCAAGGTGCCCCATATCTCAACAGGCATAGGTATTCTTCCTTTCTTGTTATTTTGGGCTACTTGTCTTGCAGCTTCGGTGTTTGATGGACGATGGTAAAATTCAACTTGACCTTCTGGAGTAACCTCTAGGATTCCTTCGTCAATCAGATCTTGAACCTTCTTATTCAATGCCCAACAGTTATTAGTATCGTGTCCAGGACTGTTGGAGTGATACTTACACTTTGCCTTGGGATTATAGCGAGGAGAAGAGGTGTTTGGATTTTTAGGAGCATTTTCCAAGGAAATTAGCTTCATCTCCAATAGGCATTGCAAAACTTGTGTCATTGGTGTGCTGAACTTGATAAACTTCCTTCTACATTCCTTGTGTTGAGGTAGATTAACCTTATCAGGTCTTTCTTCTTCAACTGAAGAACAATCAATGGCAACCGGTTTCTTACCTTCTTTTATCCTCATCTTTTTTCCAACCAAATCAGCTTGTTTTAATGGAGGTTGACTAACAATTAGATTCCTGACTCCATTACTTTGAAGTTTACGGACAAAGGCTCTTAACTCTTCTTGTCCCTGAGCTAAACTTTGAATTAGAACCACCTGGTCATTCATCTGGGTCCTCATTTCTGTCATCTCAGCTTGTAATTGTTTCAGCTGATCATCCTTGTTGTTCTCAGGATTCTTCTTCTTAGCCAGCAGTGTCTTCAATTCATCCTGCCCCTTGGTCAGGTTCAGGATCAGCTCTTGGAACTGTGCGTCTTGTGCCTGGAGATCCTTAACTGTTTGTTCAAGAGCCATTGCTGAAATAAACAGCGAGAAGATGAGAAACCTGTGCATAATTATAAACCTGTGATGCAATGATATGGAATGTAAATGTGTATGCAATGTTTTCAAGGACCGCAGGATTTAAATTTGCTTAAACAAACACGAAGGTAAACTTTTATTAGTAATAACTTTGTTTTGCCTCTTGGGCATACAAAAGATGGGGTTTTAAGTCTCCCATGGACATTTCCTCTTTGTGTTGAGGTATGAGTTGAGATTCCGTTCCTCATGAAGTTGCTTTGTTAGTTCCAGGATTCTTTCTTGGCTTGCTTTGTAATGAGCCTCGAAAGTATCCCTTTGTTCCTTCAACTGGATCCAGGATCTCTGTAAGTCTTCCATGTCAGTAGGCATGTCTGGGTGAAGGATGGTATAAGCAGTGTCTCCTTCAGCAACAGGTTCCATGGTAACTGGCAGGATAGCAGGATATGGCATCATGAGAGTCTGAGCACGAGATCGCACCCATCTGAGATAAGCCTCCATAGGAATAGTGTACTTAGGCTCTAGTGTCTTGCTGTCAACCCTGTTTACTTTTCCCCAAGCTCGTATGAATCTCTGACGGTAACCTTGAAGATCGTTGTCGTAATCAAACACACTGCCCTGAATCAACATGTAATGTGGGCCATCACTCCGAGCGTAACCAAACTGTCGTAAAGCTAGAGAGGGGTTGTAGGTAATGCCTTCTCTTATGCCTAGAAGTGGCACATTAGGAAACTCCCCCCAACGGTCAATGATAGTGACATTCTCCATAGATCTGGAGTACCAATGAATATATGAATGAGAGAGTGACATGATCCTTTTGGACCACCTGAACCCTTGTTCATTCTTCATTACTGAGCGAGGAAGGTGAGAAATAAACCACCTAGAAAGCAAAGGTATGCAGCACATCAAAGTTCCTCTTGCCTTTGTAGTACGGGTGTGAAGAGAATGCAGGATGTCTCCAAGTAAGGTAGGTACTGGATTGTGACTCAGGAATATGTTGATGGCATGAACGTCTATGAACTGATCTGGATTGGGGAACAATACTAAGCATAAAATCAACAGGGCTAAGATCTCCTCAAAAGCATCATAGCTCATGGCCTTCAAGAACACTTGAGCTTTATCCATTAATACCTTAGCAAGAATACCCTTAACTCCGCTTCTCGTTTCCAGGACAATGTCAGACTTCTTCAGATGTAGAGCTGCAGCAATAACCTCTGGTTTAAGCTCCTTCTCCAGGCCTGTGAAGGGTCTTTGATCAAGAACAGGTATGCCCAGAAGTTTAGAGAACTCCTCCATGGTTGGAATTGCTGGTAGTCAGGGAATGTAAAGCAATGGTGCTTAGGGTCAAAGAACTGGAACAGAACACTCATCATGTCTTCATTGAACCCTGAAGTGACTAGATCCAATAGGTGACCATGTCTCTTGATGAACTGGGAATGATCAGACACTTGAGCAACCAACTCTTTAAGCTTAGCAGGTATGCCCACAAAGTTGATCCTGATGGTGTTTCTACGAGCAAAAGCCATGACCTGCAACAAAGAACAAAGATAAATCCTTTGGTCCTTGAAATGGTTAGTGAAAATGCTATGCTTATGATGCATGATGATGTCATGATGTTATGCTTAATCACAAACATGTGGCACACACAAACAAGTCACACCATAGCCCTATGTTTAAAGGCTTGCATGAGGTTCAAAGGTAAGTACCCTCCCCTGAAGTTGGTTGGTTCATCCTGTCCTACAAAAGTAACCAGGTTCTAAGGGATCTCAATATCATTGATCCTTCACAAGGGTGGTTGATCAGAAGGCAACTTACTTGCCAACCAAAACCCTCCAAGTTTAAGATCTCAATGAGTGTAGTATCGAGTGTCAACTAACTTCAGTCTGCACCAAAGCCGGTTACCTCACTACTTTCTAAAGGCCAAGATGAGTTAACTAGGGTTCTAAAAGTTAGTTAGTGCATTGACAACATATGGCAGCCTCATATTATCCTCAACTTGACTTAAGGAACATAAGCACCAACCAAGAAGTCGCACTAACTATGGCCACCAGATCAACCGTATCGATATACGTCGTACAGTTTCCTTGGTCTATTGCCATTTACCTAAGGTATACTAGATCCGGGTTAGGACCTTTCACACATAAGAGCACCCAACAAGATAAGTATAAAGCAAACAAGACAAACAATTTAAGTGATCTAATTCCTAAGGGTACCCCTCTTTAATATTAAGTCCCCAGCAGAGTCGCCAGTTCTGTAACACGGTGGGAGAACTGACTTTAGTTATGTTGCGGATAGCAAGAGTCACCACCGACTTTTATTTTATCCAAAGGAAAGGCATAAAAGAACAGGAAAGACCTTTTAAAAGATTTTTGGGTCCGGGGGTAGGTTATGTAAAGGGAAGGTGTTAGCACCCTTTACATCCATGGTTATCCATGGGCTCTTAGTTACTTAGCTCACTTTAAAATGTTTTTGAAATGTGAAATGTGTGAATAAAAATTTTCATAAGAGTTTGATAATGATCCATGTACGGATGCGTAAAAAACCTTTGTTTGGAAAATTTGTTTGAAATTTGTTAAGTGTTTGAAAATTTGAAATGAAGTGAGCAAGCAACTAGGAGGTACCTACCCTAAAGTTTAAGTCTTTTCTGTTCTTTATCCTTTAAGTGGTAAGACTATCCCTATTATTAAGGAATAGGTAGTCATTACCTTGGATGTGTGGGACAAGTAAGGGTCATCTGTTTAATGTAGGCAACTGTGAGGTGTATTAAGCATTTAGGAGGGACTATCATCATTATTCGAAAAGGGACTTGATCTTTAAGGCAACCATTAGGGACTTGATGATTTTTCTTTTAAGGGATTTGCTTTATACACCCCACTTGACCTTATGATTAGGCAACATTGAGGGATAGCCTTAGAAAGTGAGATGGCGATTAAAAATCGACTTATGTATGTGAGTGTTTAATTTAATTTATCTTATAATTAAAGTGATCTACATTCAATTTTTAAAATAGAATACATGTTTACACTCCCTAAATTACTAACCATAGCATAAAAATTAAATAAATTACATATTTACAAAATTACACCAAGAAGCAATTACATAATTATAATAAGCAATTAAAAATAAATAGCAAAAATAAATATAGAAGCAAAATATAAATAAATAAGTAAAAATAAATAAATAAGCAATAATAATAAGGGTTAGTAATAATAATAAAAAAAAATTAAATAGGGTTAGTGAAATAATAATAAGAAAAATAATATCAAATTTAATGAGATTAGTAATAATAATAATAATAAATCACAATATCTATAAATGGGGTTAGTAATAATAATAATAAATATGAAAATAAATAGCATTAATGATAAAATAAATAAGAATATTAGCATAATAATTACAAGATCAAATTTTTATGAACAATTATTATTTAAGATTGCGAAGAAAATATAAACAATTAATTATCATAAAGTCTTAAATGCTATAAAAATTAAGTTAATTATAAACATATTATGAAAATAAATTATATTAAATTAACAAGTTTTAATTATTTTTTTAAAACATATATTAAAAAATTATTTACATACATAACTAGATTATAAACAATTATAGAATATTTACATATTATAAAAAAAATAAATTAAACATTTTAATTTTTAGATTTTATGTACAAAATTTTAAATTATAAACAATGTAGGTCATATTTACATATTATAAAAATAGGATCAATTATGATTATATTTACAAAATTTAATAAGATAGATACATGAATGAAGATATGATCATACAATTATATTTACAAATTTAAAGATTATAATAAAATTTTATTCACTAATTAAAATATAAACAAGAATTACAATTAGGTTTTTTTAGAAAAATATTTTAGGGTTTTGAAAATAATTAGGATTTAATAATTTATAAAATTGCATTAGGGTTTTAAAAAGATATTATGATTAAATTAGAGTTTGCAAAAATAAATTAAATTTTATATACAACAAAATATAAATCTAATTATTATTATATACATGTTTTTAATTTTAAATGTATAATTATAAAAACTAAGTTTAGAATTAGAAAACATTTACATGTTATTTTTTATAAAATATATATAAAAATACTAAACATGATTATATAACAATATAATTAACAAAACAATGAAATAATAAAAAAATTGAAACTTACCTGGGGCAGGGATTGAACCCAGGATGCCTTGCTTGACAACACCCATGCCATACCACCAGGGTCCTTAGCTTCTTTCATGCGCGTACCAACCACCAGACCACTTATCATCCTATGAAATAATATACAAACAACACAATAAATATACAAATCAAAATCCAAAAATCTGAAGCGCGCGAAGATCTTCATCTTCAACCTTGGGTTCGCAGGTTTTCCTGCGAATTTATCTACAACTTTTCCTGCGATTATTCCTACCAATACAACCTGCGAACATCAAACACTATTCAAACAGCACAATTTTATCAAATTAAAAACATCTTTAACTTCCTTGCAACCTGTACAATCCAATCATGTCAACCAAATTCATTTATATTGTGTAAATTAAAGAACCCTAATTTAGAGCTTTAAACCCTAAACATGGTATACTCATGATTCGGCCATAACTCTTCACCAAACTATCCAGACTTCATCTATAGCCAATAACAAACATCAATATATCATTAAAATTCATTATCAATAAGTAAATATGATGATTCGAAAAAAATATATGAAGCACATGGATGATTCGGTTCATGCATTATGGAGTGTTTTGGATGCAAATAAGTGTTGGTTTCCACTCAATGAGGTCCAAGGATCATGGCTGTGTTCTCAAATTACCTTCAAATGTCCTGGAAGATTGAAACCGAATGTGAGTTTTTGAGAGGTTTTTTGGTTTATGAAACTTACTCTTGGGAGGCAGAAAATTTTTTGTGTCTTGGTGATTGAGTTGTGTTTAGTACTTATAGGTAAATGAATTTAGGTCATAACATTGAATGGTTGTGTGGAAATTTTGATATGAAAAGATTCAAATTGATCATGCCTTAAAAATCCAATATTCTTGTATGAAGGCTTACTATTTTTGGACCAATCTTGTGATTTCATTCCTCTTCAATTCCAATCATCATTTAAGATCTTCTAGAAACTCAATCTCCATCAAATATTACATTTTCATATTTTATTTTTATTTAAAATGATTTTTAATGAATTAAATCAAAATAAAAAAAAATAAAATAATAAAAATTCTGATTTTTAATGGTTTGGGTCGTGCATGAAGTCAATGTATGGATTGGGTCATCATTTGGCAAGCCCATTTGGAAGAAATTGGTTTTAGACCCCCTTTTTCATCATAAACCAACTCAAAATTTCCCAACTTTTCAAGGGCACATATCCTTCAATTTTAATGCTATGAGGGTGTTCTTGGACATTTTGGAAAGCTTGAAGAGTCCTATAAACAACCCCACTGGTTTCATGTCCATATCATTTACCAATCTCAAGTTATGCCCTTTTGAAGTTGTTGACTTTTTGTTGACTTTCAAAAGGACCTATAATGTCTTAGCTCATACCTTCCAAATGAAGCATTTTTGGGCTTGGCTTGTGAGACACAAAGTTGTAGAGAATTCAATTTACTTCAAAATGAGCTTTGAGTGGAGACTTGGTGATGAAGTATGTGAAAGTTATGGCTGGTCAAAGTTCAGTTGACTTTTACTGAGGAAACCCTAATTTAGAAACTCCTGATTCTTGATGATCTGAAATCTCCTTGATGAATCATGATCAACCCTTTATCAAATGATGAATTTTACTTCATATACTTGATGTTGGCAAAAAATCATGAAATTTGACTTTGGTTTGACCACAGTTGACCTCAGTTTGACTTTTTAACTACTTTGACTGATTTTGACTTATCTGATCATCTGACTGAGCAAACTTCTGAGAAAAGTCTTGAAAC
The DNA here is from genome assembly GCA_963966055.1 of Lathyrus aphaca. Lineage (NCBI taxonomy): Eukaryota > Viridiplantae > Streptophyta > Magnoliopsida > Fabales > Fabaceae > Lathyrus > Lathyrus aphaca. The sequence goes on from OZ014521.1 coordinate 500,048,627, forward strand.
TTGTCATGGGGGTTCTTACACACATATAAGATGTTATGAAGCTCACTTGAAGTCTTGGAAGTCCATTTAGCCTGATTAAAGTCAAAACCCTAGTTTTGGATGCACTGCTTAGGAGGTGCATTGTCTGAGGGAATTGTCAACTCTTCTGACCAATTGTGAATTTTGTGAACCTTGTGAACCATCATAAAATGTCTTGTGAACCTCATGGGAGGTATTGTGAACCTTGTGAACCATCATAAAATGTCTTGTGAACCTCATGGGAGGTATTGTGAACCTTGTGAACCTTGTGAACCTCATAAAGTGACTTGTAGACTTCATGAACCTCATGAAAGGTTTTGTAAGCATTGTGAATCTTGTGAACCTTGTGAACCTTCATAAAGTAACTTGTAGACTTCATGAACCTCATGAAAGGTCTTGAAAGCATTGGGAAACTTGTGAACCTTGTGAACCTTCATAAAGTGACTTGTAGACTTCATGAACCTCATGAAAGGTCTTGTAAACATTGGGAAACTTGTGAACCTTGTGAACCTTCTTAGCACACAAAGTCTTGTATTGTGAGGGCAAATTTTGGGGTGCAACATATGGTCATAAAAGACAATAGTTAGGGGTGTCTTTAGCAACCTGGGAGGGACTATCATCTTTTACCGAAGGGACAAGATCATTATCGTAGGCAACATCGTAGGGACTTGATCTTTTAAATATGGGAAGGACTAGATGATTTATTTATGGAGGGACTTTGCTTAAGACACCCCATTTTCGAGGGATTTGACCATGGTGTGAAGGCAACTAAGAGGAATACCCTAGGAAGTGCAAGATGACGATCAAAGATCGACTTACGTGTGTGAGTGTTTATTTTCAAATATTTATTCTTTTTATTTAATTTTCTAAGTTAATTTAATTCATTTAATCTGTTCACTCCCTATTTACTAACCATAGCAATTATAATAAAGTAAAGACGAAAAATAAATCTAAAATTATTACATGGCTTTGGGACAATTACAATATAATCAGAAAAATAATAAATGATAATAATAATAATAATAATAAAGCAAATATAAACAATAATAATAGATAAAGCAAATAAATAAAGCAATAATAATAATAAAGCAATAAATATTAGAATATTAGAATTAAAAGAAAATAATAATGAGGTAATAAAGAAACATTCGAATTTTAAAAGAAAATTATTTAAAGTTAAACAAGTTAGAATTTTATGACTTTATAAGAAAAATAAGTTTTAATGATAAATAATAATAATAATAATAATAATAATAATAATAATAATAATAAAAGGTTAGTACATTAAAAAAAAGTTATTATAAAAGAAATATTTAGGATTAGAAAAAAATTAGGTTAAATTTTAAAGTTAGTGGAAAAATTAGGGTTTTAAACATTTATTTACAAAAAAATTATATATAATAAAAAATATGTACAAAATATTATAAGATTAATTAAAACAAATAATTAAGAAAAATTATGAAATTAATAAAAAGTATAAAGTTTAATTATTTATAAAAAACATTAGTGGTTATAAATTAAACATATTAATTAATTATTAATAATTATATATATATAAATATAAAAAGAAACAAAATATATAACCAAAATAAAAGTGGGGAGGCCTGGTTTTGATCCCAGGACCTCCCCCTTACCAGAACAAAACCCTGCCACTGGGCTAGCGCGCGCTAGTGAATAATATGTGAGAACTAATCAACAAATATTAAGCCTGGAAAATATAATGAAATAAAAACAACAAAATGCAAAACCTGGGAATCGAACCCAGGCCAAAGAGCTCTAACACGCGCATTCTTGCCAACTGAACCACCAGCGTCTCATTGTCATCTTCCCTGAAACAAATAATATATTAAAAAAAACAAAATTCAAATTTCAAAAATGCGCCAAGCTTCGTCTTCAAGCTCTGGCCGTCCAGTTAACTTTTAGTGACGATTTTCGTCACTAAAGGCTCTAGTGACGGATTTTTGTTGTCACTATAACCCCTGCATATCCAAATAGTGCAAATAACACAAATACATTCACTTTAACGCATCAAATCAGTCCATATGAAGTTTCTAAACAAGATTAAAACATCAATTTCATCAAAAATCGTCTTAAACGAACGTCCCCAATTGAAACTTCTAAGAACCCTAATTTTCGGTTCTAACGCATACGATCATGGTTCTTTCAATTGATTGCCTAGAAACGATCCTTGCAATGTCACAAACACAAATCAGTACTCAAAAACAATTTATAATTTGTTAATATATGGGAACGAAAAATTGAAAAACCATGGGAGAATGAGAATTCAGATTATGCATTTAGATGAGTTTTTGATGATGCAAAGTATTGAGATAGCATCAATGATGACCAAAGATCATGTTTAGACCTTCAATTTTCCTTAAGAGGGCCTCTAAATGAAAACTCAATTGTCACTTTTTCTTGAAAAATTTCACTTTGTTCTTGTGCTTTTGAGGCAGGAAATTTGTCTCGGATATGTTGGTTAACTTGTATCCTTATAGGAGAAGTGAATTAGGTCAGAATTTGGTGAATTGTTTGGGCTTTTTGGATGCCTTGAGTGTGAAGAAAGATCAACCATAAATGTGATGAAAAATCATATCTTTACATACTCCAAAGGATGTGCACGAATTTGTATGAGATCAAATCAACTTGAATGGTCTTTAAGAGTTTCTAGAAGAAGAATCAAATCAAATATTTGAGTTTTCATATTTTATTTTGATTTAAATTGAATTTTAATGAATAAAATCCAAATAAATAATAAGTAAATTATAAAATCAGAAATATTTGTAATTGGGTCGTGCATGATGTCATTGTAAAGATTGGATCACAAAATTGCAAGCCCATTTGGAAAAAATTGGTTTTAAGACCTCATTTGCTCAATATACCTCTCAAAAATTTCTCAACTTTGCAAAGGCACAAATCCCTCAATTTTAAGGCTATGAAGGTGTTCTTGGACATATTGGAAAGCTTAGAGAGTCCTCTGACCAACCTCTTTGGTCTCATCTCCGTATCTTTTATCATTTTCAAATTATGCCCCTTGGAAGATGTTGACTTTTTGTTGACTTTTGAAATGACCTATAATGTTTTAGCTCATACCTTCTAAATGAAGCATTTTTAGGCTTGGCTTGTGAGACACAAAGTTGTAGAGAATTCAATTTCCTTCAAAATGAGCTTTGGATAGGAATTTTTTGATGAAGCATGTGAAAGTTATGACTGGTCAACGTTTTGTCTTTCCTTAAGAAAACCCTAATTTAGAAACTCCTGATTCTTGATCATCTGAAACTTCCTTGATGAATCATGATAAACCCTTGATAAAATGATGAATATTACTTCATAAACTTGATGTTGGCAAAAAATCTTTAAGTTTGACTTTATTTTGACCATAGTTGACCTCAGTTTGACTTTTTAATTGCTTTGACTGATTTTTGCATATCTGATTATCTAACTGGGCAAACATATTGGGAAAGCCTTGAAACTTGACATGGGTATTCTTGAACACATGTGGGATGTTATGAGGCTCACTTGAGGTCTTGAAACGCATTTTAACCTAAAGAAACACAAAACCCTAGTTTTGGACACTTGGCTTAGGAGGAGGCATTGTCTGAGGAAACTTCCATACTTCTTGACCAATTGAGAGTCTTGAGGACCTTGTGATCATTTAGAAGTCTTGAGAGAGGTTGTCTTGATTGTGGAGGGCAAATTTTGGGGTGCAACACCTACCATGACTATACGAGGAGATTGTTGACCTTCTTCACAATAGTTAAGCTTGAATACATCCCTCAAGATGAGAATCAGTTTGCAGACGCTTTGGCTACCATTTCATCCATGATCAAAGTACAGGTCGCCGATTATGTACCTCGGACATACCCACCTGGGGCGTCGTCAAATGATAAGAAGACATTGAGAAGGCTAGCCGGCAGTTTCTTCCTCAATACTGATGGTTCTTTGTACAAGTGAAACTTCGACATGGTCTTGCTCAGATGTGTTGGCAAGAAGGAAGCAGACCTAATGATGCACGAAGTACATGAAGGTTCTTTCGGTACCCATGTTGGAGGACATGGAATGACAAAGAAGTTATTAAGATCGAGTTACTATTGGATCACAATGGATGCAGACTGTTGTGCTTATGCCAGAAAAGGCCACTAATGCCAGATCTACGCAGATAAAGTGCATGTGCCTCCGAATCCTTTGAATGTAATGTCTTCACCTTGGCCCTTCTCCATGTGGGGCATTGATATGATTGGAAAGATTGAACTGACTGCTTCAAATGGTCACAAATTCATCCTGATAGCCATTGATTACTTCACCAAATGGGTTGAAGCAGCTTCGTATGCAAATGTCACCAGACAAGTGGTAGCTCGATTTCTGATAAGGGATATCATCTGTCGATATGGAGTTCCCGAGCGAATCATTACTAATAATGGTTCCAATTTGAACAACAAGATGATGGAAGAACTTTGTCGGGACTTCAAAATTCAACATCACAACTCTTCTCCTTACATGCCAAAGATGAATGGTGCTGTTGAGGCCGCTAACAAGAATATCAAGAAGATTGTGCAAAAGATGGTAGTCACCTATAAAGACTGGCACAAAATGCTACCATTTGCCTTGCATGGGTATCGAACCTCCATCAGAACATCTACTGGGGCAACACCTTATCAACTTGTGTATGGTATGGAAGCTATCCTGCCTGTTGAAGTTGAGCTACCCTCCTTACAGGTAATGATGGATGTGAAACTGGATGAAGCAGAATGGGTCCGATCTCGATATAATCAACTGAGTTTGATTGAAGAAAAGAGATTAGCAGCCTTCTGTCATGGGCAGTTGTATCAGAAGCGAATGAAGAAAGCCTTCAATCAGAAAGTCAGACCTCGGGAATACCAAGTGGGAGAGCTTGTTCTGAAAAGACTTCTTCCTCCTCATACAGACCACATGGGCAAATAGACGCCAAACTACGAAGGCCCATTCATAGTAAAGAAATTTTTCTCTGGTGGGGCACTGATGCTCACTACTATGGATGGTGAGGATTTCTTATCTCATGTGAATTCAGATGAAGTTAAAAAATACTTCGCATAAAAGACCCGCTAGACATAAAAACAGAATGTAAGTCCAGGCAAAAATAGGGCATCTCGGCGAGTCAAAAACAGAATGAACGACTCGGGCAAAAATAAGGAAAAAAAATTAAAAAAATGTGTACACCCGCTGAGTTGAAAAGCCACATCGGACAGCTCAGGAAAAAATGGATATCTCGGTGGATTGAAAACCTGAAAGGGCGATCCACGCAAAATCAGGGAAAAAGCGAACAACTTCATTCTGAATTCGTATGTATCACTCACAACATGGCAAGCTTCGAAAGGATAAAGCGTCGGTCAGAATCAACCTTCTTCAGAAAGCAAGATAAGTAGAACGTCAAGGTCATACAGGTCATAAGAAAGGAAGCTCGCTGGAGCGTCAACTTCAACATTGCCAACACCTTTATTTTTTCAATTTACAGCAATCTCCTCCTTTCAGGGATTCACTTCTTCACTGTACTTACCTATTCAGGGAACACAAATCAATAAAATTAGAATATTCAGTCACACTTTGTTTTATACATTTTTGTTTCGTTTGCAAAATATCCAAAGTTTATAATAAAACACTTGCATGAAAACATATAAGCCATTTTCAATAAATGCTTGCAGGAAATATGTGCTCTTGAGCAAAACTAACTCCTATGACGGAATCCGGTTGAGGATACCTCGGGACACTTGTACGTTTTTTTAACAGGTTGCAGGTACTCAAGGCGGACAATCTCACAGCATGTGGTATGCCAAGCCTCATATCCCTAGCCAAGTCAACAATCACCTCATCAGCAGGGTTACTTGACAGGAGTTTTCCCCCACAAAGCTATCATCGCTCAGAGGATCCTTCGAGAAACTCATTAAATCCATAGCATGTCGCTTGGACGAAGGAGTTACAACAGATTACTTCCCAAAAGTTCTCTTCTCCCCAAGCAGGAACTCCTTCTCCCTAGCAAAGTTGCTAGGAATTTCTTTTTTCCCCAAAGAGTTTCCAAAGTCTTCTTTTCCCTAGTTAGGTCGCCAGAGTTTTCCTCAGCTAAATTGACAAGATCCTCTCATCTCCATCAAGTTGCCAAAGTTTTCCCCAGTAGATTTGCCATGATCTTCTTTTCCTCAACGGAGTCGCCAAGATTTTCTCATCGTCAGTAGGGTGGGAAGAGTCCCCTTCCTCATCCAGTCGCCAGAACTTTCTGTTCCCCATCAGAGTTGCCAGGATTTTCCCATCCTCAACAGAGTCGGCATAATCGCTTTCCCGCGGAGTTGCTAGTTTCTCCCCAGTAAAGTTGTAAGCACCCCAAATTTTGCCCTCACTGTTTCTCACACCATGGCTTGTGATCTTTCATTTTTGTTTTAACATAAGCATTATATCTCATATTGCATATTTGTTTCATCTGCATAGTTCCATTTCATCTGCATCTAGGGTTTGTGATCTGAGCAATCCAAGAATCAACCTGAGCCATCCAAATGGTCTTGAAGCTTTCCAAGGGGGTCCATGTGTGTTCTATAATCATATTATGCTCCCCAAAGTTCATGAAAATCAAGGGATCACAAAATTGGCAAAGGCATGGAAGCAGAGCTAGGGTTTTCACTACATAGATGACCAAAATTAGGGTTTTGGTTTCAGAGGCCTTAACTCCAATTTTTTTGGCCATTATTGTTTCTAATGTTCTTAATATGTTATAAGGATCATGTGTACCAAGTTTGATGAAGAAATTCATTGTGGAAGTCATCTGATCATTGGGTAACTTCTTGAGCAAGTTAAATCAAAATCAGGGCATCTGAGGCCCCCAACAAGGGAACCAAAGGGTTATTTTCATCAAATTGAAGTTCTATGGTCTTTATTTGATCTTAGAAGTGGTTGTAAGTTCACAAGATTGAAGAATTTTGAGCCAATTGTAAACTTGCCATTTTTGGAAATGACTTGTAATGGAAACTTTCCATTTTTGGGAAAGATTTCCAATCTATTCTTTCATGACCAAAAATGCTTCAAATGAAAAATTCTTGGACATGAAAGTTGTAGATTAGGTCTTTCCCTTTTCAAAAAGTACAAGAATATGTCTTGATTCATCCTAGAACTCAAGATATGGCCTTTCAAAGTTGGCAAAAATCCTATAATTTTCAAGTTCATGTCAAAGAGGGATTTTTGCACATTGGCATTTCAAGCTTCCAAGTGACCTCTAATGTGCACAAACACTTCATAACATGTCAATACAACTTACCTAAACCAGAATTGGCCCAAGAATTTGGCATTTTCATGGCTTGATTCACAAGAAATTTCAAAGTGGCCAATATGCATAAACATGATATCTCTTCATCCAAGCCTTCCAGCTGCACTCTATTGATCCAAGGGCCATCCACAAACTCTGCTGAGGCCAAGACACCCCTTGAAACAGCTCTACATCATGCCCATACCTCAAGTACACAAATTTGACTTTTTTGCAAAACCTCCCATGCCAATCAAGCTGTGCCACTAACCACTCTCTGACCAATCAAGACATTACAAACAAAGATTATGGAGCTCATTTCACATAACACACAGACCTGAAACATCTTAGAGCTCAAATTGCACAAAATTTTTCAACAACTTCCCTTCTTCGATTCTCACACCTCAGCCATCAAAACTCCAAATTTCTTTCACCATTCAACCATACACAACCTAAGGATCATTTCCCACCCATCACCATGGCCTGAAACCAGCTCAAACCAAAACACGATTTATGCATACTCAGAACTGGAACTGATAAACCAGCCATCACAAACTTCATTCAAGCCTTCCAGAAGCATAAGGGGATCAAGTGAGGGGATTTGCACCAAGAAAGAGGCTATACAGCTCAGGGAGTGAAAGTTTCATCTCAGGTAGCTCCTTAGAACTTTTTTCCAGAAGTCTTATTTTATGTTCTAGAAATGTTCCCCATGCTCTCCTGATCACACTGCACTTGTTGGTTTTGAAAATGATGAAGAAATAAGCATGAACCGTATCTCTGAAACTTTGACCTAATTTTTGTTCTTCTTCAATTCTCTTCATTCACGCATGATTAATTGTTTTTGTTGCTGGATTTGAGTTTGTTGATGTTTAAGGATCAATTCTGGAGCTTGTGGTGAGTTTTTGTGGATTTTTGAGAGATTCAGGGAGGGAGTCTGGCCGGAGAAGATGACCGGAGGTCTTCTCCGGCCACCTGAAAGTCATTAGGGCATAATTTTAATTAATTAGGTTAGTTTGAATTCTGACCCTTGGATGTGTTTTACCCGCGTGTACGAATGACCAAGATTGATCCACTTAACCCTAATCTCATTTAATTAGGTTAATTAATTTAAATTACTCAGATTGAATCCCAGCCACCCATTTATGCGCTAGTCAACCAGCCTTTGAATCCCAGCCACCCATTCATTTTATTTTCATTTTATTCTATTTCTTTTGCACAATTTATTTAAAATAGTAAAACTCATCACAAAAATATTATTTCTTGCATTTCTGATCCAAATATTTTTCTCAACCTAAAAATGGTTTTTATTTTATTTTTTGAATTAAAAAAATATTTTTAAAATATTTAAATGTTATTTTTAATTAATTAATGGATTTTAATTAATTAAAAATACATTTAGGTTTCTAAAAATCACCAAAAAAATCATTAACCATTCCAATACATTTAGAAACATTTTCAAACTCTTCATACAAATTTCTTTTTAGGTTTGATCATAATTTTACAATTTTCTTTGAATTAGGGTTCTTAAAAACACATTTTCTAACCCTAACTTTAAAAAATATTTCTGCCTAACCATGAAGAGTTTGAACTTGATTCTTTTTGCATTGTTTCACGTATTGCATTTAGTTTCTAGGTTATTTTCCTCATGAATGTATCTTGCATTTTCAAATTAATTTGCATTTTCCTTTGAGAATCACCCAAAAACCCTAGCAAACTTAGGAAATTCATAACTTTAGATAGGATTATCTTCTGACCTTCTCCTTTTGGGTGTGACTTTGTATAGGTTTAGGGTTTGATTGAGCTTTTTTTCAATTTTTTATCATGTTTCATGCTTCTGTTTTGTTCATTTGCATCTCATATGTTCATAAAACCCTAATTTCTCATGTTCATTTGCATTCACCTTGCATATTCATCATCATGTGAACTTGCCATGACATTTCAAGCATTCATATGTCATCTTAGATATCTAAGGACATGTTAGAACATTGCTTGATCATTTCTTCATTCATTTTCCATGCTTTGCATTCATTACATTTCATAAACATCCATGTGTTTTCAAGCTTCTAAGCATGCTTTCATGACATCTCATCTTTGTATGAACATTCATGTGCATATTGTATGACTTTGCATCATCTCATATGCCACTTGCATTGCATAATCACTTCTAACTTTGGTCTTTGCATCTCATTTCAATGCATTTCTTCATGCTTTATGTCTTATGCATTCATACTAACACTTTCAGGTACCTTTTGGTAAGTTATTTGGGAAGTGGATTTGCCTTCACTTCCCACTTCTTCTTATCTCATTCATATGCATATTTACATGTCTTTGAAGTGGACTTATTCACTTATGTTCCATCCTTCTTACTTTCTCTCTTTAAGTTACTTATCTTCTTCAGGAAGTAAGTAACTTGTTCTTCTTTCTCCTTCTCTTTTCATCTGCTTCTTCCATTGGTGGCCTTGAAGATCTTTCCTTTTAAGCCTAACAAACCATAGGATATCCAAGCATGATAAATTTTAGGGATATGTATAGTCCTCCTTAGTCTTTTACCTTTCAGTCTCCTTGAGTCTCTCTTCTCATCTCAATAATCAGAGACTAAACTCTTAAAGCTTTAGGACTTTGGAATTAGGGTTATGCCTGCATCCTTCTCTTAGGATGGAGTGTATAACTTTAATCCTAAGTGTTAAACCTTTAATTTGTTTACACCTCTTAATCAAATCACATTAATAATCACTAAGACTTTATCTTGTAACTTGGGCCTTACATTAGGGTTCTATCTCTTCCTTATGGTTAAGAGGGACTAACCCTAGTGTTTAATGGACAAGTCCCCCTCAAGTTGTCTTACAAACTTAAAATCCATTTCTTAATCTCATCCCTTAATTAAAATCTATTTGATAAAGTCTTGTTATATAATGAATTTAGTCCCTAACCATGGATTAAGTTGAGGTATCTTCCTCAGCTTAAGTGTTCTCATCTATTATCCTTCTATTAGGACAGTGTAATGAGTTCACTAATATGTGATTAGAGATTAAACTCATTACTTAACATTAAACAAAACCCAAAAACATCTAAATAATCACAAGTTGGTTAATGATCTTAATCCTACATCATCATGGTAATTAAGTTGAGATGCTTATCTCATACTTAAGTATGCCCATTATCCTTAATCAGGGAGGATATAATGAGTTTACAACCCTTGATTTAGGCTTAAGCTCATTAACTTATGCAGAACACCAAAAACAATAAAAAACTGAAAACACAAAAACAAACCATAATCGTCTCCTCCGGGATTCTTTTCTCATCACACTCATTCATAAACGAGAACTTGCTTGTTCCTTCTAATGCAAGACAATTAGCACTCGAGCCAGACGAGTCATACACTTGAGTATAGGCAAGCAAGCAGTTCACAGTCAATTCATTTCCAGTCTCTTTGAGTCGAACTACGGTTTTCTGACTTCCTCATTTTACGAGAGGATACGTAGGCATAACTTAACAGTTATCGAACAAAAGTCTCTTTGTCATCCCCCTCTTTCAGCATTCTTTTCTAAAAGCCTCAATTCCTGAGCAATTCACCCTTTTGCACTGACACCTGTACATTCATTCCTTAGCTTTTGCACACAGATAGCACATACACTTACCCCTTTAAACACAATCTTGTAAGCGTGGATCCCGTCTTGTACGACGGAAAATCTGGGTGCTAATACCTTCCCAGGTTGTAACCAACCCCCTTTCTCAGTTTCTCTGGTTCGCAACCATCTTATCCATCTTTTCCCAGGTTTATGCAGCATTACCTTTCCTTTGGGATAAAAATGCCTAGCTGGCGACTCTATTCAGTTCATCTTCATTCTCTCTTTTCGCCGACCGTTCGCGTCTGCACCGGGATGCAAATCTTTGGGAGCGACAAAAGTTGCCAGGGTTTTCTGTTCCCCAACGGTTTGCCGAAGCCTCCTCATACCCAACATGAGTCTCTTCAACAAAAGCTTCCCCAGTTAAGATCCCCACAAAGTTCCCTAGAAATATCGTTCGGTGATCCTTCACTTATGTTCCACAAACTTGCTTCTTCAGTCTAATGCAAGACAGTTAGCACTCGAGCCAGACGAGTCATACACTTGAGCATAAACAAGTAAGCAGTTCACATTCAATTTATCTTTTAGTCTCATTGAGTCGAACTACGGTGTTCTGACTTCCTCATTGCACAAGAGGACACGTAGGCATAACTTAACTGTTATCGAACAAAAGTCTCTGTGTCTCCCCCCTCTTCCAGCATTATCCTTTAAGCCTCATTCCTGAGCACCTCACTTCACTTTCTTGCACTGACACTTGTATTTTCTTTTCCAGCTTTTGCACACAGGTAGCACAGACACTACCCCTTTAAACACAAACTTTTAAGCGTGGATCCTGTCGAGTACGACGGACAATCTGGGTGCTGATACCTTCCCAGGTTGTAACCAACCCCCTTTCTCAGTTTCTCTAGTTCACAACCGTCTTATCCATCTTTTTCTAGGTTTATGCAGCATTACCTTTCCTTCGGGATAAAAATGCCTAGCTGGCGACTCTTTTCATTTCATTTCATCTTCTCCTCTCGCCGACCGTTTGCGTCTGTACCCTATCTGACCCAGGTGTCTTTTAGTGGGAGCGACACTATTCCATCATATTAGAGCTTGACTAGAGCCTTCTTTGGCAAGACATTGAGTGATGACCCAGTGTCAACAAGAACATGCGAGAGCACAACCCCTTTACATTCCAAAGTGATGGGTAAAGCTTTGTTGTGGTGACGTCATTTCGTTGTCAAGTCAGCATTGGTGAAACCTAGCCCATGGCTAGTATTAACATTAGACACCACTGTCTCAAGCTGATTCATTGTGATCTCCTCCGACACGTAGGCAGCGTGTAAGAGTTTAAGTAGTGCATCCCGATGAGCTTCGGAACACCACAACAGGGATAAGATGGAGATCTTGGAAGGGGTATGGTGGATCTGATCCACAACCTTGTAGTCACTTCTTTTAATTATCCTCATAAATTCATCCACATCCTGATCAAAGGATGATTTATGGGTCTCTTTTGGTACATGTTCTTTAGGTGTCACACTTTTTCCTTTGGCTTTGGCAGCAGCCTCTGCCTCAGTATTGGTCTTTGGGGCTTGAGACGCGAAGAGGCGTCCGCTTCGGGTGAAGCCTCCACCTCCCCCAACATTATCTACTTGTGGAGTATGAACTGAATAATCAAGAAGGACTCTTTCTCTGTTACAGTAAAGGTCTGAACCATAGTGCCATGGTACAACATTGTCTTTGTCATATGGAATGGGCCCTGGCACCGTGATGGTGACTGGGCTAACTGCAGCAGAGGTGGGAACCGTTATTGTTTGTGGATCATAAAATATGGTGACAGGACTTCTGGTGGATGCAGGTGGTGATTGATTGAGGCTTGGCTGTTGCTGAAACTGTTGCTGAGATTGTTGTTGATAATTGTTGGAAATAGGGACCGTTGCAGGGTCATAATAGATGGTGACTGTGGAGACGTCATTGTTGGTGGTTGCTGTAGTTGTAGAAGTGGATGCAATGGAATTGTTATTTGTTGAAGTGATGGAAGAGGTGGTTGCTGATTTTATAGACGAGTCTGTAGGAACAATTATCTTTGCAGTTGTAGGAGAATCACTTGTTGTTGAAAAAGGAGTTGCTGGTGTTGTAGAAGCGGTCGTGGTTATTTGCAGAATACCTTCTTTGATCAGGCCATTGATGCCATTCCTCAAGCTTGCACACCCGTTCACGGAAACCTTGCAAGATTCACAACAGGCCTCACAACCTGGAAACACCTGGCATTTTAAAAGCTGAGCTTTAACCTCTGCCAGAGGTGTCTGAATACTTGCAGTATCTTCAATTAAAATCATGAGTGAGTCCCCCTCTATCACATTTATCCTTGGCCCACCATGTCCGGGCATAGGATTCTTCGTGACATTTGGAGGTGGTGCAAAATTTAGGGCTTTTGAATCTACCAGATCCTGGACCTTCATGTGCAGAGCCCTGCACTTTTCTGTTGAGTTACCAGGTGCATTAGAATGAAAAGCACACCTGGCGTTGACGTCGTAATTTCTCGGAAGGTTCTGAGGATCTGGTGGAGCCAATGTCCTTAGCTCGACAAGATTAATCTTTAGGAGTTGTGGCAACAATGTGGCATATGGCATTTGTATAGGGTCAATCACCCTGTTGATCTGAGATGGCCGCTGCTGGAAAGGGCGTTGTTGTTGGTCGTTGTTGTTGTTGTAGGATCTTTGTTGAGGAAACTGTAGCTGTTGAGGAAAGTGTTGTGGTTGTTGAGTATATTGAGGAGGTGGAGTAGGGATAGTGATGGAGGCAACTGATCTTGGCAGATACTGGGGTCTTCCTCTTCCCATATGTACAAAATTTGTTTCACCGGATCTGCGGGGCCCTGCAAATGGCTTCCTTGCACTACTTGAACTGGCGCCGTTGTCAGAAATCTTTCCCATTTTCAATAAGCTCTCAATTCTTTCCCTAGCTATAACCACGTCTGCAAAGCTAGTGGAAGAAAATGCAGCCAACCTGTCAATATAAGTCCCCTGGAGGGTGTTCATGAACATATATGCCATTTCCCTTTCTGACATCGGTGGTTGAACGACAACAGCTAATTGGCTCCATCTTTGGGCGTACTCTCTAAAGCTTTCTTGGGAAGACCGTGACATTCCCATCAAAAGGGTTCTGTTTGGAGCCATGTCCAGATTATATTGATATTGACCAATGAAGGCTTCGGCCAAGTCTTTCCAATTCCTAACTGTGGCCCTGGTCAAGTGAGAGTATCATTCCCGGGATGCCCCTGTCAAGCTATCCTCAAAGTAAAACATCCACAGTTTCTCATCCATGGTGTAGGCTTTCAATCTCCCCAGGAAAGACTGGAGATGGGTACGTGGGCAGGATGTGCCATTGTATCTTTCAAAACAAGGAGGTTTGAACTTGTGAGGAATTCTAACCCCCTCCACTAATCCCATATCCATGACATTAAAACCCAGGGAGTTTTGGGATTCAAGAGACCTTAGCTTTTCTGCTATCTCGTCCAACCGACGATCGTAGACTTCGTCTCCAGCCCCAACCACAGTAAATTGCTCTTCCTGAGGGTCCTCCTGCAAGGACCTCCCTCCAGTGTTACCTTGGGTGTTTCTTATAGCATTGATTTCCGGGTTCAGATGAGGTCCAAACTCTGGGGGATCAGTACGAGGTTGTACGTGATCGTTGTTGCTGGTACCCCCTGTACCTGTGTGGTTTTCCTCGGGAGTTTGCAACTCGACTAACTCTCTCAGTCTCTGAGCCAAACCAGTCATCACTGCCATAAATTGATTCATTTGGGCCCTCATCTCTGTCCTTTCATTGGCCATTTGGGTTCTCACGTCAGTAAAGTCTTGTTGAACCTAATCCATTTGTAATCCCATAAGGTTGTTTCTTGTTGGATACCGGTGCACTCTATTGACGGGGAACACTCTTCTACGAGCAATGTTTCCTGAAATCACAACAAAGTGAGAAACAAAAAAAACAAAAAACCTACAAAATAAAGAAATGATGTTAGTATGCAATGCAGGATGCCTATTTGTCTTCCAAGGTTATCCGATTTGGTTATTTGGTTTTGACCTTCCAGACCTCGAGGAAATGATGATGTTGCAGAGAGATAAAGCCCATGAAATAATATAAACCATATATTACAAAAATGTGAAGATACATAGTTTGATTACGACAAAATCCCCATGATGGGTCAAAATACAACAACAAAGTCAAAAGTACAAACAAAAGGAAATACAAGTACAAAGAAACCAAACATCCAACCCATAATCATCCTCCCTGACTTCTTTCAGGAGAGCCTCAGTCACTGGGCCAACTGGGTGCTCTGTGATGGTCCTGATAAGAAGGTTCCTGGTGGCAATGGCACTGGTCAACTTCTTGTGCTTATCCTGGTCCTTTGATCTCTTCAACCCCTCCCGGAGTTTCAACTCAGAGATCTCCTTCTGTGCTGCTAACAAAGCTACCTGATTCTTCTTCTCACTAGCCTCTAGCTGCTCTATCCTAGCTTGGGTTCTCTGATCTTCCTGTGCACGAGCCTCAGGGATCTTGTTCCACCTAGCCTGACTCTCCTCTAAGTAATGCTCAACTCTGGCCTTCTGAGTCTTGGCTTCCTTGCAAGCATTCTTCAACACTAACTCTCCTACTCTAGCCTTTCTGATGTAGTCATCTGTCTTCTCAATCTTGGTCAAGTGCTCAATCCAGAGCTTCTTTAACCTTCATTATCTAGACGGCTGTCATTCCTCTCCCAAAGGGTCTTTTTCAACGCTTCAGAGAGCTGAGTATTCCTTTCCTTCAGTTTCTCAAACTCCTCTAAACTGACAGTAGCTGCAGGCTCCACTGTTGATGGTCCAGGTACATCCTCTAAGATGAATGGCATACGGGTGATCTGTCCCTTGACACAAGACCAGTCAAGATACTGAGTTGAGGCTATGTTGTTGCACTTGCCAAGAATAGCTGTTCCCTTAGTCTGAATATTGTCCCAAGCCCAGGCTGCCTGTCTGACAATGGCAAGGTTGTGCTGGATGTCACAATAGAGGGTTTCTGTCAAATCTTCCCCTCTTGGGGGATGTACCAAGGCATACCCTAATTTCCTTTTGAAAAGCAAAGGATTGTAATTGATGTAACCCTTTACTCCAATCAGGGGTACATTGGGATACTGCCCACAACTGGTGATGATATCTTTGCCCTTGGTGCTCTGAGTGCACCATTTGATGTCTTCTGATGTAAGGGAAATCATTCTTTTAGCTTAGTTCCTTGGTTTATGAGGATTCAAGAAAGTGTATGACTTCGGCAAGTGTCTGCTTCTCATTCCTTTGATGCACTGAGTAGTAAAAGTCTCCAAGCAAGGTAGGGACTGGATTCCTCAACAGGAAGAGGTGGATAGCATTCTTGCTTACAAACTTAGGCTCGTCTGCAAACAAGATGATTCCATATATGCTGAGTGTAACATCCCGAAAATCTAAATTTAATTATTTAGTCATTTATTTAATTAATTTAGAAAAATTGGAGAGTTTGGGTGAATTAGAGAATTTTGGAGAAAAAGAGTATTTTTATATAATAAGGATAAATAGTGTTTTATTATACTATTTTATTATTATTATTAAAAATATATTAAAGAAAAATGGTAAGGTGGTCTTTTTGTGAAATATATGAGGGTAAATAGGGAAAAGACTTAACTGGGATGTGTTTTGGTAAAAAGGAATACACGATCAGTTTTCTCATTTTTCTATCGTGTTTAGTGAAGTGCTCTGAAGAAAGAAGAAGCTCAGAGTCAGGAGGCTGTGGAGAACCCCAGAGAAGAGTGTAAAGCGAAGAAATTCTCTAAGGTATGGGGAGTTTTTATAATCTATTATAAATGTGTAGGAATTGGATTATGAATGAATTAGGATTGTACGAGTTTTATGAGTTTTTGGGGTTTTGAGTTAGGTTGATTTTATGAGAAAATCTTGATGAATTAGAGTGGTAAAAGTGAATTGAATCACATAAATGATTGTATAATTGTTATCATGATGTTATTGGTGTTTTGGTTGATGTTTTGAATGATTTTTGGGTGTTTTGATGTGAAACCCGTAATGAGATTTTGGGATTTTTGGTGTTGAAGCAGTCTGCAATTATGTAGCATAGAACTGCTGGAAAACGTGCGTTAACCGGTTAACGCTATGGGTTAACCGGTTAACCATTGAAAATTTGGTGTTTTTCTAAAAGTTTCGCAGGCGTTAACCGGTTAACGCTATGGGTTAACCGGTTAACACGGTTTGAGAGGCAAATTTTAATTCTATAAAAATCCATAACTTTCAAACCGTAAGTCCGATTCGCATTACGTTTGAAGCGTCAGAAAGAGCATAAACTGAACTTTATTTTGATGAATAAAAATGAGAAAAAGGCAATAGTTTTTATAAATGAATTTATGAAATAACCTTGTAATTGACTCATAATTTACCGGGTACGGGTTAATTCTTGATGTGTCAGAGTGGTTATAGGACCAGTGTTCTGGGTGTAATGTCATGATGATATATATGATTAGTTGATGATTGGTTTGCTGATGTGAAATGAATGATGCGAGTTATTTTGATGAATTTTACGATGTAGCGCATCATTGCATTTCATAACATTCACGATGGGGCTTCGGCCTATTTTATTACTTCAATCCCATTGTGTGGATTGAAGTGTCTCGATGATTTACGATGTGCTCCTTTGTGGAGGGTTGATGGTCATGTATCCATCTCACGATGAAAATGGTACCACATGCATATTGCATATCAGGATGTTAGAATTGCATATTCTGGATGAATTTCATGACTGTGTTGGTGTTGCTTAATTTCATGATCGTGTTGTTGTTGTTGCTGAATTTTATAGTTGATGATGTCATGATATGTTGTACTAATTTATTTATGTTCAATATTCTAATATGTTTATGATATATTATGATTACTCACCCTGCCTGCTTGGAAATGTTGCCTCTTTCGTGGGTAACTTGCAGATGATAAAGAATAGGCTTGCAATGCAAGAGGAGTTTTTCATGAGTCTCAGAGCGTGCTTTAGTGTTCCTTAGAAGTGGTTTTCGTCTATGTGTCCTGCTCTGTGTCATGTAACACTGGGACGGGGTTTATTTGTTAAACTGTTTTCAGTTATGTTATTACTTTGATAAATGTTTTCTCATTATATGATGTTGAAATTTCGGATGGTGAAAATTATGTTTATGAAGTAAAAATTATGATTTTGAAATATGAAGTTTAAATTCCGCTGCGAAATGCTATATGTTATTCTTGATGTTGATTAACTCGTGTTACGGGACAAGACACTGTTCGATTGAATTTTGATGAAATGTGATACCCTTCTCGATGATTACTCTGATATTATTTAAATATTTTGTTTTGGGGTAGAAGGGTGCTACATTAGTGGTATCAGAGCAGGTCGGTCTGTCCGGCCAAGTCTTGTTGTTGTCAGTCTGTTGTCAAGTCGTTATTTACTTAACGATTATTCTCTTCTGATGTGGTAAGTGTTATGCAGAATGGCTGGAAATAACACGCGTGCTCTCGCTGATGCTATTGCAGCTCTTGCTCAGACTACTGCTCGTAACAATGCGCATGATGAGTTTCGTGCCTTGGAGAAATTCCAGAGGAATAATCCACCCGTGTTTGAAGGAACTCATGACCCGGCGAGCGCACAGAAGTGGCTCAAGGCAATTGAGAAGATTTTCAGAGTGATGGCATGTGCGGATGCGCAGAAAGTTCAATTTGGGACTCATATGTTGTCTGAGGAAGCTGAAGACTGGTGGGATAATACTCGTCAGCGTCTAGAGGATGAGGATGTTGTGGTGACTTGGACTGTGTTTAAGGCGGAGTTCCTTAAGAAGTATTTTCCTGAAGATGCTCGTGGTAAGTTGGAGGTAGAATTCCTTGAACTGAAGCAAGGAAACATGACAGTGGCAGAGTATGCTGCCAAATTTGAAAGGTTGGTGAAGTTTTGTCCTCACTACAACAGGGCAGATGCTGAACTTTCCAAGTGCCTTAAGTTTGAGAATGGGCTGAGACCTGAAATTAAGCAGAGAATTGGATGTCAACAAATTCGCAGATATGAAGAGTTGGTCGATAAGAGCCGTATTTATGACGAGGACAACCGAGCTCGGTCAGCTCACTATAAACAGCTGCGTGAGAAGAAAGACAAGAGTCTGTATAGAGCGAAACCTTATGTGACTACTGGTGATAAAGGGAAGTAGAAGGCATCTGATGAGAAGAAGCAAAGTAGGGGAGCTGCTAATGTACCTGTTAGGTGTTACATGTGTGGAGAGGAAGGTCATAAGGCCGATGTGTGTACCGCCAGAGTTATGAAATGTTACCGTTGTGGCAAGCTTGGGCATAAGATGAGTGATTGTCCTAATGAGGGCCCAACCTGTTACAATTGTGGTGAACAGGGGCATATCAGCGCCCAATGCCAGAAACCAAAGAAGAATGCTGCTACTGCTCAGAATGCTGGGAGAGTTTTTGCGTTAGCTGGTTCAGAAGCTCCAAAGAAGGACAACTTGATCAGAGGTACCTGTTTTATTAATAATACTGTGTTGATTGCTGTTATTGACACTGGAGCTACACATTCATTTATTTCTCTTGAGTGTGCTAATAGATTGGGTTTAAAGTTGTCTAATATGAACGGGAGTATGATAATAGAGACTCCTACTAATGGTTCTGTGACTACCATGCTTGTTTGTTTGAAGTGTCTTTTGACAATTTTTGAGAAGAATTTTGTGATGGATTTGGTGTGCCTACCATTACACCAAATCGATGTTATCCTTGGTATGAACTGGTTGGAATTCAATTATGTTCATATTAACTATTATAGTAAGACAATGAAGTTCCCTAAATTGAGCGAGAATGGTGAGTTGATGTTTTTATCTGCTAAGCAAGTGGATGAACTTGTATTGGATGAAGCTTTGATGTTTGTAGTGTATGCATCATTGCAAGTTGATGATAAGACTGTCAGTGCAGAGTTTCCTGTGGTTTGTGAATTTCAAGATGTGTTTCCTGGTGATATAAGTGATTTACCACCGGAACGTGAAATTGATTTTTCTGTGGACTTAGTGTCGGGTACGAGTCCTGTCTCGATGGCTACTTATAGAATGTCGGCTTCAGAGTTGAATGAGTTGAAGAAACAATTAGAAGAATTGTTAGAGAAGAGGTTCATTAGACCCAGTGTTTCTCCTTGGGGTGCTCCGGTGTTGCTCGTTAAGAAGAAGGATGGTAGTATGAGATTGTGTGTCGATTACCGACAGTTGAATAAAGTGACCATCAAGAATAAGTACCCACTTCCGAGGATCGATGATTTGATGGATCAGCTAGTAGGTGCTTGTGTCTTTAGTAAAATTGATCTGAGGTCTGGTTATCATCAGATTCGAGTTAAAGCTGATGATATTCCGAAGACAACTTTCAGGACGAGATATGGGCATTACGAGTATACGATGATGTCGTTTGGGGTTTCTAATGCACCTGGTGTGTTTATGGAATATATGAATAGGATCTTTCATGAGTATCTTGATAAATTCGTAGTGGTTTTCATAGATGATATCTTGGTATATTCTAAATTAGAAGAGGAACATGCCGAGCATTTGAGGGTTGTGTTGCAAGTGTTGAAAGAAAATAAATTGTTTGCTAAATTATCTAAGTGTGAGTTCTGGTTAAAGGAAGTGAGTTTCCTCGGCCATGTAATTTCAAGTGGTGGAATTTCGGTGGATCCCTCAAAGATTGATGCGGTATTGCAGTGGGAGACTCCGAAGTCAGCAACAGAAATTCGTAGTTTTCTTGGGTTGGCTGGTTACTATCGTAAGTTCATTGAAGGTTTTTCTAAGATAGCTTTACCGTTGACGCAATTGACTAGGAAGGGTCAAGCGTATGTGTGGGATGTTGCTTGTGAAGAGAGTTTCATAGAACAGAAGAAAAGATTAACGACCGTGCCAGTGTTGGTCTTACCGAATCCAGATGAGTCCTTTGTAGTTTATTGTGATGCTTCCAAGATGGGTCTTGGTGGAGTTTTGATGCAGGATAATAAGGTGGTTGCTTATACTTCTAGACAGTTAAGAGTTCATGAGAGGAACTATCCTACTCACGACTTAGAGTTAGCAGCTGTGGTGTTTGTGCTTAAGATTTGGAGGCACTACTTGTTTGGTTCGAAATTTGAAGTATTCAGTGATCACAAAAGTTTAAGGTACTTGTTTGATCAGAAAAAGTTAAATATGAGACAGAGGCACTGGCTTGAATTATTGAAAGATTTTTATTTTGATTTGAATTACCATCCTGGTAAGGCAAATGTTGTGGCTGATGCTTTGAGTAGGAAGTCGTTGCATATTTCGATGCTTATGGTGAAAGAATTGGAAATGATCGAGCAATTCAAAGACATGAGCTTGTTGTGTGAAACTACTACTGATAGTGTGAAATTGGGAATGTTAAAGCTGACCAGTGAGATTTTGGAAGAGATTCATAAGGGTCAGAAATCTGATTTGAAATTAGTTGATCAATTGATGTTGGTTGATCAAGGTAATGCAGGTGACTTTCGAGTTGATGAAGATGGAGTTTTGAGATTCCGAGATAGAGTATGTGTTCCGGATATTACAGGAATTAAAAAGAGTATTTTAGAAGAGGGGCACAAGAGTCGACTGAGTATTCATCCTGGTGCTACGAAGATGTATCAGGATTTACGCAGGTTGTTTTGGTGGCCGGGTATGAAAAGAGACATTGCTGAATTTGTGTATGCTTGTTTGACATGTCAGAAGTCAAAGATAGAACATCAGAGACCTTCAGGTAAGATGCAACCATTGAATATTCCTGAGTGGAAATGGGATAGTATTTCCATGGATTTCGTGACTGGGTTATCTAAGACTGCTAGAGGTAATGATTCGATTTGGGTAATTATTGACCGGTTAACTAAGTCGGCACACTTCTTGCCGATGAAGATTAACCATTCCATGCAAAGGTTAGCTGAGATTTATATTGAGGAAATTGTGAAGTTGCATGGTGTACCTTCAAGTATAGTATCGGATAGAGATCCTCGGTTTACGTCAAGGTTTTGGAAGAGTTTGCAGGATGCCTTGGGTACTAAGTTGAGGATGAGTTCTACTTATCACCCGCAAACGGATGGCCAGACGGAAAGAACAATCCAATCTTTAGAAGATTTGCTGAGAGCTTGTGTATTAGATAAAGGAGAGTCTTGGGATAGTCACTTTCCGTTGGTCGAGTTTTCGTACAATAACAGTTTTCATGCTAGTATCGGGATGGCTCCATATGAGGCGTTGTATGGTAGACGTTGTCGTACTCCATTATGTTGGTATGAGTCAGGAGAGAGTTTAGTGCTTGGGCCATAGATTTTCCAAGAAACAACTGAAAAGATAAAAATGATTCAGGAAAGGATGAAAACATCGCAGAGTCGTCAAAAGAGTTATCACGATAAGAGAAGGAAAGCACTTGAGTTCCAAGAAAGAGATCACGTGTTCTTAAGAGTTACTCCTATGACTAGGGTGGGAAGAGCTTTGAAGTCTAGAAATCTCACTCCACGTTTTGTCGGTCCGTATCAGATTATGCAGAGGATAGGGGAAGTGGCCTATCGAGTGGCTTTACCTCCCTCTCTTGCGAATTTACATGATGTATTCCATGTATCACAGTTGAGGAAGTACATTCCGGACCCGTCGCATGTAATTCAGATAGATGATGTTCAGGTGAGAGATAATCTGACGATTGAAGCTTTACCAGTGAGGATTGATGGTAGGGAATTGAAGCAACTACGAGGCAAGGAAATTGCTTTAGTGAAGGTATTGTGGGGAGGACCAGCTGGAGAAAGTTGGACTTGGGAGCGGGAAGATCAGATGAGGGAGTCATATCCGACTCTATTTACTTCAGGTAATTTTCGAGGACGAAAATTCTTTAAGTAGGGGAGAGTTGTAACATCCCGAAAATCTAAATTTAATTATTTAGTCATTTATTTAATTAATTTAGAAAAATTGGAGAGTTTGGGTGAATTAGAGAATTTTGGAGAAAAAGAGTATTTTTATATAATAAGGATAAATAGTGTTTTATTATACTATTTTATTATTATTATTAAAAATATATTAAAGAAAAATGGTAAGGTGGTCTTTTTGTGAAATATATGAGGGTAAATAGGGAAAAGACTTAACTGGGATGTGTTTTGGTAAAAAGGAATACACGATCAGTTTTCTCATTTTTCTATCGTGTTTGGTGAAGTGCTCTGAAGAAAGAAGAAGCCCAGAGTCAGGAGGCTGTGGAGAACCCCAGAGAAGAGTGTAAAGCGAAGAAATTCTCTAAGGTATGGGGAGTTTTTATAATCTATTATAAATGTGTAGGAATTGGATTATGAATGGATTAGGATTGTACGAGTTTTATGAGTTTTTGGGGTTTTGAGTTAGGTTGATTTTATGAGAAAATCTTGATGAATTAGAGTGGTAAAAGTGAATTGAATCACATAATTGATTGTATAATTGTTATCATGATGTTGTTGGTGTTTTGGTTGATGTTTTGAATGATTTTTGGGTGTTTTGATGTGAAACCCGTAATGAGATTTTGGGATTTTTGGTGTTGAAGCAGTCTGCAATTGTGTAGCAGAGAACTGTTGGAAAACGTGCATTAACCGGTTAACTCTATGGGTTAACCGGTTAACCATTTAAAATTTGGTGTTTTTCTAAAAGTTTCGCAGGCGTTAACCGGTTAACCGGTTAACACTGTTTGAGAGGCAAATTTTAATTCTTTAAAAATCCATAACTTTCAAATCGTAAGTCCGATTCACATTCCGTTTGAAGCGTCGGAAAGAGCATAAACTTAACTTTATTTTGATGAATAAAAATGAGAAAAAGGAAATAGTTTTTATAAATGAATTTATGAAATAACCTTGTAATTGACTCATAATTTACCGGGTACGGGTTAATTCTTGATGTGTCAGAGTGGTTATAGGACCAGTGTTCTGGGTGTAATGTCATGATGATATATACGATTAGTTGATGATTGGTTTGCTGATGTGAAATGAATGATGCGAGTTATTTTGATGAATTTTACGATGTAGCGCATCATTGCATTTCATAACATTCACGACGGGGCTTCGGCCTATTTTATTACTTCAATCCCATTGTGTGGATTGAAGTGTCTCGATGATTTATGATGTGCTCCTTTGTAGAGGGTTGATGGTCATGTATCTATCTCACGATGAAAATGGTACCACATGCATATTGCATATCAGGATGTTAGAATTGCATATTTTGGATGAATTTCATGACTGTGTTGGTGTTGCTTAATTTCATGATCGTGTTGTTGTTGTTGTTGCTGAATTTTATAGTTGATGATGTCATGATATGTTGTACTAATTTATTTATGTTCTATATTCTAATATGTTTATGATATATTATGATTACTCACCCTGCCTGCTTGGAAATGTTGCCTCTTTCGTCTATGTGTCCTGCTCTGTGTCATGTAACACTGGGACGAGGTTTATTTGTTAAACTGTTTTCAGTTATGTTATTACTTTGATAAATGTTTTCTCATTATATGATGTTGAAATTTCGGATGGTGAAAATTATGTTTATGAAGTAAAAATTATGATTTTGAAATATGAAGTTTAAATTCCGCTGCGAAATGCTATATGTTATTCTTGATGTTGATTAACCCGTGTTACGGGACAGGACACTATTCGATTGAATTTTGATGAAATGTGATACCCTTATCGATGATTACTCTGATATTATTTAAATATTTTGTTTTGGGGTAGAAGGGTGTTACACTGAGGGCTAGAAGAGCACAAACAATGTTCCACTTCCCTGCTGCAGCATGCAGGGTGGCCTGAATAACCAAGAAATCCAAATGAAGGCCTGGAATTCAAGCCTTGGTGGTCATATTCTGGTCAATGAGGGTGGGATCCAAGTGCAAAGCCTTAGCTACATCTTCATTCTTGGGAGCAACCATCTCAGGGTTGAAGGGAATTCCCCTCCTGATAGGTACACCTAACAACATGGAGAACTCTTCCATCAATGGTCCCAAATGAAAATCTGGGAAAGTGAAACATTTGAGAGGAGGGTCATGTAAACACCCCAAATTTGCCCTCACCCATTCACACCATGGCTTTTGATCTCTTCATATGCATAAGTTCAATCATAGCACCTCATATCACATTTTTTAATTCACTGCATTGTTTCAAAGTCATCTGCATCTAGGGTTTGTGATTTGAGCAATCTAAGAGCTATTTGAGCCACTCCAAAGGTCATCAATCACTTCAAAGGGGTCCATGTATGTTCAAGCATCATATTATATCCCCACAAAGTCAAGAAAGTCAAAGAATCACAAGAACTGAGAAAGGCATGGAAGCAGAGCCATGTATAACTGCACAGATGACCTAGAATTAGGGTTTTGGTTTCAGAGGCCATAACTCCAAATTTTTTGGTCATTCTTGTTCCTATTGGTCTATATATGGTATAGGGATCATGCATATCAATTTTCATGAAGAAATTCCATGGGGAAGGCATCTGATCAAGGGTTGACTTCTTGAGCAAGTCAATGTGGAATCAGGGCATCTGAGGCCCCCAATGACCCAACCAAGGGGTGTTCTTCATCACTTTGAATGTGTATGATCTTTATTTGATCATAGAAGATGTGGTAAGTTCACAAAATTGAGGAATTTCAAGTCATTTGCAAAGTTGCCTTTTTGGGAAAATGACTTGTAATGGAAACTTGCCATTTTGGGAAACTTTTTCAACCCTTGCTTTTTGATTCAAAAATGCCTCAAATGAGAAAACTTTGGTCATGAAAGTTGTAGAATGGATCATTCCCTTTTCAAAAAGTACAAGAACTCATTCTAATTCATTTTGGATCAAAAGTTATGGCTTGTCAAAGTTGGGGAAAATCACATAATTTCAAGTTATGTACCAAAGAGGCAAAGTTGCAAAACCACTTGCCAAGACAAATTGAGATTTCAAATGAACTTCTAATCTTTGCACAAACATGAACCAATGTATAAAATTCAGAATGCACCAAGAGTTTGTCCATTTTCATGACTTATGGATCAAGAAACTTCAAAAGGGCCAAAGTTGATTAAAGTTGCAAAACATCATTCAAACCCTAATCCATTTGCTGGCTGGCTTCAAAACTGATCCCATGGCCCTCCTCATTTCTTGCTGCGCAGGACACCCCTCTTGTCCTTGGCTAACTATTGGCCCATACCTCTCTTACACAAAGCTTGACTTTTTTGCAAAAGACCCATACCAATCACAATAGGGCACAACCACTCCATAGACCTATCCATGAGTGATAAGTGGACCAAAGGCAAGCCATAACACCACACAACTCATGCTGAAACACACTCCAAGACATAGTTATCAAAAATCCTCCAACTTGCAAAACCATTCGAATATCTCAGCTCACTCAACCATCCTTCAAACCAACTTCACCATTGATCTCAAAATGACTCACTGATCACAAACCAACCATTGAAACAGCCAAAAACCTCCTCAAACTGAAACACGATTTCTCTCCCTCACTGAACAAAACTTGATCAATCTCACAAATCAGCCACTTTCCAATCAAACTAAACCTCAAAGCATCTTCAGGAGGTCCATTGGAGAGGTTTTGAAGCAAGGAGGCAGCCTGAAAGCCCCAAACTGAAAGCTTCACTTCAGGTAGCTTCGAAATTTATTTTTTCCAGGAACCTTGTTTTAAGTTACTAAAATGATCTACATGTTTCCCTGAATGCAATGAGCTTTGAATTTTTGAAAATGATGCAGAAATGAGGATGTATGGTTTGTCTGAAATTTTGCCCGTAAATTTGATTTTTGCTTGTTCTTCATGATTCATCAAAAATAAATAAGTTTTGTTGTTGGATTCTTGTTTAGGATGTTTAGTTGAGTTGATCTGGAGATTTTGGCATGTTTTAGTGAGGTTTTGAGAGAGATAGGTTGAAGGTCTCGCCGGAGAAGACGACCGGATGTTTTCTCCGGCCACCTGAGGGTCATTAAACCCTAATTGTGTCATTAAATGAACTTTGAATGTGGACCTTAGATCAGGCTGACTTTGGTTGACTTGCGCGCAAACGTGTGGCCAGGATCTCACCATTATGCCCTAATCCTCAATTAATTAAATAAATCCAGTTTAATTATTTTTAAAAAAGAAATTAGCCAGGTTTGAACTTGGGCCGTAGGATTGCGCGCCAAGTCAAACCCTCCAAGCCCAGATTGAATCTGATCCCTCCATTGCGCATACTTTCATTTATTCTAATTTTTATTTCATTTAATTTCATTTCTTTTCCTCATTTTATTTAAAATAGCAAAAATCATTTAAAAATTATGAAATTTTTTTTCAAGGTTTTCATTAATTTTTAAAACCCAAAAATATTTTTATTTTTATTTTTTGCATTAAAAATCATTTTTAAAACATTTAAAAGTTTATTTTTAATTAGTGAATGAAAATTAATTAATTAAAAATACTTTTAGGTATTTAAAAATCACAAAAAAATTCACATAGCATTTAGAAACATTTAGAAACATTGTCCAACTCTCAAACCAAATTTCTTTGTTGATCTTGATCCCTTTTGATCATTTTCTTTGGATTTAATTTCATTTCAAGGCAATATTTTGTTTCAAACTTCAAAAATTCATTTCTGTCTAACCTTTGAGAGTTGGATCATGATTCTTTTTGCATTACATCTTGTATGGCATGTAGTTTATAGGATAAAATTGGTTTGAATTGATCTTGCATTTTCAATTTGTTTTGCATTTTTCTTGACAAGGTACCTTAAAACCCTATCAATCTTAGGAAATTCATAACTTTACTAGGTTAAGAATTGGATCCCCTCCTTTGGGCAGTGAGTTTGTATAGGTTTAGGGTTCCTTTGATTGCATTTTCAAATTTTTGTCATGTTATTTGCTTCTGATTTTGAGTTTTGCTTTGTGTGTTGATCACAAACCTTAATTTGTGCCTTCCTTTGCATCCATTTCTCATTTGCTTGTATACCATGACTTGCTATGACATTTTGTACATTCACATGATTCATAATACATCCTAAGACATATTAGAATCATGTTTGATCATTGCATCTTTCATTTTCCATGTTATATGTCCATTGCATTCCATAACTTTTCATGACCATTCATGGTTCAATGCATGCTTCATTTGCATCTTTATGCTTGAATGATCATTCTCATCTCTTGTCATGTGTTTGCATCATCTCTTAGCATCCTCAACATCTTGTTTATGCTTCTGGTTTTGGTTTGCATCATCACATTTCATCTCATTTTGCATTGCATTTCATTTCCTTACTAACTTTTCAGGTGGTAAGTTGTTTGAGAAGTGAATTTGCCTTCACTTCTCAAAACCTCTTTTCATCTCTCTTATGCATCATTACTGCATTCTTGTATGTGTATGGAATTGAGCTTGCTCATTCTTGTTCACCTTACTTTCTTTCTTCAAGTAACTTGTCTTCTTAAGTGAAGCAAGTTGTTTTGCTTCTCTCTGCTCCTTCCTCCTTTCATCTGCTTCTCTCCTTGGTGGCTCTCTGAAGATCTTTCTCTCTTAAGCCTCATAAACCCTAGGATCTCTAAGCATGTCAACAATTAGGGTTTGATTAGTCCCCCATTTAGTTTTGCCTTTGAGTCTCATTGAGTCTTCTCTTCTCACCTCATAATCCAGGACTAAACCCTAAAGGCTTTAAGGTTTTGTGATTAAGCTTATGCCTGCATCCTTCTATTAGGATGGAGTGTATAAATTTAATCCTAAGTGTTAAATCCTTAATGTGTTTAAATCCTTTAATCAATCCACTTAATAATCATCAAGACATCAAGCTTGTAACTTGGGCCTTGCATTAGGGTTTCCTTAATTGGTTAAGAAGGACTAACCCTAGTGTTAATGGACAAGTCCCCCTCAAGTTTTCTTACAAACCATAAAACTCATTGCTTCATCTTACCATTAGCTAAAATCCATTTAATAAAGGCTTTGTTTTGTCATGAGGTTAATCCCTAATCATGGATTAAGTTGAGGAGCCTTCCTCAGCTTAAATATTCTCATCTATTATCCTTTTATTAGGATGGTGTAATGAGTCTGTTTAATCCTTGATTATGGCTTAAACTCATTACCCAACACTAAACAAAAGCAACAAAAACATCTAAATAATCACAAGTAGGTTAATGATCTTAATCCTACATCATGGTGATTAAGTGTGAGATGCTGACTTCACACTTAAGGTATTCTCATTACCCCTAATCAGAGGGAAGATGTGATGAGTTTACTAACCCTTGGTTTAGGCTTAAGCTCATCAACTTATGACAAACTTTCAAAAGCAATAAAAGACTGAAGATACCAAAAACAAACAATAATCGTCTCCTCCGGGATTCTTTTCTCATCTTATTCACTCACAAACGAGAACTTGCTTCTTCCGTCTAATGCAAGACAGTTTGCACCTGAGCCAGACAGGTCATACACTTGAGCATTGACAAGCAGGCAGTTCACAAGTCAATTTACTTTTCAGTCTCTTTGGGTCGAACTACGGTGTTCTGACTTCCTCATTGCACGAGAGGATACGTAGGCATAACTTAACAGTTATCGAACAAAATTCTCTGTATATTCCCCCTCTTTCTAGCCTTATTCTTTTAGCCTCATAAGTCTTGAGCATTTCATTCTTGTTCTTACACTGACACTTCTCTCATACACTCCACACTTCTTTTACACTGACACTTGTATTCTTTTCCAGCTGTGATACACAAATTGCACTGACACTACCCCTTTCAAACACAAATCTTTTAAGCGTGGATCCCGTCGAGTACGACGGACAATCTGGGTGCTAATACCTTCCCAGGTTGTAACCAACCCCCTTTCTCAGTCTCTCTGGTTCGCAACCGTCTTATCCATATCTTTCTAGGTTTATGCAGCATTACCTTTCCTTCGGGATAAAAATGCCTAGCTGGCGACTCTATTCATTCTCTTCTCTTTTCGCCGACCGTTCGCGTCTGTACCCCTTCTGACCTGAGGTGTCATTTGGTGGGAGCGACAACTTGGCGACTCTGCTGGGGATCCTTATACTGTAACCAGGGCTTCTGGTTCTTTTTGTGGGTTCCTCCTAGCGCTTGTTTGATTTGTGTTTACTGGGGTGTTATGTGCTAATTGTGTTTATATAGTTGCTTTATTTACTGCTTTATGTACAGTTATTTTATTGCTTTCTTTACAGCTTTATATATCATACTGTCATACTGTCATCTGGCTGGATCTGGTTTTTTGTTTTGGTGGGTGGGGTTTCCTTTGAGAGTTTAAGGTCCTATACCTGGGACCTGAGTGACACCTAGGCTAGAGTGGTTCATGTTCTTTCCCATTCCATTTCGGTCTGGTGTGGGAATATGAAACACGGTTCAGATGTGGGTTTCTTCTTGAGAACTCTGTGCTACAGATTTCCTGTAGTGCTAGGGCTATCTGGGAAGCCTGCTAAGTCTGGATGACCTTTATTATGACCTCCAGAAACTGAGGTAAATTAGAGGAGGATCTTTTATGGTTATTGTAAACACTGTACCTCCGGGTTAGAAGTGTTTACACTTCTCATAACTGATCCAAGTCTGAGGATCCTTGTTTTAGAACACTACCTGTGAGGGGGTTGGGCTGTTTACAGGTTTGCAGGAACCCTTGGCCACAACATACCCTGATACTTGTTTTGTTTAAGAATGCCTCACTTTGGACAGTTCTTGTGATTTAACCCTGGACATGTGACTCTTTATTTGAGTCCCCCACCTTGGTTATTGGATTTCTGAACCTCCATCTGGACTTCTTGAACATACATGGGCTTATATCAAGACAGTTAATCAGATCCAGCTTGATCACAAACCCTTGCATATCATTTGCATACTCATCATTGCATCATTTAACATTTGTTTATTTGTTTTTCAGGGTATCCACATTGTATTATGGCTTGGTTTTGACCCCTTCATCTGCATAGACCTCTGTTTCATCAGCTATCTGCTTCAGCTATCAGTTGCCAGCTTCAGTTACCTCCATCATCATCCTCAGCCTATCAGTGGATCATCTCCAGTATCAGTCTTCATCATCAGCATCTGTTTTCAGCTCTTTATCAGCAGTCATGGCACCCAAGAAGAGCAACATTTCATACCATTTCTTTGAGCCTGTGCTGGCTGGCATCAGGCAGGTCCAGGCACTTATCACTCCAGACCACATCCCATTATTCAGAGAGCATTATGGAGGCATCCTTGATATGGTTATGGACTTAGACCCTTCTCAAAGGAGTCTGATCCACACTTGCCTACAGTTTTATGACCCTCCTTTGAGATGCTTCACTTTCCAGAACTTTCAGCTGGGACCTTTGCTGGAGGAGTTCTCATCATTGATTGGAGTACCTGTCAGGGGTGATATCCCTTTCAACCCAGAGATGACTTCTCCCAGCAATGGAGAAGTGGCAAAATCACTGCACCTGGAACCTATGGTGATTGAGCAGAACATGACCACAAAGGCTGGAATCCCTGGTTTGCACCTAGACTTTCTGACTTCTCAGGCTATCCTGAAGGCCTCTTTGGGAGAATGGAGGGAAGTTTGTGCATTATTGGCCCTCAGTATATATGGGGTTATACTATTTGCAGATGAGCCCAAGTTTATCAGCAAGAATGCTATTCATCTCTTCCTTCTGAGAAACCCAATACCCACATTGCTGGGGGATTTCTATTATTCTGTTCACCAAAGAAATGAGAAACAAAGAGGAAAGTTGGTGAGATGCTGTGCTCCTCTATTTCACACCTGGCTGCTCAAACACTTACCTAGAACTGATGCCTTCCTGAACCCTCACCAACAGAAGAATTGGGATAAGAGACTCATTGCTCTGACTTCAGATGACATCAGATGGTGCACCCAGAGCACCAAGGGCAGAGACATAATCACTAGTTGTGGGAAGTACCCCAATGTACCTCTAGTAGGAGTAAAGGGTTGCATCAACTATAATCCTTTGCTGTTTAAGAGACAATTGGGCTATGCTTTGGTTCACCCTCCTAGGGTGCAAGACTTGGCTGAAACCCTGTATTGTGAGATAAAACCTAATCTAGCTGTTGTCAGACAAGCATCCTGGGCTTGGGACAACATCCAGACCAAAGGAATGGCCATTCTTGGGAAATGCAATAATGTGGCTTCAGCTCAGTATTATGAATGGTCTCATGCTAGGGCTCAGATTTCTGGGATGCCCTTCACCATTGAGGATGCACCTGGACCATCCACAGTACCACCTCCAGCCACTGTCAGCCTGGAAGAATTTGAGAAGCTGAAAGAGAGGAATGAGAACCTGTCTCAAGCTCTAAAGAAGACCCTCTGGGAGAGGAGTGATGGTCGTCTAGACATTGAGAGGTTGGAGAAGCTTAAAGTGGAGCATCTGGCCAAGATTGGGAAAGCAGAAGACTACATCAAGAAATCGAGAGCTGGAGAGCAAATATTGAAGAATGCCTGTAAAGAGGCCCAGTTTCAGAAGGCCAGGACTGATCTCTATCTAGAGGAAAGTCAAGCTAGGTGGGTCAGAATCACTGAAGCTCGCACTCAGGAAGATAAGAGAACTCAAGCCAGGATTGAGCAGTTGGAGGCTAATGAAAAGAAGCAACAGGAGGCTTTGCTGGCAGCCCAGAAGGAAATTTCAGAATTAAAGCTTAGGGCTGGTGTGAAGAGGTCAAAGGACCAAGACAGGCACAAGAAGCTGACCACTGCAATTGCCACCAGAAACCTTCTTATCAGGAACATCACAGAGCATCCGGCTGGTCCTGTAACTGAAGCACTTTTGAAGGAGGTTAAGGAGGATGAGTTTGGCTTAGATGTTTGACTACTTTGCTTGTTGTTATTTCCATTTGATGTACTTTTCTTTTATGTTGTATTTTGACCCCTCAGGGGCATATGTTGTAAAAACAAACTATGTATGGTTCACCATTTGTAATGTATTTGTTAGTTTGTTTCATTAAGTCTCTTTCTCTCAAGCAACATCAAAGTATATTCCTCAGGGTCTGGAAAGGTCAAAACCAAGAGCCAAGCCGGATACCTTGGGAAACAAATAAGCATGCTGCATTGCATACTGACCTTTGTTTTGTTTTGTAGGTTTTTGTTTTGTTTGTTACTAACTCTGTTGTGCTTCAGGAATTATTGCTCGTTGTCGGGTGTTCCCTCTCAACCGACCGCACCGATACCCTACTCGCAACAATCTTCCTGGTATCCAAATGGATCAAGTACAGCAAGATCTGACAGAGGTCAGAAATCAGATGGCTAATGAAAGGCTGGAGATGAGAAACCAAATGACCCAATTCATGGAAGTAATGAATGGCTTGGCTCAAATTCAAGAAAGGTTGAGGGCATTGGTAGAAAGACAAACCCCGGAAGAACCTCCTCTGGGAACTGGGGGAACAAGTAACAATGAAAGGGGTCAGCCTCATGTTAATCCACCAGTATATGGGCCTCATCTACATCCGGAAGTCAATATCCCGGATAATGTGCAAGGAAATACTACTGGAGGAAGGATCTTACAGGAAGACCCCCAAGAGGAGCAGTTTACTGTGATGGGAGCTGGGGATGAAGTTTATGATAGGAGGTTTGATGAAATTGCTGAGAAGTTGAGATCTCTGGAGTCTCAAAATTCCCTAGGTTTTGATGTCATGGATATGGGGTTAGTGGACGGGGTAAGAATTCCCCACAAGTTTAAACCCCCATGCTTCGAGAAATACAATGGAACTTCCTGTCCACGAACTCACTTACAGTCCTTTCTGGGGAGACTTAAGGCATACACCATGGATGAAAAGCTGTTGATGTTCTATTTTGAAGATAGTTTGACTGGGGCTTCAAAGGAGTGGTACTCACATTTAACCAGAGCTACTATCAGATGCTGGAAGGACTTAGCTGAGGCCTTCATCAGACAGTACCAATACAATCTGGACATGGATCCTAACAGAACCCTTCTGATGGGAATGTCTCAATCCTCCAGAGAAAGCTTCAGGGAATATGCCCAGAGGTGGAGACAGCTTGCTGCTGCTGTCCAGCCACCCATGTCGGAAAGAGAAATGGCCTACATGTTTATGAATACTCTGCAAGGAACATATATTGATAGGCTAGCTGCCTTTTCTTCCACCAGTTTTGCTGACGTAGTTATAGCTGGAGAAAGAATTGAAAGTCTATTAAAAATGGGCAAGATTTCTGATAATGGTGCAAGTTCGTCCAGTAATCCCAGGAAGCCTTTTGTGGGACCTAGAAGAACCGGTGAAACAAATGCCATTCATGCTAACAGGGGCAGACCTCAGTATGTTCATAGATCAGTGGCAGCTGTCACTATTCCAGCTCCGATTCCTCAGCAACCAGCATATCAACCACAACAACAACCACATTATCAGCAGCAAGTTCAGTATCCACCACCGAGGACCTACAACAACAACAACAATCAACAACAAAGACCCTTTCAACAAAGACCATCGCAGGCAAATAGGGTGATTGACCCTATCCCTATGCCTTATGCTGCCTTATTGCCACAACTCCTGAAGCTCAACCTGGTCGAGTTAAGGACATTGGCACCACCAGATCCTTCTAATCTGCCAAGAATTTATGATGTCAACGCCAGGTGTGCTTTTCATTCTAATGAACCTGGCCACAATACGGAAAAATGCAGGGCTTTACAAATGAAGGTACAAGACTTGGTGGATTCTAAAGCCCTCAACTTTGCACCCCCTCCAAGTGTCACCAAGAATCCCATGCCCAATCATGGAGGGCCAAGAATTAATGCCATTGAGGAAGACAAGCCATCTTTCTTAATCACCAGTGTTGGATAGATTCGGACACCTCTGGTCGAGATTAAAGCCCAGCTCCTTGAATGCCAGATGTTCCCCGGGTGTGAGCTCGGTTGGGGTTATTGCAACATTTCAGTCAACGAGTGTGATAACTTGAGAAGAGGCATAGATGGTCTTATCAAAAGTGGTATACTTCAGATCACAACAACGGCACCTACAAATCCAGCAATCCCTTTGACAACAATTCCTGACTCTTCTACAACTGCAACAACAATCATTCCGACCAATTCATCAATATCATCAACAATGGCTCCGTCCATCACTTCAGCAAACCAGATGTCAACAACCATTTCTTCTACAACATCAGCACCCATTTATTCAGCAGAATCTTCTACAACGCCAACAGATATTAATGAAGATATCTCAGCAGTCACCATCTACTATGATCCGTCAAATGTTCCTCCAAACAACAACTTTCAACAACAAACAGTGGCACCTCCTGCCAGGTCACCGGTCACCATTTACTACGATCCGCACACCATTCCAGTACCCTCCTCTGCTGCGGTCAGTCCAGTTACCATCACGATGCCTGGACCCGTTCCATATGAAAGCAGTAATGCCATACCTTGGCATTATGGCTCTGACCTCTACTGCAACGGGGAGAAAATCACTTTGGATTCTTCAACCTCTTCTCCGCAGATTGATAATGTTGGGGGAGGCGGAGGCTTCACCAGAAGAGGACGCCTTTTTGCCTCACAAACTCAGAGACCTAATGCCGAAGCAGAAGCTGCTGCAAAAGCAAAGGGGAAGAGTGTGATACCTGAAGAGCCAACCCTCAAAGAAACTCATAAGACATCTTTTGAGCAAGATGTAGACGAGTTTATGAGAATTATCAAGAGAAGTGATTACAAAGTGGTGGATCAGCTTCACCAAACTCCCTCAAAGATCTCCATATTATCCCTGTTGATGTGTTCTGAAGCTCACAGGAATGCATTACTGAAAGTCTTGCATGCAACATACGTACCAGAGGAGATCACTGTTAATCAGCTAGAAACTGTGGTTGCAAATGTCAACACCAGTCATGGACTGGGCTTTACCAATGCTGACTTAACAACTGAGGGACGTAACCACAACAAGGCTTTACACATCACTCTAGAATGCAAGGGTGCTGTTCTATCCCATGTACTGGTGGACACTGGGTCGTCACTCAATGTTCTACCAAAGAAAGCCTTGGTGAAGCTGGAGTATGATGGCTTGGCACTGCGTCCAAGTAATTTGGTGGTGAGAGCATTTGATGGCTCTAAAAGATCAGTGCTTGGGGAGATTGATCTTCCTGTGATGATTGGCCCGCAGACCTTCAAAATTACCTTCTATGTGATGGACATTCAGCCGGCCTACAGCTGTTTGTTGGGTAGACCTTGGATCCATGCCGCTGGCGCTGTTACGTCTACCCTTCACCAGAAGCTGAAATTCGAGTGGGAAGGCCAGATCATCACCATCTGTGGTGAAGAGGACATCTTTGTTATCCATCTGGCTACGTACAAGTACATCGAGATGGATGGAGAAATCCATGAAACCATGAGCCAGGGGTTTGAGGCCTTGAACATTAATGAAGCATCTGCTATACTAGGAACCTCCATGACGTCTTATCAGCAAGCCAGGAAGGTTATGGAAGAGGGTACTGCCCAAGGCTGGGGCAAGTTGCTGCCCGTGGAGAAGAAGGAGGACAAATTTGGGTTGGGTTACAAACCAACTCAACAAGATCAATTAGAGGCTGCCAAGAAGACCAGTTTTGTCAGCAGGGGAATGCTCACCCCAGATGCAGTGAACAACTTGGAAGATGAGTCGGAAGATGAGCGCAACCTGGAGAGCTGGATACGTCCAAGGATCCCGGGGAGCCGTATCTCAAACTGGTCATCCCAGGAAATTATAAGGGTTACTCCTGCAGAGTAATTATTATTTCCTGTATTTTTAAGCATGCATCAAGTCTTGCATCTTGCCCAAGATGACAAGACTCATTTTGTAATCGGGCCATCTTGTAATTTTGTGCAAACAGATCAATCAATGAATATCGGACATCTTTTGCAAATGAGTCTTTTTCTTTTCCGCTCACTGTTTTTCATTTTTTTCTTTTTGTACAAAAATAAAATGGCAATGTTTTCCAAAATGACAACTTCATTTCACTTTTTTCTAAACAAAGATTAAAATCGATCACTAAAATGAACAATTTAAACCCTTGCAGAGAGTGCCTTTCAGACTGCACCGACAACAACACAACTATGACTTCGTATGACTTTGACAATCCAATCAATCAAGCTGATGAAGGGGTTGAAGAAGATTATGAGCTTCCTGAAGAGCTAGCCAGGTTGTTAAGGAAAGAGGAGAAGGTTATCACTCCTCATCAGGAGGAGGTCGAAACGGTTAATCTTGGTACGGAAGAAGAGGTGAAGGAGGTTAAGATCGGAGCCTGCTTACAAGATTCGGTAAAGGAACAACTGATTGACATGCTTCGGGAGTATGTGGATGTTTTTGCTTGGTCTTATCAAGATATGCCAGGGTTGGACACTGATATTGTCATGCACAAGCTGCCTTTGAAAGAAGACTGTCCACCGGTAAAACAGAAACTGCGCCGTACTCGCCCAGATATGGCAATGAAGATTAAGGAAGAGGTACAAAAGCAGTGGGATGCCGGTTTCCTTGCTGTGACTAGCTATCCGCCATGGGTTGCTAATATTGTACCTGTGCCTAAGAAAGACGACAAGGTGAGAATGTGTGTAGACTACCGAGACCTGAATAGAGCCAGCCCGAAAGATGACTTCCCTTTACCTCACATTGATGTATTGGTTGATAATACGGCTCAGTTCTCGGTATTCTCCTTCATGGATGGATTTTCAGGATACAATCAGATCAAAATGTCACCTGAAGACATGGAGAAGACAACTTTTATCACACCGTGGGGCACGTTCTGTTACAAGGTAATGCCATTTGGACTGAAGAATGCTGGTGCAACTTATCAACGGGCTATGGTAACATTATTCCACGACATGATCCATAAAGAAATTGAATGTTATGTGGATGACATGATTGCCAAGTCCCTCACAGAAGAAGACCACCTGATAAATTTGCTGAAGTTATTCAAGCGTCTGAGGAAGTACCAACTGAAGTTGAACCCCAACAAATGCACATTCGGGGTGCGATCCGGTAAGTTGCTGGGATTTATTGTAAGTGAGAAAGGGATTGAAGTTGACCCTGATAAAGTTAAAGCCATTCAAGAAATGCCTGAACCGAAGACTGAAAAAGAAGTTCGGGGGTTTCTAGGTAGATTGAACTACATTTCAAGGTTCATATCTCACCTTACAGCAACCTGTGAACCTTTGTTCAAGCTGTTAAGAAAAGAACAAACGGTCAGGTGGAACGAAGACTGCCAGAGGGCCTTTGACAAGATCAAGGAATACTTACAAGAGCCTCCAATCCTTATGCCTCCAGTTGAAGGAAGACCTCTAATCATGTACTTGACATTATTAGAAGAGTCAATGGGGTGTGTGCTGGGCCAGCATGACGAGTCTGGTCGAAAAGAGTATGCAATATACTACCTAAGCAAAAAGTTTACCGACTGTGAACAACGTTATTCACTGCTCGAGAAAACTTGCTGTGCTTTAGCGTGGGCTGCTCGCCGACTGAGACAATATATGTTGACCCACACTACCTTATTGATCTCAAAGATGGACCCAGTTAAGTACATTTTTGAGAAGCCAGCACTTACCGGACGGGTTGCAAGATGGCAAATGATCCTCACAGAATATGATATTCAGTACACATCTCAAAAAGCCATCAAGGGCAGTGTATTGTCTGATTACCTTGCTGAGCAACCCATTGATGATTACCAGCCTATGAGATTTGACTTCTCGGATGAAGACATCATGTTCATAAAAGCAAAAGATCATGAAGAGCCTGTTCACACTGAAGGGCCTGACCCAGAAGAAGAATGGACTATGATGTTTGATGGGGCTGTTAATATGAATGGTCGTGGTGTTGGTGCAATACTCATTACACCTAAAGGAGTTCACATGCCTTTCTCGACAAAACTCACCTTTAACTGCACTAACAACGAAGCTGAATACGAAGCTTGCATTATGGGTCTTGAGGAAGCCATTGACCTCAGGATCAAAACTTTGACCGTGTTCGGAGATTCAGCTTTGGTAATCAATCAAACCAACGGCAAATGGTATACACACCAGGATCATCTGATACCTTACAGGGATTATACAAGGAGGTTATTGACTTTCTTCACAATAGTCAAGCTTGAGTATATCCCTCGGGACGAGAATCAATTTGCAGATGCCCTTGCCACCATTTCATCCATGATCAAAGTTCAAGCTGCCAACTTTGTGCCTCGGATTTCAGTGTCCAGACTTGACAGACCAGCATATGTATTCTCGGAAGAAGTTGTTAAAGATGATAAGCCTTGGTTCCATGACATTAAGTGCTTCTTGGAGGATCAGACATACCCATCTGGGGCATCTTCCAATGATAAGAAGACTTTAAGAAGGCTAGCTGGTAGTTTCTTCTTGAACACCGACGGTTCCCTGTACAAAAGAAACTTTGATATGGTACTTCTCAGATGAGTTGATAAAACAGAAGCAGGCTTGTTGATGCACGAGGTGCACGAAGGATCCTTTGGCACCCATGCTGGAGGGCATGCAATGGCTAAAAAGTTGCTAAGATCAGGCTATTACTGGATCACAATGGATGCAGATTGTTGTGCTTATGCCAAAAAATGTCATAAATGCCAGATTTATGCGGATAAAGTGCATGTGCCTCCAAATCCTCTGAATGTGATGTCTTCACCCTGGCCCTTTGCCATGTGGGGCATTGATATGATTGTCAAGATTGAACCGACTGCTTCGAACGGCCACAGATTCATCCTAGTTGCTATTGACTATTTTACCAAGTGGGTTGAAGCAGCTTCCTATGCAAATGTTACAAGGCAAGTGGTAGCCCGATTTCTGAAAAGAGATATCATCTGTCGATACGGAGTTCCCGAGCGAATCATTACTGATAATGGTTCCAACTTGAACAACAAAATGATGGCAGAGCTATGCCGGGACTTCAAGATCAAACACCACAATTCTTCTCCTTACAGGACGAAGATGAATGGCGCTGTTGAGGCAGCTAACAAGAATATCAAGAAGATTGTGCAGAAGATGGTAGTTACCTATAAAGACTGGCATGAAATGCTACCATTTGCCTTGCATGGGTACCGTACGTCAATCAGAACATCCACTAGGGCAACACCGTATCAGCTTGTATATGGAATGGAGGCAGTCCTACCTATTGAAGTTGAATTGCCCTCCCTGCGGGTACTAATGGATGTTAAGCTAAGCGAAGCAGAATGGGTCCGATCCCGCTATGAACAACTGAGTCTGATTGAAGAGAAGAGATTGGCTGCAATCTGCCATGGCCAGCTGTATCAGAAAAGAATGAAGAAAGCCTTCGATCAGAAAGTCAGGCTCCGAGAATACCAAGTAGGAGATCTTGTGCTGAAAAGACTCCTCCCTCCTCATATAGACCACAGGGGCAAGTGGACCCCGAACTATGAAGGGCCATTCGTAGTAAAGAAAGTTTTCTCTGGTGGAGCACTGATGCTCAGCACTATGGATGGAGAAGACTTCCCGTCCCCTGTGAATTCAGATGCAGTTAAAAAATACTTCGCGTAAAAATGACCCGCTGGACATAAAAACAGAATGTAAGTCCAGGCAAAATAGGGCATCCCGGCGAGTCAAAAACAGAATAAAAGACTCAGGCAAAAATAAGGGAAAATAAATAAAAAAATGTGTACACCCGCTGAGTTGAAAAGCCGCATTGGACGACTCAGGCAAAAAAAAGGGTATCCCGATGGATTGAAAACCCGAAAGGGCGATCCATGCAAAATAAGGGAATAAGCGAACAATTGCATTCTGAATTCGTCTGTATCACTCGCAACTTGATGAGCTTCGAAAGGTTCAAGCGCCGGACAGAATCAGCCTTCTTCAGAGAGCAAGATGAGAAGAGCGTCAAATGTCATACGAATCATAGCAAAGGGAAGCTCCTTGAAGCGTCATCAACATTGCCAATACCTTTTATTTCTCAATTTGTAACAATCTCCTCATTTTAGGGGATTTGTTTCTTTGACTGTATCTTGCCAATTCAGAGCACATGAATTAATAAAACCAGATTTTCAGTCATGTTTCGTTTCGTACATTTCATTTTCATTTGCAAGAATGTTCGATGTCTTTAAAATACTGATTGCATAAATACAGATGCTTCTCTTCTAAAAATACGTGCTTGCAGGAAATGTACTCATTCTCAGGAGTGCCTAAACTCTTATGATTGAATCTGGTAAGGGATACCTCGGGATTGCTTGTACGTTTCTCTAACTTTTCAGGATTGCAGGTATTCAAAGCACAGCATGGGGCATGAAAGCTTCATCCCAGCAAGCTGGAAAATCATTATCTACTCAGCCTTAGCACCGGAGTTGCTTTCTCCCCAGCTGAGTTGCCATTTGTTATTTCCTCCTCAGCCAAGTACAAAAGTCAGGGGACCATCACCCCACAGAGTTTCAGCCTTTATCCAGAAGAGCAATGCCTGAAGATCTCACAACAGAGTGACGAAAGCTTCTACAAACCCCAGCTGGGCCCTTCATTACCAAAATAGGTCTATTAGTGACCTATATCCCCAAGCAGGGTCCCATATGTCAGATCTACCAATGATCTCATCCCCAGCTGGGATGTCCACTCCAAGCAGATCAGCCAGAGATCTTCGCAACAACGGGATCCGAATCCCGGATCGGTGTCTTTGCGTAATCATAGCATACACATCATATTCTCCCCGCAGAGCGTAGCATTCCGTCTAATACGGAGCATTACGGAAAAAATCCAACATATTGCATAATCATAAGCCATTTTCTGAATCAAACACTTGTAAATACTGACAATCCGGCAACGATATACAGAAAACTCCCCGGATTCCCCGGCAGAAAGCCAAGGCATTTGCCCTACACTCATAAATACAAATGCACACTCCTTTTGGCACTCGTCCGTGTCATCATTCCCCAATAAAGTCGCCCGAGCATTATTTACAAACAGACTTATATATTACAGATACTTCTTGACACCCATCCGTGTCATATCCCCAGTAGAAAGCCAAAGCGTCCTCTTTGCACTCACAGGTACATGTACAGATCCCCTGACACCCGTCTGTGTCACCTTCCCCAATATAGTTACCTAAACACTTTGACATCATATACTTGTGTATAATACACTTTTTGGCACCCGTCCGTGTCATGCTCTCCCCAGCAAGTTAAACACTCACCTATACACCACTCATACTTATTACTCCTGCTTCACCCGTACAGATACCCGTCCATATCTTTCATACACTGCTTATATCCCTTCAGATTCGACCCTCGTCCGTGTTCTTTGTTAACCAGTTGATACTCGTCTGTATCATCATCTCAGAACATGCGTCAAGCGTTTGTTTCTACCTGATACGCGTCCGTATCATAGTCTTAAGGATGCTCGTCCGCATCTTTAATCCATACACGTGTCAAACACTTATGTCTTCTTGAATTTAGACACTCGTCTGTGTCTACTATTCCCCAGAAGAGTCCCCTCAGAATCAACACTCGTACGTGTTCCTTGTTAACCAGTTGATACTCGTCCGTACCATCATCTCTGAACATGCGTCAGGCGTTTGTTTCTACCGATACTCGTTTGTATCATGGTCTTATGGATGCTCGCCCGCATCTTTAAATCTATACACCGTACCCAAACACTGATGCCTCTCATTCCTTGGATATAGACACTCGTCCGTGTTTACTTATCCCAGCGAATTCTAGTGAGTTATTTTCTTTCTATCTGACATTCGCCCTATGTCATGATACCTTTCCGGCAGCCATACCCTGCCAGGTGATTGTCCTTCACCTTTGGATGACCGTCCCTCATCCTTTCCCCAGCGGAGTCTCTATTTCATTAGAACCCCTTTTCTATCCGATATTCGTCCTATGTCGTGATATCTTTAGCAGCCGTCCCCTGCTAGGTGATCGTCCTTCACCTCCTGATGATCGTCCTTCATCATTTTATTCGATGGCCGTCCCCATCGTAGATCTTGTTATCTGACATTCGTCCTATGTCATGATACCTTCGGAGCAGCCGTACCCTGCTAGGTGATCGTCCTTCACCTTAGATGACCGTCCCTCATCTTATCCCCCAACAGAGCAGCCGACCCCTGCTAGGTGATCGCCCTTCACCTTTGATGACCGTACCTCATCATTTGTTTCATTCCCTCATAATCACCAGAGAGTCTTATAGCTTTACTTGATGGCCGTCCCCATCACAATCTCCCATATCCCCAGCATGTCGGCCGTCCCCGTCATTGCTTCATCCCCAGCAGTCGTCCTTCGCCCGACGGTCGTCTCCGTCGCCCGCATTTTATAAACATACTTCATTTTCTTTTACAATCTATATCCCTTTTCTTCTTCATCCTGTGAGTGCAAATTTTGGACTGTCTTTGGTATTCAACCACAAGTTATCTTGCTTGCCTGTTAAGCCGTTGCTTACATCCTGCACAGCTAACTCATGTTTGAATAGGGGCAGCTGTAAACACCCCAAATTTGCCCTCACCCATTCACACCATGGCTTGTGATCTCTTCATATGCATAAGTTCAATCATAGCACCTCATATCATATTTTTTAATTCACTGCATTGTTTCAAAGTCATCTGCATCTAGGGTTTGTGATTTGAGCAATCTAAGAGCTATTTTAGCCACTCCAAAGGTCATCAATCACTTCAAAGGGGTCCATGTATGTTCAAGCATCATATTATATCCCCACAAAGTCAAGAAAGTCAAAGAATCACAAGAACTGAGAAAGGCATGGAAGCAGAGCCATGTATAACTGCACAGATGACCTAGAATTAGGGTTTTGGTTTCAGAGGCCATAACTCCAAATTTTTTGGTCATTCTTGTTCCTATTGGTCTCTATATGGTATAGGGATCATGCATATCAATTTTCATGAAGAAATTCCATGGGGAAGGCATCTGATCAAGGGTTGACTTCTTGAGCAAGTCAGTGTGGAATCAGGGCATCTGAGGCCCCCAATGACCCAACCAAGGGTGTTCTTCATCATTTTGAATGTGTATGATCTTTATTTGATCATAGAAGATGTGGTAAGTTCACAAAATTGAGGAATTTCAAGTCATTTGCAAAGTTG
The DNA here is from genome assembly GCA_963966055.1 of Lathyrus aphaca. Classification (NCBI taxonomy): domain Eukaryota; kingdom Viridiplantae; phylum Streptophyta; class Magnoliopsida; order Fabales; family Fabaceae; genus Lathyrus; species Lathyrus aphaca. The sequence goes on from OZ014521.1 coordinate 500,092,470, forward strand.
CCTTTTTGGGAAAATGACTTGTAATGGAAACTTGCCATTTTGGGAAACTTTTTCAACCCTTGCTTTTTGATTCAAAAATGCCTCAAATGAGAAAACTTTCGTCATGAAAGTTGTAGAATGGATCATTCCCTTTTCAAAAAGTACAAGAACTCATTCTAATTCATTTTGGATCAAAAGTTATGGCTTGTCAAAGTTGGGGAAAATCACATAATTTCAAGTTATGTACCAAAGAGGCAAAGTTGCAAAACCACTTGCCAAGACAAATTGAGCTTTCAAATGAACTTCTAATCTTTGCACAAACATGAACCAATGTCTAAAATTCAGAATGCACCAAGAGTTTGTCCATTTTGATGACTTATGGATCAAGAAACTTCAAAAGGGCCAAAGTTGATTAAAGTTGCAAAACATCATTCAAACCCTAATCCATTTGCTGGCTGGCTTCAAAACTGATCCCATGGCCCTCCTCATTTCTTGCTGCGCAGGACACCCCTCTTGTCCTTGGCTAACTATTGGCCCATACCTCTCTTACACAAAGCTTGACTTTTTTGCAAAAGACCCATACCAATCACAATAGGGCACAACCACTCCACAGACCTATCCATGAGTGATAAGTGGACCAAAGGCAAGCCATAACACCACACAACTCATGCTGAAACACACTCTAAGCCATAGTTATCAAAAATCCACCAACTTGCAAAACCATTCGAATCTCTCAGCTCACTCAACCATCCTTCAAACCAACTTCACCATTGATCTCAAAATGACTCACTGATCACAAACCAACCATTGAAACAGCCAAAAACCTCCTCAAACTGAAACACGATTTCTCTCCCTCACTGAACAAAACTTGATCAATCTCACAAATCAGCCACTTTCCAATCAAACTAAACCTCAAAGCATCTTCAGGAGGTCCATTGGAGAGGTTTTGAAGCAAGGAGGCAGCCTGAAAGCCCCAAACTGAAAGCTTCACTTCAGGTAGCTTCGAAATTTATTTTTTCCAGGAACCTTGTTTTAAGTTACTAAAATGATCTACATGTTTCCCTGAATGCAATGAGCTTTGAATTTTTGAAAATGATGCAGAAATGAGGATGTATGGTTTGTCTGAAATTTTGCCCGTAAATTTGATTTTTGCTTGTTCTTCATGATTCATCAAAAATAAATAAGTTTTGTTGTTGGATTCTTGTTTAGGATGTTTAGTTGAGTTGATCTGGAGATTTTGGCATGTTTTAGTGAGGTTTTGAGAGAGATAGGTTGAAGGTCTCGCCGGAGAAGACGACCGGAAGTCTTATCCGGCCACCTGAGGGTCATTAAACCCTAAGTGTGTCATTAAATGAACTTTGAATGTGGACCTTAGATCAGGCTGACTTTGGTTGACTTGCGCGCAAACGTGTGGCCAGGATCTCACCATTATGCCCTAATCCTCAATTAATTAAATAAATCCAGTTTAATTAATTTTAAAACAGAAATTAGCCAGGTTTGAACTTCGGCAGTAGGATTGCGCGCCAAGTCAAACCCTCCAAGCCCAGATTGAATCTGATCCCTCCATTGCGCATACTTTCATTTATTCTAATTTTTATTTCATTTAATTTCATTTCTTTTCCTCATTTTATTTAAAATAGCAAAAATCATTTAAAAATTATGAAAATTTTTGTCAAGGTTTTCATTAATTTTTAAAACCCAAAAATATTTTTATTTTTATTTTTTGCATTAAAAATCATTTTTAAAACATTTAAAAGTTTATTTTTAATTAGTGAATGAAAATTAATTAATTAAAAATACTTTTAGGTATTTAAAAATCACAAAAAAATTCACATAGCATTTAGAAACATTTAGAAACATTGTCCAACTCTCAAACCAAATTTCATTTTTGATCTTGATCCCTTTTGATCATTTTCTTTGGATTTAATTTCATTTCAAGGCAATATTTTGTTTCAAACTTCAAAAATTCATTTCTGTCTAACCTTTGAGAGTTGGATCATGATTCTTTTTGCATTACATCTTGTATGGCATGTAGTTTATAGGATAAAATTGGTTTGAATTGATCTTGCATTTTCAATTTGTTTTGCATTTTTCTTGACAAGGTACCTTAAAACCCTAGCAATCTTAGGAAATTCATAAGTTTCACTAGGTTAAGAATTGGATCCCCTCCTTTGGGAAGTGAGTTTGTATAGGTTTAGGGTTCCTTTGATTGCATTTTCAAATTTTTGTCATGTCATTTGCTTCTGATTTTGAGTTTTGCTTTGTGTGTTGATCACAAACCTTAATTTGTGCCTTCCTTTGCATCCATTTCTCATTTGCTTGTATACCATGACTTGCTATGACATTTTGTACATTCACATGATTCATAATACATCCTAAGACATATTAGAATCATGTTTGATCATTGCATCTTTCATTTGCCATGTTATATGTCCATTGCATTCCATAACTTTTCATGACCATTCATGGTTCAATGCATGCTTCATTTGCATCTTTATGCTTGAATGATCATTCTCATCTCTTGTCATGTGTTTGCATCATCTCTTAGCATCCTCAACATCTTATTTATGCTTCTGGTTTTGGTTTGCATCATCACATTTCATCTCATTTTGCATTGCATTTCATTTCCTTACTAACTTTTCAGGTGGTAAGTTGTTTGAGAAGTGAATTTGCCTTCACTTCTCAAAACCTCTTTTCATCTCTCTTATGCATCATTACTGCATTCTTGTATGTGTATGGAATTGAGCTTGCTCATTCTTGTTCACCTTACTTTCTTTCTTCAAGTAACTTGTCTTCTTAAGTGAAGCAAGTTGTTTTGCTTCTCTCTGCTCCTTCCTCCTTTCATCTGCTTCTCTCCTTGGTGGCTCTCTGAAGATCTTTCTCTCTTAAGCCTCATAAACCCTAGGATCTCTAAGCATGTCAACAATTAGGGTTTGATTAGTCCCCCATTTAGTTTTGCCTTTGAGTCTCATTGAGTCTTCTCTTCTCACCTCATAATCCAGGACTAAACCCTAAAGGCTTTAAGGCTTTGTGATTAAGCTTATGCCTGCATCCTTCTATTAGGATGGAGTGTATAACTTTAATCCTAAGTGTTAAATCCTTAATGTGTTTAAATCCTTTAATCAATCCACTTAATAATCATCAAGACATCAAGCTTGTAACTTGGGCCTTGCATTAGGGTTTCCTTAATTGGTTAAGAAGGACTAACCTTAGTGTTAATGGACAAGTCCCCCTCAAGTTTTCTTACAAACCATAAAACTCATTGCTTCATATTACCATTAGCTAAAATCCATTTAATAAAGGCTTTGTTTTGTCATGAGGTTAATCCCTAATCATGGATTAAGTTGAGGAGCCTTCCTCAGCTTAAATATTCTCATCTATTATCCTTTTATTAGGATGGTGTAATGAGTTTGTTTAATCCTTGATTATGGCTTAAACTCATTACTCAACACTAAACAAAAGCAACAAAAACATCTAAATAATCACAAGTAGGTTAACGATCTTAATCCTACATCATGGTGATTAAGTGTGAGATGCTGACTTCACACTTAAGGTATTCTCATTACCCCTAATCAGAGGGAAGATGTGATGAGTTTACTAACCCTTGGTTTAGGCTTAAGCTCATCAACTTATGACAAACTTTCAAAAGCAATAAAAGACTGAAGTTACCAAAAACAAACAATAATCGTATCCTCCGGGATTCTTTTCTCATCTTATTCACTCACAAACGAGAACTTGCTTCTTCCGTCTAATGCAAGACAGTTTGCACCTGAGCCAGACAGGTCATACACTTGAGCATTGACAAGCAGGCAGTTCACAAGTCAATTTACTTTTCAGTCTCTTTGGGTCGAACTACGGTGTTCTGACTTCCTCATTGCACAAGAGGATACGTAGGCATAACTTAACAGTTATCGAACAAAAGTCTCTGTATATTCCCCCTCTTTCTAGCCTTATTCTTTTAGCCTCATAAGTCTTGAGCATTTCATTCTTGTTCTTACACTGACACTTCTCTCATACACTCCACACTTCTTTTACACTGACACTTGTATTCTTTTCCAGCTGTGATACACAGATTGCACTGACACTACCCCTTTCAAACACAAATCTTTTAAGCGTGGATCCCGTCGAGTACGGCGGACAATCTGGGTGCTAATACCTTCCCAGGTTGTAACCAACCCCCTTTCTCAGTCTCTCTGGTTCGCAATCGTCTTATCCATATCTTTCTAGGTTTATGCAGCATTACCTTTCCTTCGGGATAAAAATGCCTAGTTGGCGACTCTATTCATTCTCTTCTCTTTTCGCCGACCGTTCGCGTCTGTACCCCTTCTGACCTGAGGTGTCATTTGGTGGGAGCGACAGGTCATAGAACTGGAGACAGGTGTGGATCATGCTCCTCTGGGATGCATCCAAATCCATGATCATGTCCATAATGCCACAATAATGTTCCCTGAATGAAAGGACATGATTAGGAGTGATGAGAGACTGAATCTGTCTGATGCTTGTCAGAGTGGGCTCAAAGAAATGGTATGTGATGTTGCTCTTCCTGGATGAGTCTATGCTGACAATGGATGCTGGTGAAGAAGACTGAGGAGAAGTACTGGAGAGAACTGCTGGAGAAGATACTGGAGAGGATCTCTGATGAAGATAACTGATGAAGATGCTGGTGCAGATAGCTGAAGGAATCTGAGCAGAACATGTCAAAACCAAACCAAAGATAAGATGTGGATACCCTATAAAAAAATAGACAAATGTTAAATGATGCAAAATGATGTATGCAGAATGATATGCAAAGGGTTTCTGATCAAGTGTTGGATCTATTATCTGCCTTGATAGGGTCCATGTGTGTTCATAAGTCCGGATGAAGGCTTATAAAACCAGTAACCAAGTGGGGGACTCAAATAAAGAGTCACAAATCCAGGGTTTCACAAAAACAGTCCAAAATGATACAACCTTAACAAAACTAGTAACAAGGTATGATGAGGCCAAGGGTTCCTGCAAACCTGTAAACATCCCAATCCCCTCACAAGTATTGTTCTAGAACAAGGATCCTCAGACTTGGATCAATTATGAGAAGTATAAACACTTCTAACTCGAAGGTACAGTGTTTACAATAACCATAAAGGATCCTCCTCTAATTCACCTCAGATGTTGAAGGTCATAAAAGGTCATCCAGACTTAGCAGGCTTCCCAGATAGCCCTAGCACTACAGAAAATCCGTAGCACAGAGTTCTCAAGAAGAAACCCATGTCTGAACCGTGTTTCATATTCCCGCACCATACCGAAAGGAATGGGAAAGAATATGAATCCACTCTATCCTATGTGTCAGTCAGGCTCCCGGTATGGAACCTTACTCACTCAATAATCCCTCCCACCAAGGAAAACAACTGATCCAGCACAGGTGATATGATGATAAGTGTATGAAATGCATATAAATAGTAAATGAAAGCAAGAAATAAATCTATACAGAAAGCAATAAATAAAGCAATAAACAACAAGCACAAGTAGCACATAAGACCCCCATAAACACAAATCAAACAAGCACTAGGAGAAACCCACAAAAAGAACCAGAAGCCCTGGTTGCAAGATAGGGTCCCCAGTAGAGTCGCCAAGCTGTCGCTCCCAAAGATTTGCATCCCGGTACAAGCGCGAACGGTCGGCGAAAAGAGAAATGAAGTGAAGATGAATAGAGTCGCCAGCTAGGCATTTTTATCCCGAATGAAAGGTAATGCTGCATAAACCTAGAAAGATATGGATAAGACAGTTGCGAACCAGAGAAACTGAGAAAGGGGGTTGGTTACAACCTGGGAAGGTATTAGCACCCAGATTGTCCGTCGTACTCAACGGGATCCACACTTACAATATTGTGTTTAAAGGGGTAGGTGTATGTGTTATCTGTGTGCAAAAGCTGGAAAAGAATGTACAAGTGTCAGTGCAAAAGGGTGAATGCTCAGGAACTGAGGCTTAAAAGAGAATGCTGAAAGAGGGGGAAGACACATAGAATTTTGTTCGATAACTGCTAAGTTATGCCTACGTATCCTCTCGTGCAATGAGGAAGTCAGAACACCGTAGTTCGACTCAAAGAGACTGAAAATAAAATTGACTGCGAACTGTTGACTTGTCTATGCTCAAGTGTATGACTCGTCTGGCTCGAGTGCTAACTGTCTTGCATTAGACGGAAGAAGCAAGTTCCCGTTTATGAATGAGTGTGATGAGAAAAGAATCCCGAAGGAGACGATTATTGTTGTTTTTGTGTTTACAGTCTTGTTATTGTTTTTGGTGTTTTGCATAAGTTAATGAGCTTAAGCCTAAATCAAGGGCTTATAAACTCATTATATCCCCCCTGATTAGGGATAATGAGCCTACTTAAGTATGAGATAAACATCTCAACTTAATTGCCATAATGATGTAAGATTAAGATCATTAACCTACTTGTGATTAATTAGATGTTTTTGGGTTTTTGTTTAGTGTTAAGTAATGAGTTTAATCTCTAATCACAGATTAGTGGGCTCATTACACCATCCTAATAGAAGGATAATAGATGAGAACACTTAAGCTGAGGAAGATACCTCAACTTAATACATGGTTAGGGATTAAATTCATTATATAACAAGCCTTTATTAAGTGGATTTTAATTAAGGGATGAGATTAAGAAGTGGGTTTTATGGTTTGTAAGATAGCTTGAGGGGGACTTGTCCATTAAACACTAGGGTTAGTCCTTCTTAACCATAAGGAAGAATTAGAATCCTAATGTAAGGCCCAAGTTACAAGATAAAGTCTTGATGGTTATTAAGATGATTTTATTAATAGGTTTAAACAAATTAAGGGTTTAACACTTAGGATTAAAGTTATACACTCCATCCTAAGAGAAGGATGCAGGCATAACCCTAATTCCAAAGTCCTACAACTTTAAGAGTTTAGTCTCTGATTATTGAGATGAGAAGAGAGACTCAAGGAGACTCAAAGGTAAAATCTAAGGGGGACTAATCACAACCCTAATCATTATCATGCTTGGATATCCTATGGTGTGTGAGGCTTAGAGAAAGATCTTCAAGGAAGCCACCAGTGGAAGAAGCAGATGAAAGGAGGAAGAAGCAGAAGAATAAGTTACTTACTTCATTGAAGAAGATAAGTAACTTAAAGAAAGAAAGTGAAAGATGGAACACAAGTGAATCAAATTCACTTAAAAGACAAGTGAGAATGCAAATGAAAGAGATAAGAAGAAGTGAGAGGTGAAGGCAAATCCACCTCCCAAAATAACTTACCAAAACCTGAAAAGTTAGTATGGATGCATAAGGTATAAGGCATAAGGAAATGAAATGAAATGAGATGATATGAGATGAAATGACCAAAGTCAGAAGTGTTTATGTCATTTAAATGTCATTTAATATGATGCAAAGGCATATAAAATGCATATGAATAATCATACAAGAATGAGGTGCAAATGGAAGCATGCTTTGAAGTTTGAAAGCACATGAAAGTTTATGAAATGAAATGAATGCTAATCATGGAAAATGAATGAAGCAATGATCAAGAAAAGTTCTAACATGTCCTAAGATGTCTAAGATGACATATGAATGCAAGAAATGTCATGGCAAGTTCATATATTTATGCATATGCAAGGTGAATGCAAGTGAGCATGAGAAATTCGGGTTATATGGACATATGAGATGCAAATGGAGAAAAAAGGAGTATATGACATGATAAAAATTTGAAATAAAGCTCAAACAAACCCTAATCCCATATTAGGTCACACCCCAAAGGAGAAGGTCAGAGGTCTAACCAATCAAAAGTTATGATTTTCCTAATTTTTCTAGGGTTTTTGGGTGGTTCAAAGGGAAAAATGCAAATCAAATTGAAACTGCAAGATAAATTCATGAAGAAACTGACCTATAAACTACATGCAATATGTAACACAATGCAAAAAGAATCAACTTCAAACTCTTCTTTGTTAGGCATAAATGATTTTTTCAAGTTAGGGTTTAAAAATATGATTTTATGACCCTTAATTCAAAGAAAATTGGAAAACTATGATCAAACCTAAAAAGAAATTTGTGTGAAGAGTTTGAAAATGTTTCTAAATGCATTGGGATAATTCATGATTTTTTTGGTGATTTTTAGAAACCTAAATGTATTTTTAATTGATTAAAAGACTTTAATTAATTAAAAATAACATTTAAATATTTTAAAAATGCTTTTTAAATGCAAAAAATAAAATAAAAATCATTTTTGGAATGAGAAAAATATTTAAAGTCAGAATGCAAAAGAAAATATTTTTGTGATGCTTTTTGCTATTTTAAATAAATTATGCAAGAAAAATGAATTAAAATGAAATAAAAATGATTTAAAATGGAAGTCAACTGATCCAGTGGGTGAGATTCAAAGGGGGCTTGACTGCACGCGCAGATGAGAGGCTGAGATTGATTTTGGCAATTTTAATTTAATTAAGTTAATTAATCTGGATTAGGGTTAAGTGAAAGGATCAATGCCATCCAAACACGCGCTAAAACACATCCAAGGGCTGATATTCAGACTGGGCAGCTAAACCCTAATTAGGGTTCTAATCATTTTCAGGTGACCGGAGCTAGCTCCGGTCATCTTCTCCGGAAAGCCAAACAACCTAACTTCTTCCCTAGGCTAAATCAAACCCTCTAACTCTCCAGAAATGATCTACTAACCTCCCTTAACAAGAATCCATCATCAAACAACATTTATCATTCACACAAATCATGATTCGAAGCAAATCGTGAAAACATTCAAAACTTTCAAAAGTTCAATACATGCTCATTTCTCAATCATTTTCAAAACTAAACATATCAGGATGATCAGCTAAACATGTAGAAGCATTTAAGAACTTAAAATAAGAGTTCTGGAAAAATTGTTCATCATAGCTACCTGAGTTGAAGCTTTGTGTTCTTGAGCTTTCTGGCCTCTTTCTTGGTTCAAACCCACCCCAATGAGCTCCCTGATGATGACGAGGAGCTAAGAACAAGCTTGTATGGCATGGTTTGAGAATTTCAGTTCCTCTGCACCAAGAATCATGTTTTGGTTTGGTTGTGTTTTAGGCTATGGTGATGGGTGGGAAATGATCCTTAGGTCATGTGGAGATGATTGGTGAAAAAATATTGAAGTTTCAGTGGTTGTGTGTTGAGTTTCGAAGAGAGGATGTTTTTTAGGGATTTTGTGAAATCTGAGTGTTAGGATGATTCAGGCTATTGTGTGTTATGAAATGGCTTGCATAATGTTTGTTTAAGCCAATGGGATTGCTCAGATAGTTGTTGTGGCACAGGCTGATTGGTATGGGGTGTTTTGCAAAAAAGTCAAGATTTGTGTACTTGAGGTATGGGCCATGGTAGGTCTGATTTCTTGGGGTGTCTGGCCTCAGTAAGTTTCATGGAGAGCCATAGAATGGTTTTGATGCAGCTGGCATAAGTGGATGAGAGGATCCAATGCATTTTGCAATTTTGGAGAGTTTTGGCCCTTTTGTGATTTCTTAAAGTTCAATTCATGAAAACCCTAGGTTTGATGCACAATTCTGATGTTTAGAAGCTCAATTGACATATTGTGAAGTGTTTGTGTACATTTGAAGTCATTAGAATGCTTGAACATGCCAAATTGCAAATCCCTCTTTGACATGAAACTTGAAATTATAGGATTTTTGCCAACTTTGAAAGGCCATATCTTGAGTTCTATGATGAATCAAGATATGTTCTTGTACTTTTTGAAAAGGGAAAGATCCAATCTACAACTTTCATGACCAATAATTTTTCATTTGAAGCATTTTTGGTTAAGAAAGAGGAGGTTGAAAAAAACTTTCCCAAAATGGAAAGTTTGCATTTCAAGTCATTTCCATTTTTGGCAAGTTTGCAATTGGCTCAAAATTCTTCAATCTTGTGAACTTGCAACCTCTTCTAAGATCAAATAAAGATCATATGACTTCAATTTGATGAAAATACCCCTTTGGTTCCATTGTTGGGGGCCTCAGATGCCCTGATTTTGACTTAACTTGCTCAAGAAGTTACCCAGTGAATATATGACTTCCACAATGAGTTTCTTCATCAAACTTGGTATACATGATCCTTATGACATATTAAGAACATTAGAAACAATAATGGCCCAAAAATTTGGAGTTAAGGCCTCTGAAACCAAAACCCTAATTTTGGTCATCTGTGTAGTGAAACCCTAGCTCTGCTTCCATGCCTTGGCCAGTTCTTGTGATCTCTTGAATTCCATGAACCTTGAGGGGCATAAGATGATGATATAACACACATGGACCCTCTTGGAAAGCTTTTAGGCCTTTGGGATGGCTCAGATGGATTCTTGGATTGTTCAGATCACAAACCCTAGATACAGATGAATTTGAACTATGCAGATGAAACAAAAATGAAATATGAGGTGCAATGCTTATGTTTATGCAAAAATGAAAGATCACAAGCCATGGTGTGATATGAGAGAGGGAAAATTTGGGGTGTTTACATCTGTTAATTAAATAAATTAAATTAAATTTTCGGCAAATGCATAACCTAAAGCGCAGACTGCATTGACGCAACCCTTGCACCATCATAAAATCTATGGAGACCGTCACAGTGCCTATGACGACTGTCACAGTGCCTATGACGACCGTCACACTGCTGTCTATGACGACCGTCACACTGTTGCCTATGATGACCGTCACACTGCTACCTATGACAATCGTCACTCATTTTATAGTAACCGTCACACTTACAGAATACGTGACTTTGACTGCAGACCTCATCGACGGCGTAACACTTGTACCGTTATAAACCTTAATGCAACAATTTCATACCATCAAAACACAATGATTAATAATTCAATATGAATGATTCGTATGTCATTGCTTCACCATACTAAAGTTGGATTCTGAAGCATAGTCAATATCAATCATCCAAACCATACACAGTCTGATTCCAAAAATTCAATATCTGGATTTGATTTAATTTTTACATGTTTTAATCCAATAAAACAAAAAATAACAGAAAGTAATCAATTACCAGACTCATGGTTTCGTAAGTTGCTCTAATACCACTGAAGGGAAATTAGCGATCTAAACGCAGCGGAAAACAAAAATTTCCCTTTATAGATCCTTACGTAATGTCATAATTTGTGATAGAAAGGTTATCTCTTGTGGCGATGAAACCTTTGAATCTGAATCGATGGATGATCACGAGCGTTGTACGATGAACAACGCCTCTACTCAGTCCACACAAACAACTTCATTCCTTCAGTCATAGTGCTAGCTGATTAGATTGAAGGTTTTTGAGTGAGGGAGAAGAAAAATAGAATACGGCAAGGGTTTCGACAACAATAACCTTTGAGCTTCTGCATAAGGGTTATATTTATAGAAATACTTGTGTGGGCTTCAAGCTAAAAGCCCAACTCAATAATAATATTGTTATTTTATTATAATAACTATTATTATAATAAACTTAATTTTATTATTATTATATATTATAACTATTATAAAATTAATAATAACTATTATTATATCATATGTCAGTCAAGCACATGGTACCTTACCATATTCCGTATTCATTCAAGTGCATCGTACCTTACGGTGTACCTTATTTATTCTACATCTTCTCTAACTGTCCTTATGTGTGTGACCCTGTAGGATTTCGCGACGTTGGAAATTATATTAAATCATGTATTTAACATAATAAATAGTGAGCGGTATATAACAACACATCACTGCTACCTATAACACCCCAAAGTCGCTATTTTCATTTAATTTTGAATTATTGTGAATTTTGATGAATTACTGATGGTATGATGTTTTGTGGACGCATGAGTGTGACTTAATATTTTAATAATATTAAGATATTAAGTATAGTGTGTTTATTTAATTAATTTGGAAGAAATTAATTTAATTAGAAAGAATTGGAGGACAAGGATAGTATAGTCTTTTGGTAAAGGCTAAGTGAGGGTAAAAGGGAAAAAGTCTAATTGGGGTCCTAAGGGCAAGATTGACGTAAGAGGGTAAAGTTTGGATGGTACGATCATACTTGGGAGAAGAGAACGTGAGCTCTGAAGAACAAAGTTAGGACTTGAAGGTTGGAGAGGAAATCTTAGAGGTTGATCGAAGAATCCAACAAATTAAGGTATGAGGAGTGATTCTACTCAATATTCTTAATATAGGAATGTATTTTATGAGAATTGGGGTTTTAAGAGTTCTTTAGGGTTTATGAGTTGATGGGTATTTAGATTAATGAGTAGGTTATATATGGTATATGATGATTTAAGATGTTATGAGATGTTATATGATGAATACATGTTGGTAGTTGAACCAATGAGGATTTTCTGCAATTTCTACTATTAAAAACTGTGTTTTTGAGGATTTTGTCGTAGTTGAAGTGATTTGAGATCGCAAGTTTTCTTTACAGAATCGCATTGTTTGCTTAGCGAGCGGTTGAATCTTTTGGACCTTTCAAAATAGAGAGTTATCACTCAGCGAGGGGGCTGCTCGCTTAGCAAGACCTGGCATTTTTCGAAAAAAATATTTTATTCTGAAAAATGATTTATACGAGGTATTTTGTTGTCCTATGTTGTTATGATGTTTTTGTGATGTTTTATATCATATTTAGAGGTTAATTATGTAGAGTTTGAGGTAAATATGATGTTGTGATGAATTGCGTTATTATATGATTGTGCGAAGTATGATGACATGAGTTGACTTAAAATGTTAAATGAGTGAATAATATGATGGATTATAATGAATGTGGATGCAATGATTTTGAGTTTTAATGATGTGTATGTATATTGTGTCTTGCATTCATAACATAAATATGAGGGGACTTTGGTCCATTGGTAGCTCCAATCCTCTTGTGTGGATTGAAGTGATATGATGTTATGATGTGTTTCCTCATGGAGGGATGATGACCCAGTGTCCATCCATGAGGATATTTCAGTACCACATGCATAATAAGAGTGTTGCATTTTCATTCTAATTGGTATAACATGATGCATTGAGTTTGTATAATGATTATGGGGTATTTGAAGTGAAGTATGGGTTGACTTGAGATGGATGTGTCCATGTTGTATTTTATCTTATAAAGTCCTTATCCTTGTATTAATTATGTTGAATGTGGATTACTCACCCTGCCTTCCTTTTGTGATGGTCTATTATGTCATCCTGTAGATACTCGAGGATACGCTTGGTGCGTGAAGTACTTTGGAGCATTTTATTTTTCACTTAGTTGAGTTCATAAGTGGTGTCTTGCTCTGGGTTATGTAACATTCAGGAACGCTAGAGAATCTTGATATTGATTATTTTGTTTTGAATCGATTTGAATTAAAATGATTGGTTTTACATTACAAAATGAGTTTTTCCATTAATGATGAAAAGATGTTTGATTTCCGCTGCGTAGTAATGAAATGTGTTTCTTGAGTAATATGATTTTGCAACTATTTACAGGACAAGACTATTATAATGTTTATGATGTTATAATTGAGGATGTGATTCCCTTTCATGATGGAACTCTGATTATTTGCTTAAATCATATTATAATTATTGATGGGGTAGAAAGGGTGTTACACTACCCAAGTCACAAAATTGTCATTTGGTCTGGCAAAACCTTTTGTGATAGTACTTATGTGTATAATTACCTTTTTGCCCTTATGTCTATATTGAACATAAGGCATATATCGTGTCATCCTTGTCCAGTTCAATATTGGGCCATTTGATATTTATCCTGTTATGCAGGATGGGAAAATTCCATCTAGTTTACTCATGTCCCTCAGCATGCTTTGTGAAGTACCTATCAATTGTCTTTATGATCATCCAGTTACGAACAATGTTTTATCAATAATAAAGTACTTGACTCTACATCTAGGGTCTATAGTAGTTTCTGGTCGAAGGGTGGTATACACCACCATCACCATGAGAGTAACTTATGACACTTTGCATAATGTTATATGTAGTACTCTCATAGTGGGCCAATCTAGTATAAATATTACTCCTAATATTCATATCTATGTCAAGACTTTATAACTCCTTATCCATGATCCATGAGATGTGATCATCAGTATATATATAATAGTCTTAATGCTTTAAGGCTATCTCATTTCTCATTAAAGCTTGACTATGGATGCTTTAAGAATAGTGTCCTTATGTTTAGTGGAATCTCATGATTAAGTCACACTTAATATTTCATTAAACGAACTAGCTATTCTAGGGACTTTATCATTTTGAAAAAACAAACATAGTAAAGAAATGCCTTTTATTATTAATGAATGATTCGATACAAGTACCAAAATTATTGGCCTATAGGGCTTACACCGACACTTGTGTATAAAAAATAAGTATGCTCTAACATAACATTTTTGCTTTGGTGAAGGAGTCGTTGAAAAGGTAAGTATTATATGTGCAATCTCACCTGTGCAAACCTCTAAAATCTTTTCATCGTTATTATTTTCTCAAAAAAAATATTTATATAGTATTTATAAGGAAAAATACCCAAATTGGTTTCTTAACTCTATCTTTGGGTCCAATTTGGTCCCTTAAGTTTAAAAAGTGTCAAAAAGGCCCCTTAAGTATTTAAAAGGTTCCACGTTAGTCGTTCCGTCACCTACCGTTAGTCAAACTCAAACGTTTTGGACACATGGTGCTGCAATTTTCGGATTCATCTGTCATGTTGGATATGAATAACAAAACACGTAACTGTATACATAGGATTTTCGACAGCATGATTTTGGTCCAGGAGAGTTTAAATAACTTCTATAAAGATCTTTTGACGAATTTGATCACTCTTTCTTTCAAACATGTCCAGAATCTCGAGAAGGTTTGTGATGATTTGTTTGGTAAGTCGAAAGTGGTTTGTCGAAAGAGGTGCTAGATTGTTGGTGGGAAGTTCTTCACATCACTACGGATGAAAGTTTTGTTGTTATTTCGACAATAAAAAAGCTTCGACGAAGGATATCCTGATAGAAGGATTTTTGGATTTGAATTGGAAATCAATTTGATGTCACGAAGAGACACTTCGTTTCATCTGTCGAAGAGCAGTTTTCTGTACTAATAACTGTTTTGTTGGTAAAGGGATACGTGGAAGGTTTTTAAAAGACATTAGCATGCACAATGCCAAGTGGCATTCATTTAGGATTCAACCGTTGTTCGTCGGTTATGATATTTGTATATAAATAGGATAGTTTTTTCTTTGTAAAGTGTGTGAAATAGATTGTACAAATTGCTATAAATTCACTCAAGTGCTCGTGTGTAAATAGAAAAGAAAGATTATTCTGGAAATGTATGTATTAACACCAATTTTATTTCAAGTTATAAAAGCTTTAAGTTTCTTCTTTAAATCTTTACTTTTTGTTTTGTCATTTACTTTTCATTCACTTTCTAGAAATTCCATATTTTAGTCAGTTTATGTTTAGATAAATCTTTATCTTCATGGCAAACTTCAAATATACAAACAACTTCAACTTTAATATAGATAACAACAATTAGGTTATTCTAGAACAATTCGATAGAAATATATAAATACCACATTTGGATTATCTTTCATTTGATTCTTAGAACGCGACGTCCTAGGACTTGTTTGGTTGGTCCTGTTAGTCACCCTTTTCTAAGAGATTTGGTTAACCAGAGATTGTTCGCCAGAAATACCAGCGAACAAATTGGCACACCCAGTGGGACCAGTGCTTTAAGAACAGACTATAACGTTGTATGTTTCTGCGTAGCGGAAAAGTAGCAGAAAATAACGTAGAAAGACCCAGGCGGACTAGAGTTAGGAGGATGGCTATCCCACCGTCAATAAATAATGATGAAATTCCAGTTTCCACTGCCATTCCTTCGACAGGAGGGAATGTGGAAACACTCCATGTTTCAGAAGGAGCAAATCCCTCAGTATCAGGTTCAATACCAGGAATGTCGTTGTCTCGAAGTGGACCTAGTTCCTCCAACATAGGACATTTGATACCCATGAGTACTCCTCCCCCTGTTGTAAATAACTTCAGGCCTTATCAATCCAATATTCCCACACCCATGTTTGGAAGGGAACAACCTTATGTAATGCCAACTTCAATGATGGCTAGTTTGCATAACACAACACCATTATATTTGGATACTGTGGCCCACTTGTCTTCGCCGCTACAAGGTTCAGGTTATGGTGGAAATGTTAGTAGACCAAACCAACCCCCAGGATTCCATATGCCAGCAATTACGACTAATTCGGCACAGGCAATCCGTCAGCAGATGGACGAAAGCAACCATGAAATGGTCCATAGGTTGACTCAACAAATGGGAGAAGTATTTAACCCTTTAATACAAAGCACTACTCAAACAAACCAGATGTTGGCAACACAAATGGTGCGTATTTCCGAATTCTTTGGAGTACCCCAAATTCGACAGAGAGAGCAGTTGGTCCATAATCCAGTAGTCAACGTCGAAGAAGAACCAACAATCAATCAGATACCTGTGGCCAACCCTCAGGCAAATCATAGGATCCAAGAAGAGGTTGTCGAACAGCCTCGCGTCAAAGTTCCCATGCCACAAGAGCCTAGGATATTGTTAGTCCAGAGAGGGCAAAATGCTGACGACATCTTGCAACAAAGAATGCTTTACAATAATCCACCTGTCGAAAATAATCTAGCAGCCATGGTCGAAAGGATAATGGCGCAAAATGGGGTAAATATGGGTTTACAAAGGCCAAATTATATTTCTCCACTATCTGAATATATCCTACAACAGGAACTACCCCCAAGGTGGAAGATCCCTAAATTCACTAAATTTTCAGGGGATACTAGTGAGTCCACCATAGAACATATAACGCGTTATTTGATAGAGGCAGACGAAATAGCGCAAAATGAGAACTTGAGGATAAAATATTTCCCAAGTTCCTTAACAAAAAATGCTTTTACTTGGTTTACATCCCTACTAGCGAATTCTGTTCATACATGGACTCAATTGGAGAGGTTGTTCCACGAGAAATTCTATATGGGGAAAACAAAAATAAGTCTAAAATAATTAGCTAGTGTAAAAAGAAAATTCTCAGAACCCATTTATGACTATCTCAATAGATTCAGATTGCTAAAGGCAAGATGTTTCACACAGGTGCCAGAGCAAGAACTTGTCAAAATGGCTGCAGGGGGTTTAGATTATTCCATAAGGAAGAAGCTAGACACCCAGTGCTTAAGGGATATGGCACACCTGGCAGATAGGGTAAGGCAGATTGAAAGATTGAAAGCTGAGAAGTATAGGGCTAACAAAAGCAAAAAAAGAAAGGGTAGCCTATGTAGGAGTGCGTCAAGATGATGACTATGACGAAGACGAATTAATCATTTTCGACGAACAAGAAATTGACCTGGTGTTGCACCCCAAAATTTGCCCTCACCTAGACAAGACATTGTGTAATAAGGTGTCCCAAGAGGTTCACAAGGTTCTTAAGATTCACAAGGTATCTCAAGAGGTTCACAAGATTCACAAGGTTCACAATTAGTCAGAAAGTTTGACAATCCCCTCAGACAATGCATCCTCCTAAGCAATGCATCTTAAACTAGGGTTTTGGATTTCATCAGGCTAAATGGATTTCCAAGGCTTCAAGTGAGCTTCATAGCATCCTATATGTCTTAAAGAATCCCTATGTCAAGTTTCAAGACTTTCCCAAAAGGTTTGCTCAGTCAGATGATCAGATAGGCTAAAATCAGTCAAAATAGTTAAACAGTCAAACTGAGGTCAAATGTGGTCAAATTAAAGTCAAACTTCAATATTTTTTGCCAACATCAAGTTTATGAAGTAAAATTTATCATTTGATCAAGGGTTGATCATGATTCATCAAGGAGATTTCAGATCATCAAGAATCAGGAGTTTCTAAATTAGGGTTTTCATAGGAAAAGTCAATTGAACTTTCACATGCTTCATCAAAAATTTCCCATCCAAAGATCATTTTGAAGGAAATTGAATTCTCTACAACTTTTTGTCTCACAAGCCAAGCCCAAAAATGCTTCATTTGGAAGGTATGAGCTAAGACATTATAGGTCATTTCAAAAGTCAACAAAAAGTCAACATCTTCCAAAGGGCATAACTTGAGATTGGTAAAGGATATTGACATGAAACCAAAGAGGTTTGTTAGAGGACTATTTAAGCTTTTCAAAATGTCCAAGAACACCTTCATAGCCTTAAAATTGAGGGATTTGTGCCTTTGCAAAGTTGGGGAATTTTTGAGAGGTTTATGAAGCAAATGGGACCTTAGAACCAAATTTCTCCAAATGGGCTTGCAATATTGTGATCCAATCCATACAAAGACATCATGCACGATCCAATCCAAGTATTTTCTGATTTTTTATTTTTTATTGAGTATTTATTTGAATTTTATTTATTAAAATGCAAATTAAATTAAAATAAAATATATAAATCAAATATTTGGATGAGATTGTGATTCTAGAAAGTCATAAACACCAATTAAAGATGATTGAAATCATATGAGATCAGATCAGCCAAAAATAGTAAGAAGATATCAAATTTTTTCAATATTTTGAAGCATATCTTTCTTCAATCTCAAGTTACCCAAAAGTCCAAAGTGGGATTTTATTTTTTGACCTAATTAGGTCCTATTATATATGTATAACATAAATCACTTAGGGGGACACAAATTGCAGCCTCTAAAAAGACTCTCAAAACTTCAAAAATTTCAAGAACAAACTCACATTCGGTTTGCAGGTTTAAGGTAGTTACAAGGCCAAATAATGATGGAAATAGTTTCCTAGAAACATTTAGAGTGCATTGAGATCATCACATTCATAAAAAACATCCTCAATCATGGAACCCGAATCCTCTTTGTTCTTAAATTTTTAAGTTTTCGATTTCTATTATCCACGCATTACTAATGATTTTTGATGTTGTTTTCTTGTTTGTGACAAGCTTTAGATCGTATCTGGACCAATTGATTGAAGTTTCATTGCCTAAAACAAATTCGGCCATGATTAGGGTTTCGGCCAAGCTTTTAGGGTTTCTTAATTTACACTATATAAATGGCTTTGGTTGATGAATTTGAGTTGTATAGAATCTGGGTAAACTATTGGTGTGTTCAATTTGGATGAATGTTGCTTATTTTGTAGGTATTCAAAGTTGTTGATATCCTGCGAAAAAAAGACGCAAGAAGATTCATGGGAAAATTCGCAGGAATTTTCGCAGGAAAACTTGCGAAATTCCAAGGAAGAAGATGATCTGAATGGCGCCAATTTTTATAATTCAAATTTTGTTTTATTATTTTATTGATTGGTTTCTAATAAATATCAGAACATGTATGTTAGCCTGGTGGATGGAGCACTTGTGTGGGAAGCATGAGTCCTGGGTTCGATTCCCAGGTCTTGCATTATTTTTTTTTAATTTCATCATATTTTGCAGGTTATGTATATTAAATCTTTTAGTCATCACTTCTTCAAGCCGTGCACTTAGCCCAATGGTCTTGGCTTCTTGCTGGAAATGGGGAGGTCCTGGGTTCAAATCCAGGCCTCCCCCATTTTTTTTAAGACTTGTTTTTGTTATTTTTCTTAATTATTTTAATTATATATTATCTATTTATTTAATTTGTTTTATATTAAAATTAAAAACTCAATTAAAATGTTAATCAAAATTATATTTTTATAAATATCATAATATATTTTATAAATAATTTTGTATATAATGTTAGTATTTATAATTCGTAAATAATTTATGTAAATTTATATTAATTGTTTAAAACCTAAACCCTAATTTTTCTTAAACAAAAATCTAAACCCTAATTTCTAAAAAAACCTAATTTTATTAACCTTAATTTTTATTAACTTTAATATTTAACTTAATTAATTTTTGTTCTAAACTATAATTAAATAATTAATCATTTTTATGTAAATAATTAGTATTTGTTTATTATTATTATAATTATTCTATTTTCTTCTAAATTTTTTTACTTAAAAAAATAATATTCTCTTAAATTTTTATCTTCTTTATATTTTTACTAACCCTTTATTATTATTATTTCATTATTACTAACTTTTAAATTATTGCTTATTTATTATTATTTATCGTTATTAGTATTTTTTCCGATTATATTGTAACTATCCCAAAGCTTTGTAATAGTTTAGGTTTATATTTTTGCTTTATTTTTATTGTAAATATATTAATTGTGTGGTTAGTAACTATAGGGTGTGCATAACATGTCTGTGATTAAAATTAATTTAGAAAATTAATTTAAATAAGATAAATACTTGAATATGAACACTCACACACGTAAGTCGATCTTTGATCGCCATCTTGCACTTTCTAGGGTTGCCTCTCATGTTGCCTATTTCTAAAGTCAAGTAAGGTGTCTTAAGCAAAGTCCCTTCATAAATATCATCAAGTCCCTTCAGTTTATAAGATCAAGTCCCTTCGAGGTTGCCTACGATAAATGATCTTGTCCCTTCGAATAAAAGATGATAAGTCCATACGTATTGCTAAAGACACCTCCCAGTTGCCTATATTCAGATGTCCCTACACATGTCCTTTATTACATCCAAGGTAATGACTACCTATTCCTTAATAATAGGGATAGTCTTACCATTGAAAGAACATATAAGAACAGTAAAGACTTAATATAGGGTAGGTTCCTCTTAATTACTTGCTCACACATTTCAAAATACTTTTTACACTTCACATTTCAAACAAATTTTCAAAACAAAGTCTTTATATACATCCATACGAGGATCATTATAAAGTACTTAGAAATTTTTTAATCACACACTACACCTTTCCCAAAACAATTTAAAGTGAGCTAAGTAACTAAGAGCTCATGGATAACCATGGATATAAAGGGTGCTAACACCTTCCTTTTGTATAACCTACCCCCCGAACTCAAAATCTTTTTAAGGTCTTTCCTGTTCTTTTATGTCCTTTCCTTTTGGATAAAATAAAAGTCGGTGGCGAATCTTGCTATCCGCAACATTTAACTAAAGTCAGTTCTCCCACCGTGTTACACCTGGCAGAATTAAAACAAGGTCCCCCATATTCCTGCAAGATGTTAGCTCCGTCGAATGGGAAGAATCCTGTCGAAACGGATAAGAACAACAAGTTCCCTAAAAGAACATACACGTTCGATGTCATAAAGTGTGACGAAATATTCGATCTGTTGGTAAAAGATGGTAAACTAATAAAACCACCGGGTGTAAAAGAACCCCCTATTGACCAACAAAAAAAGAGAGGTTTTTGTAAGTACCATAATTTTCTAGGTCATAAGACTTCTCAATATTTCCTTTTCAGGGACCTAGTTCAAAATGCAATCCAGGACGGAAGGCTGAAGTTTGGAGAGAAATCAAAACAGCAAACAAGGGTTGAAGCGACCCATGTGCAAGTAATGGAAGCTAATTATGCTGAACCTTTCGACATGAATATGGTCGAGATAGAAAAAATGTCAGATCATAGTTTTGATTTTATTGAAGCCA
Source organism: Lathyrus aphaca (assembly GCA_963966055.1). Lineage (NCBI taxonomy): Eukaryota > Viridiplantae > Streptophyta > Magnoliopsida > Fabales > Fabaceae > Lathyrus > Lathyrus aphaca. The sequence continues at coordinate 500,113,863 of OZ014521.1, forward strand.
CTGAAGGTTTCGACAACGTTGTCAACATAATGGGAGTCACTGAGGGTTCCCCCATTCGCCACATCATAGAGGAAGTACCAGGAGATGAACTAACTATGCCTGTTCTGATCAAGTTCACTGAGGATCTTGAAGAGAAAAGCAATGTCGAGGCTAGTGAAGGTCTCGACAACCAAAGTAAGGTTGAAACCACCGAGGGTTTCGACAACCAAGATGCCCCCAGGGTCATTGAAGACGCTAAGGATCTAAGGAAGGGAGTTACTGAAAGCTTCCACAAAAGAGTCAACAAATTTGTTGCAGATGGGGGTAGTCTGGGATACCTTGGGAGAGCCAAATGGAAAATTCGATTGCTGGGTAAAATACAATTCACCTGCTAGTGCCAAGATCAACATCAACGAAGTACAACCAACAGGATGGGGTGAAGATTTTAACAACAATTAGGAGAAAGTTGAGGTCTTCCCCAACGCTGATGAGAAGGCCACTGAAGGCCTCAATAATAAAAATGAGGTCACTGAGGAAAATGTTCGTAGCCACTCGAAGAAGGTCACTGAAGGCCTTAATAATGACACTAGTAATCTCACCGGCATAGGTAAGATTGCAAATGAAGACAATATGAAAATCACACTTGAGGCTGCCGAAGGCCCTCCACCAAAAACCACTTATGGGATACTTTGCAGAACTATGGAAGATCCTAAAGAGAAAGCAGCCCAAACCAAGAGTGTCCCGACTTCAAAGGGACCTTGCAAAGTCGAAGAGGCTCTCATAATGAAAATGGACAAATTAAGCCTTGCTGATAGACAAGGGCTGGATATCAACATGGTCGAAGCTGCTCAGAAGAACAAAGGAAAAAATAAGATGGAATGTCGTCGAGATGAGTGCCAAAAAGTAGCCTATCCAAAGGAATGTGAAAATTTGGCAGAGTTTATCCAAAGGTGCCAAAAGAAGAATACTGAAGTGATGCTATGTCCGTGCTGCAGCTCCATTTTCGACAGAAAGGCGGCAACAAACTTGGAAGAAGTAGAGAAATCAATGGCAAGGAGTAATTGGTTTAAAAAGCCAGCAGTCGAAGCTAGTGGATATGATCCGGGGAAAAGCAAATATCACTTCCAAAGCCCTGGGGACTGGTACCATAATACCTACAAGCCGTCAAGCAAAGTACCGAATGACAGATGGGTACAACCCATTAGGGATGCCCAAAGGCCTAGAGAATGGAAAAGTTTTGAAGTTCAAAGGGGATCCTCAGTCGAAACAAAAAAGGAAGCTAAGAAGCAGAGACACATGACATATCCTTCAGAGAACTATAAAGGGAAGAATCCTATGTCGAAATCTCAATGGAGGAGGTTCCAGAGGAAAAAAAGGACAGAGAAAGAAGCAACGAGCGGACTAAAGGCCAAGGAGAAAATTGTTGGCGAAAACAAAGCAGAATCCAATAGAAATGCTCAAGTGGCAGAAAACGACATTCTCCACAAAGGAAAAGACACCATCAACCGGCTACCATTGTCAAAGCTCACCAGCACAGTGGTAGAAGTTGACGAAGCTACTGATAGCTTCAAGTCTGACGAAAAGGGCTCATTCGACGTGATTTGTAATGTAGTCTTCGTACTTCCTAGGGACTACGATAAAGTAATGGAAGTAGAGGATGAAGAATATGCCTTGATGGATAGTATAGTGGGGCCAAGACCTGTATGCTACTATATCATGAATAACGACTGTGTCGAAGAACAAAATGCTTTCTTCGAAAAACCAGATGATTCAATGAAGGGACATCTGAAACCCTTGTTCATAAAAGGAAAGGTCGAAGACACATGCGTCAACAAAATCCTAGTAGATGGAGGGGCTGCTGTAAACCTAATGCCCCACTATATGTTGAAGAAAATTAGCAAAAATGACTCTGATGCAAAACCACACAACATGGTCTTGTCGAACTATGAAGGAAAAGTGGGCACAACCATGGGTGTCATTCAAGTAGATCTGATAGTAGGCACCATCACCAGACCAACAATGTTCATATTTATTGCATCAAGGGCGAATTATAACTTGCTCCTAGGTAGGGAGTGGATCCATGGAGTAGGAGCGGTGCCATCGTCGATGCACCAAAGGATAGTCATATAGCGTCCTGATGGGATCGTCAAAAATATTAAGGCAGATCAAAGTTATTTCATGACCAAAGTAAAATACATAACTAGCCGAAGCTTTGACAAGAACTTAGCTCATATATCTCCTTGCAACCCAGCTGACTTTGACCTGACAGCGTCAGACAACGCCTATTGCTCTATGTACTTACATCCGACACATGGATTCCAATGGGACAAAGAGGTAATTGGCGAACCAAGCCACGTTTAGGGAACTACTGACATAGAACTAACTGGTTGGGATAGTGAATTCGACGACAACTATGAGTGAAGTTACAACACTAACAAGATTAACGACCTATATGGCCAAAAAAAAACTAAAAACGGCTCTTGAAGCCGAAACTAAGTGTATGGCTGTCGAAGCTAAGGAAGAAAGTTCACATCCACCATGCCCTAACCAAGGCATAGATAGAGAAAACAAAGATGAGAAGACAGGAGAATGTCAGAATAACAAGTTGGATGCCATCTACGACGACGAACCCTTGGGATTTGAAAAAGACCCAACTTCAACCAACATGAAGATGGTGGCACAAGATCCTATAAAAGTAATCAATCTAGGACTGGGGGAAGAGAGGAGGCCAACCTATATAAGTGCAGCTATGGACCCCCATTTCAGAATCATATTAGTTCAGTTGTTGAAAGAATTCAAGGACTACTTCGCATGGGACTATGACGAAATGTCGGGCCTCGACAGGGGTTTGGTCGAACTGAAACTTCCTATAATTGAAGGAAGGAAGCCTGTGAAGCAAGCTCCAAGGCGTTTAGCACCATAGGTTTTGTCGAAGATAAAAGAGGAGGTCGAAAGACTTCTCAAGTGTAAATTCATTCGTCCAACCAGGTATGTTGAATGGATTGCAAATATTGTACCAGTAATAAAGAAAAATGGCTCTTTGAGGGTATGCGTTGAGTTTCGAGACTTAAAATTCTGCCACCCCAAAGGATGAATATCCTATTCCAGTAGCAGAAATGCTAGTAGACTCTGCAGCAGGACATAAATACCTAAGTATGCTAGATGGATATTATGGCTACAACCAAATCTTCATTGCAGAGGAAGATGTTGCAAAAACAGCCTTTCGGTGTCTCGAAGCGATAGGGACGTACGAATGGGTAGTTATACCTTTTGGTTTGAAAACCGCTGGGGCCACATACCAAAGGGCTATGAATTCCATATTTCATGACTTTATTGAAACATTCATGCAAGTATACATTGACGATATTGTAATAAAGTATGTTTCAAAAACACATCATTTAAACCATCTTCGACAATCCTTTAAAAGGATGAGAAAACATGGTTTAAAGATGAACCCCCTTAAATGTGCCTTTGGTGTGCAGGCTGGAGATTTCCTAGGTTTTGTGGTCCACAAAAAGGGAATCTAAATAAACGCTAATAAAGCTAAAGCAATAAGGGAAGCGAAAGCTCCTTCGACAAAGAAAGAACTGCAGTCACTGCTGGGGAAGATTAATTTCCTTAGAAGATTTATTTCAAACCTCAGTGGGAAGACGCAAGCCTTCTCCCCCTTGCTTCGAATCAAAAATGAAAATTTCACATGGGGGCAGGAACAACAAGAAGCTTTTGACAAGATAAAAGGATACCTGACAAGCCCTCTAGTCTTGATGTCACCTAATAGACGAAGAAGCATGAGGTTATATATCTCAGCATCTGATAAGACCCTTGGAAGCATGCTTTGTCAGGAAGATGAAAATGGCGTCGAAAGAGCCATCTATTATCTCAGCAGAGTATTAAATGACACTGAAACCAGATATAGTGTGGTAGAAAAGTTATGTCTTTGTGTATATTTCTCTTGTACAAAATTAAAACACTATATAAAACTAGTTGATGTATTTGTATCATCTCATTTCGACGTAATAAAATATATGCTTTCTAAATCTATTTTACATAGTCGAATTGGGAAATGGGCTTTAGCATTAACTGAATATTCCTTAAGATATTTTCCTTTAAAAGCTGTAAAAGGGCAAGTGGTGGCTGACTTCATAGCCGATCATTCCATGGACGACAGTGAAATAAATTACGTCGAACTACAGCCTTGGAAATTGTATTTCGACGGTTCCAACCACAAGAATGGTGCATGTATAGGTATATTAATTATTTCTCCTGATAAAATTCCAACAAAATTCAAGTATAGGGTCAAAGACCCTTGTTCAAATAATGAAGCTGAGTACACAGCTTTAATTGCTGGACTTGAAACTTTGTTGGAACTGGGGGCAACTCGAGTCGAAATAATGGGCGACTCAGAACTAGTGATAAAACAACTAACCAAAGTGTACAAATGTGTTAAGGAAAATCTAATCATGTACTTCTTCATAGCCAACAGGCTCCTGAAAGCATTCGACACCGTGACCCTCAAACATATCCCTAGAATAAAGAATCAAGAGGCCAATGATTTGGCTCCGATTGCATCCGGTTATAGGGTATCAAGGGAAAATATGGAGAAAGCTATTGAAGTAAGGGGAAGGGTTGTATCGACCAAATTATCCCCATCAGATTTAGAATCAATGAAACTTGGTTATAGGGATGACGAAAGTTTCGAAATTTTTAATATAAACAATTCAGACATGGATGACTGGAGAAAACCTATAAGAAGTTATCTACAAGATCCAAACAAAAGCGTAGAAAGGAAAATAAGATATAGAGCATTAAGCTATGTAATCTTTGGAAATGAATTGTTTAAACAGACTGCAGAAGGAGTCTTACTAAAATACTTAGGCGAAGAAGAGGCGTATATTGCACAATTAAATGTACATAGTGGCACATGTGGTGCGCACCAAGCAGGGCATAAGATGAAATGGCTACTATTTAGGCAGGGTTTATATTGGCCAACTATGCTCAAAGACTTTGTCGAATTCGTGAAGGGCTGCCAAATCCACGCAGGAATACCACATGTTCCTGCAAGCGAACTACATTCGATCATAAAACCTTGGCCATTCAGAGGATGGGCTTTGGATCTAATTGGAGAAATTTGGCCTGCTTCATCAAAAGGGCAAAGGTATATTTTAGTAGGAGTGGATTACTTTACTAAATGGATCGAAGCCATACCACTAACTAATGTGGATCAAGAAGCGGTTATAGAATTCATCCAAAAATACATAATCTATAGGTTTGGGATACCAGAAACAATAACCACTGACCAGGGGCCTGTGTTTATTGGTAAAAATATGCAAGATTTTGCGAATGAAATGGGTTTTAAGTTATTAACGTCTACGCCCTATTACGCCCAAGCCAATGGACAAGTCGAAGCATCAAATAAAGTAATAATAAATCTGATCAAAAAACATGTAGGTAAGAAGCCTAGAAATTGGCACAAAACCTTAGATCAAATTCTGTGGGCATGTTGAGCGTCACCTAAAGAAGCTACTAATTCGACCCCATTTAAATTAACATACAGACATGAGGCAGTACTTCCAATCGAAATCTATTTACAATTCATACGTATCCAAAGACATCATGAAATTCCTTCAGATGTGTATTGGATCATGATGATGGATGAACTAGTAGATTTAGACGAAGAAAGGTTACGCACATTGGACTTGATTAAAAGACAGAAGGAAAGAGTTGAGAAATCTTATAATAAGAAAGTGAAGTCGAAAATCTTTCTTGAAGATGATTTAGTCTGGAAGGTAATACTTCCCATGGATCGAAAAGATAGAGTGATGGGGAAATGGTCCCCCAAGTGGGAAGGACCCTTTAAAGTTTTAAGTGTTTTCTCAAATGACGCTTACGAAATTGAGGAAATAAGCAAAGATGAGAGACTAATTAAACTAAATGGAAAGTACTTAAAGAAATATAAACCAATTCTGCGAGAAGTAAAAATAAAGTTGGAATGATCATATTAATCACTTTGCCAAACAGTGGGCGGTAAAGTCATTACAAAATTCGATCACAAAAAGTTAATAAAAGAACTAAGGAAAACAACACATACACTGCCCCCACCCTATTACAAATTTCTAAAGAAAAGACTCTTTAAGTTCCATGAATTTCTTCTTTTGAACAACGATTCGACATTCACACAGACTTATGTTGAGAGAGATCTCTTCAATTTCTTGGCCTAAAGCTTGAGCCTTGTCTGCGTGGTGAATTTCCCACCTTTATTTCCTCTTCGATCTCTACAACATTAGATTGCTCAAGTTCTACCATACGTTCTGCTCTTGAGCAATTTTTGCTTGGAGTTTGTCTATCTGTCTCTTAAAGTTTTGAATATTATTTTTACAATCAGACACTTGTTGAGAGTAAGTGTCGGAGAGTTTTGACAGCTCAGAAACCTTGTCCGTCGAAGTTGTTGCAGCATCCCATTCAACATTTTGAGTGTCCATTTTGTTAGAAATAAGTTTGATGTACTCTCTTCGATGATTGAGATCTGCACATGTTACATCAATGATCTGAGAAAGATCCAACACCAGACGAGTTTCGTCAGTGCTGGCTTCCAAAATGTTCACTTGCTTAAGTAGTTTCTTCATTTCACATTGCTGGGTAGGGTCCTCCTCCAGAAGTTTGAATAGATCGACACTAAGCACTTTGCTTTTGATTTTCCCATGAGAATGATGAGGTTCTTCACTTCAGAAGTGGTTCCTGAGGTTGACGAACTGTTGGAGGAATCTTGGAAATTGTACGTTGGCTTATCATGGCTTTCAGATAGTCCAAAGGCTTCTGTATGTTCAGGCTCTCAAGTTCCTCATGGGTAAAGGCGGTCGAACCTGAAGATAAAGATTTGTTCAGATTGGAGTCAAGGAGGGTATAAACGCTGGGCCCAGTGCCTTGTTTCGACAGATCGGGTTCTGCTGCAGCTTTGACTTGAAGTTTCTCCTCCTTAGCGTCTGTAGGTTCGAGTGACCTCTCTTTCTCCTCAGTCACATATTCGACGTCAGCTTTTTCACCTTTATCAGTTTCGGCAGGTTGATCTTCTTGGTTTTGGATTTTGGGTTGTCAGGGGAGTTATCCGCATAATACGCATCCATTATGGTGTCGAATGCATA